>JAWRVF010000057.1:0-600000 GCA_036785485.1 Physcomitrellopsis africana | reverse complement strand
CAAAGCTGTCATCTGAATCTTCGTCGCTTCCTTCATCAACCTTCTCATCTTTCTTGACCACTTTCTGAGAAGAATGTCCATTGGTGGCCTTACCATTGGTACTAGTTTCCTTCTTGTAAACCCTCAAAACCGCCGTATCTCTGCTTTCATCATCTTCATTCTTTGCCACGAGTTCTTTCTTTTCAGTCTTCCGAACGAAAGTTTTTTCAATCTTCGATTTGATTCCATCCTCTTTCTCCACCTTACCATTACTAGGCTTCTCCGTGATGTCACAGATTGTCAATTCTCCTGAAATTGTTTTGCGGCGATTAGGGAGGAATTCGTCGGCATACGTAACTTTCTGCGACCGCTTCCGCACACTACGTGTAGCATCCTCGCCTCCAGTCCTTAACTCATTAGAACGTTCCTGAAAATCATTAGAGTCATGAAGCGCAGCGTCCGCCCCCAAACCGCCACTTCTGCGGGGCTTTTTCTCAGGCGGTGCGATATCAGTAGTTGAATGCCGTCTCTTCACAGCTTTCGAACCACCCGCAGGTACAGGTTTCAAATGGCTCACACAAAACCGATTCCCTTCCACCCTGGGCTTCTTACATCGCCAAACTTTGCCGTCATTCCTTGTACATCGTGTATCACCTGGTTGATCCGGATTTCTTTGCGCTTGGATCACCTCAGGACTTTTTGAAGTATTGTCCGCCATTGCTAGCTCACTGGAATTGCATTCTCCAGATTCCTCTGCGCATTGACATGCCATGCCAGGCAAGTCGCAGAAGTAAGCTGATAGTTCCCATCCAATAGCGATTATCAATTCCTAGACCCGTCAAGGTGCTAAAATAGGATCCAGAGCAACAGAACAATACCTTGCCAGGAAAAATCAAAAGAACAGCTCCCCCTCGGTAGCTACAAAAATCCTTTTCAGAGAAAACGGCTTAAATTCTATAGAGTATAGGTCAACCTCCTTTCTGTTCATAATTCATGCTTCTTGGCTTAATTGCTCCTGAAGCTAAGCACAAAATGATTGCAGGTAAGTTTTCTAAATGTTCTTTGCCAAACATAGTGAGGGTACCTGCACGAAACCACGACGCCGTTGCATTGCAGTTATAATGACTCTTCTCAAACCCCAATCGCCTCTAAATCAAATTTTAATTCAGTGCTACTCGATACATTGTGCGTAGACACTCTATCGCTGATGAAGTTCTGTGGTGATTATATACTTAAGTAGTGCTTATCCCGTGTAAGCTTGCTTTCTCTTAAGGAAGATATCGAGTAGCAGAGCAGAGAAGACAACAAGTTTAAATGATGCCACTTGCAATGCCAAATATTATGCTGCGTTCAGCCATTAGTAAGCTAATAGACAGCCGGATCGTCGGATGCTAAATTTTTCCGAGTTCCACAATGAGCTACCTTGGGAAGTAGTGTCAATAGAGTTGCAGAAACTGACTCTAAAATATGGTAGATGAGTGAGAAACAGAAAGCGGCGGCTGCGAGTATTAAATCTTAGAGAGTAGAAACTCTTGGAATCCAACTAATTCATGGCCACCTATCCTCTGTGGAATACAATGAAACAAGGAAACTATTCATGGCCCATCGACACGCCAAACACAATACCAAGCAAATTGAACTCCTTCATCTTTGCCGAGACAAACTTACGAAAATGTCATGATCGTAACTCAAAGACTGCGTCTAATCTCAAGTAAAGTATACCTGTGCAGCGCCGTTAGGCGAGAATGATGCTCCAAGACGACAATCCTTCCGCAAGAGGCGTCGTCAGGCCTGGAGGTAATCGGAGACAACAAAATAAGCTGAACACAAGCGAGGACCGCAATCTATGAACCCGAGGCAGTGTCGTTACAAAGAGCGAAGAAACTCGAGAGGTCACAGCTGGTCGCAATAAGTCTCAACAATGCGAACCTCGTCGCACACAGAGCAAGATCGCTCGATAACAAAAAAAAGATTGCTCGTCCTAGTCCTCTCTTCCGCCCGCTCGCCCGTGTCGGCTAGCAGCCAACCACACCACACACCCAAAACCATCCAAACAAGCGCCCCAACCAAGGCAAGCGAGTTCCAAAGATTACACAAAACTATGAAGTAGGGCGTCACATCTCAAGCCACCGATAGCCACAGCAACGCATGCGCTCCTCTTCCTCTCTAATTGTTGCTTAACCCCCCATCCGCCACAACACTCGGAAATCCCTCAAACCTTAGGAAATTCACAACCCTCCCCCCCACAAGTTCGTACCAGAGAAAATCTCATCCGCCGCCGCGGTTCGCCGCAAACTCCGCCTTCCTTTCACTACCTACGGAAACCCCGGGAACAAACCCTCCCACGGTCTCGCAGAGCTCACAGAATCCTCCACACAAACAAACCCTGGGTGGTCATGGCGCACGCTGGACACGTCTGATCCCCCACCCACGCACACACAGCTAGCCCCGACCCCCCTTTGCTTCGCTTCCGACCCCTCTCTCGCAAGCGGAATACGGCAGACTACTGCACTGACGGGTGCAGGCAGGGACGAAGGAAAGGGAGAGAGAGCATTCAAACACTTTCGCCGGGGATGCGTCTGTTCTGTCTGTCTGTCTATCTGTCTACCTGTCTTCTTCGTGTGTGTGTATGCCTCTGTGTGAATTATCCTCTTCGCTTCGCTTGAATTTCGTGATTATGGGGAGTTGATTCCAGTGCCAATGGTGCGTGGGCGCGGGCGGGTTCTGGAATTTCCACCCATTTCAAACCTACCCAAGCTGACGGGAGTGCAACCCCCGCTTAGGCCGGCTGGCCTCGGTGACGTCGCTCGGGCTTAGATCCCCCTCTCCCTTTCTCCCTCACTCCCTCCCTAGATGATGGACAAATTTGCTGAAATTAACCAATGAGCTCTGAGAGTTCATCCATGTTGCCCTCAATATCATTCTTAAAGGCATCTCTATCTACCCATAGGTGAGCCAAGGTTTCTTTTCAGGATTTGATAGGAGATGACTCCCCAAGCCCCTGAGGGATATTTGTGCATTGCAGCATTAGAACTGGGTCTTGCACTAAAAAAATTCTGCTTCACTTGGGTTTTGCCTCTTACATTTGGTTTCTGTGTTTTTGCATTCTTGCATTGTGATATTATGTTTTTTGCAATTTAATCCCAATCTGAGCAATCTCATTGGGTGGTATCTGAGATTGTAGAGCCCCATCACATGCACTGTGTTTGACAAGCCATGGGCAAAACCTAATGGACCATGCATGGAGAGGAATGTCTTGCAGCTAATGTGGGAGATTTTTCTTAGCTAAATTGTTTTAAACCACTTCTATAATTTATCAACTTGGCAAAGCCCAAAATAAATGTGGTTTTATTCATCATGTTATCACATCACCAATACCAAATCAATCTGTTTGTCCATATTAAAATGGGACTATTTTTAGTGTATAGTTTGAAAAAAAACAGAGGCTGAATTTGACTATTTGGATGACATTTCAATTATCTTTTGAAATTTTGTTGGTTCATTATTCAAATTAATAAAAAAATTGCACTTGTTTATTAGAACTATTAAACAAGCTGAATTGCTCTTATATATATATATAAATAAATATTAAAAGAAGAATTTCATTAGTACACCATTGAAGAATTATTATTGTTTATTTTATTGTCTTTTTTATACTTCACAATCAAACTTATCTTCTAAATAGTGTTAAATATCTGTAATTCTTCTTACTTACACTAATTAAAAAGTCCTATGTATAAATCGTTATTTTATTTTTCATATCTACAAATGTTAATTATTTTAATATTTGTAATGGACACATCAATTCAAATACAAGTTGAACCTTTAGTCATTTGCATTTCTTACTTTTATTGATGTTAAAGTTTGCAGTCAAAGGAAATAAATATCTATATTTCATTACATGTTTACCTTCCTAGGGTCCACAAAACAAGTGTTGTATTTTCAATGTTCATGTTATATATGTAGTTGGATATATTCATCTTACTAAATATATGTTACCAAGTACATTTGAATTGATACACACATTTAAAGAATGCAATGTGTCACTTTATACCTATTTGCATCAATCATGATAAATCACATGGACATATGGAATAAAAGCTAAGGTAGAATTCTTTAAATACTTATTGGTTGCAAAAACACCAAATATAAAATTTGTTGCTTTGACATAAGTTACATACTTGTATTGGGATTTGGGTTATATTGGTGCTCAGAAAATTTTAATCAAGTTAATAATAAATAAATAAAAAGAAATATAACCTTTATGATTCTTTTCTTCAAACCAGATTCTGAAGCTTAGAACAATACAGAGGACATGATCTAATTTTTGGTCTTGTTTTCTTTGTACAGCTTCCATCTGTCATCCCCACCAACAGTAATAGTTGTTGTACTTGGAAACAAAACCTAGGAGCTTAAAATTAGAAAGGGTACAAATGATAGTACAATAAACATTGAAACTGTGACAACACAAGTAATCACACAACCTAATCAAATCTCATGCTAATTGCAGTTTCAAATCTGCAAAGAGTGTGATCATTATGTTGAATGATGGTGATCTAGTACTTTGTCCCTCAACCCAAAAGTTCCAAGCAACTTTTTTACAGTGGTTGAATCTCACACAGTGTATGTCTCAGTTTGATTTTGATACAGAAAAAGGAGTCCATTTAGAAACCCACATTAGGGTGCAAATAGAGACATCCCAGTTAAGTGCCTGCAAGATTTATTTTGTTTTATTTTAAAAAACCAATTACGGTGTTTTTGCAAGATAAATAACATAAATAAATGAAACTTAGCAAAGTTATGTTTTGCAGATTATAATTTGGTTTTTTAAAAAACTGTTTTTAACATTTGGACCAGCAATTGTGTCATCTTGTATTAGGGTGATAATTCTGTGTCACAGGAATTGTAGTTGTATTTGTATTTGTACTGGCTAAAATTTGTGTTGTTAAGAAAAATATATATTGCAAAAGAATTCTGTTAGGCTCTTTGTTTTGGTAACATCTCATTTGGATTTCAATATACATATATATATATATATATATATATTATCTTTAGATTTACCAATGAGAAGGCATGTCTGTGTTGTACAGTCTTTCACATGAACCCAATCCATCACAACCAAATGGCTCTGACTTGTTACCACCCTGAAAAAAGGGAGAAAATACAAAAATAGGGTTGCATTCTTTGTAGTGTGTGCATATATTTATATATATGTATATATATGTATCAAATAAGTTTTTATTTTCTTTATTTATTTTGTTTTTGTGAAGTGGGGTTTGGTACTTAGACAATCAATGCGTGGGTTTTGTGTAAGTGAGTGAGTCTGTCAACAGGTTCATGGCATCAGGCAGATTGAGTGGAATGAGGACAAGGACATTTGTCCAGAAGGTATCAACTCCGGACAGCAGGTAATCAACTACCTGGAAGAACAAAAAAAAAAAACAAAAACAAAAACAAAAACACACACACACACACACGTCACTCCATGCATGAAGAAACACAATGGAAGGGAGTCATGGTTGTAGTTGAATTAGGGTTTGTGGTTGTACCCACCACCACCACCACCACAAGAAGTGAGCAAAGAGAGATTGTCATGGTTAAACCAGTCATTTATCTTTAACATCAACAAATACCACATTTGTTATTAAATTATTTTCTTTTTTTGTTTCATTTTTTTTTTACCCAGGTATGCTTAGTACTTGATGGAACTACATCCATCTCAAATACTGATGACAACAACAGTGCAGAATACGACTCATTTCTCCTGTGTAAGTTCAAGAGCACTATCCTTCACTAGTTTGGGGGGCACAAGTACCAAATAATTGGTACCCAAAACTTGTGAATAGGCTCAAGTCATGCCGTTCCAAGATTTTATATTATTTGATGTTAGTTAGGGTTAGGATTTGTGAAGAGGAATGAGTGTATTGAAACGAGTGTTGGAGTTTGGAGTCTCAATTAAATTGCTCTAATGACTACTTCCTTTGTTTTCAGACAGTGCTTCGCATCTAAGCATCTTTGTGTTAGAAAAAAAACACACACAAGGTCATAAATCAGAAAAAGTTTGTACCCTGAGCAAGAATATAGTGGAAGATACTTAGAATACTTTTGGATATTTGCATTTCTTATTCTATGTATTATTCTCAACTTCGCGCAAAAGCCAAAAGCCTACTTTCATCGAAGGAAATGCTGGGTACATGCTGTTTGACTTGTTGCTTTAAACTCAGTGTCCCCCCTTGAACTCGAAGTGAAGCAATTAGTGTGCAATCAAGTCAAGGTCTTAATCCTGCTTGCTTCCCAGCAACCGGTCAAGTGCGATGAGCATTGAATCATTCTCAGAGGAGTCAGACTGTATTTATTTATATATTTATATTTGTAAGCAGTACATTCTTTATAACGGGTACAAATTGACAAGTTGCATTGTTTAAGCGAGTGACTGAGCCAATCTACTCTCGGTGGTCACCAAACCATGTCTTCATTTCTGCGCACATTTTTTTGCATATAGATCCAAATAGGGTTTCAGCGAAGTGGTGCAAAGAGAGCCATTAAGTTTGGGATACAATGGTGGTGCTTCCGAGAAAATGAAGGACAGAGTTGATGAATTTTGTCAGCTGTTCCTCACCTTCCGACTTTGTGGAAACAATGCTTGTGATTGTTTAAGGATCAGCATTTGTAGGAGTGAGTTGTGTCTCGTGAAGGAGCACAAATTCCTTCTTAGTAATTTGTATCAGTTTGTTTCTTTTCTCCTATTTTTTTTCGCTTGTTTTTGTGGTGGTTGATGTTTTGTTGCCGTGGTCTCTTCAAATAAAAATCCAGCCCACGTCGGAAGATTCAGAACCTTCTCTCTCGGAGGCGCCCCTTTTTTCCAGACACAGGACATGCATGATCGCACAAGTGGCAGTAGTTTTGCAGTGCTAGAAGCCAGCTTCTGTAGGACCACAGCTCTATGTAAAAACTTTTATGGGTTTATTTTTATTTTTATATGAGGCTTGGGATGCATGGTGCCTATCTTATGACTAGTTGCGTTAAATTAGCATCTAATTGATGAGTGGACTTGGGCTGTCCCATGGGGTACTGTGGATGTTTCTGTACGGTACTTTCCTGCTTAAGGACAATATCTATACAAGTGCTGCCCCAGCGAGGCCTCAGCAGCAGAAGAAGAAATGGTGCTATTTCACTCTGCAGCCCTAAACCATGGCATGACTTGCATTATACGTAAAATGAAGCCAGATCTTGGCAGGAACACACTCCATGCGATCTTTCAGTTCAAGCGGTGTATTTTTGCTTTTCAGTTTTCGTATTTTATTTTTATTTAAGTTTTTGTGTGATGGTTCAGGAGTCGTCAAAAGCTCCAGAAATTACTGCAGGGTTTTCACAGTCAAACCACATCAAAATCCTTTAGATGCGGAGATGCGATTCAAAGCACGATGTGCAAGAGGTCACTGGGGACACAATTCAAAGGCATCACACACGTGTCGGAACATAGGTGCAAAAATGCACCAAGACAAATCCAGTCGATGAATCCATGACGATTCGCCTCACCGGATTTTGAATAGTTCCACACACACAAAATTTAAAAAAAAAAAAAAAAAAAAAAAAATACGTGAAAAGAAGACACACGCAGAGAAAAACGTGAAAAGAACGTGAGGTTCTGAGATAAAATTGTTGGAGACAACCTTTGATCCAGCAGTCCTAATGTAAAGCTGCAAAGACAAAAAAAAATGTTGCAACAATGTAGAAAACAGGTGGCGAAATTGCGTGTCTCTCTTCAATTGGGTTTCCCTTCAGTGCTAAGTTTCGCAATCCTTATCGCTCGGCCCAAAGCTTGATTGATTGTTTGTTTGTTGGTGGCTTGTTGTGTGCAAGCAATATTCTCGAAGGGTGTGCCATCTGCTTGGCAAATACGTCTCTTTCTCTCTCTCACACACACAACCACTCACACACAACCACTCACACACACACTCTCTCCTGCTGACTCACAATCTTATCCCAAAGCTCTCATGTGCACCATGAAGCAGCATTCCAGTAATGTTGCAGCCTCACCCATTCTCTGCAAGTTTTTTTTGGTTTTTTTTAGTCTTTAAATGAGCCCCATCTCCTGTGAGTCATACCACTTCAAAGTTTATAGATTATCAGTCATCTACATACTCAGGATGTGGTTGTACTCACAATACAGAAAAAATGAAAAAAGAAACAAAGTGAGAAGAAAACGCATGAGGATATCACCTCGCCGAAAAAAGTATGCAGGTTTGACTGGAGTGAAGGAGAAAGGATTGAACGAGAGCCCGGAGGTGGTGGTGGTTGCGAAGCTGCAACCTCTCACCATACAACTGCTACATTTCCATGGTAAAGTGGATCACCAGTTTCCATGGGGGTAATCCGGCCGAGAGATCGAGATCCGGATCCTAGATATATCAAATACAGACTTCGCAAATCAAGTAAACGGCGAGGTGTACGCCGCTTGAATCGTCTTTTGACCGCTTTTTTCTGTGATGGTTATTTTTTCCACCATTTCTCTTCTTTTCTGCCACTGGCGACGGATGTGACAGAAAGGAGCAGAAAAGACTTCACCCGCATGGCATCCTCACGATACCGATGTGGGTCCTTCTCTATTGCGCTGTATGTGCAATCAATCGCGGTTTGACGAAATAACGCCGCGCCCATTGTTAAGAAAAAACCCATTGGGTATGGGCCGAAATGGAGGAGAAGTTTCACCATCGTCCAATGTTTTCGTCGCAACTTCCAAGACGTTGTGAGAATTTTGTTACGGAATTTTGTGAGGGTGTGTTCTACGAATTTATGCGAGTGTTGTGATAGAGATCTAACAGTGTTTTTGATGATCTGAATATGTACAAATTATTGGAATCCTGTTGTGTTCGTATTGCAAATTTATAGTTGACAATAACCACGCAAAGTCTACTGTTTCGATTCGAAACAAAATATTTTCAATGTTTCACAAATATGTCTAAATCTTTATTTTGAAGAAAAAAACAAGAAGACAAATTTCAAACAACTTTTGTAACCCAACTGATTTGTAAGCCAGTTCTTTTGGTTGTTAAGTTTCCATCGGTCTTCAGTCTGTTTGCTTGTTTGCAAAGCTATTGCATCACAAGCTTTATTAGTATTCTTATTCATTTCCCCCTCATTCTTCTCCTCCTCCTTCTTTGCCTCACGCTCAAGGTACAGTGAACAAAACTATTCAACGGCCAGTGAAAATTCGAGGAGCGTTGAGAATAAACCTTCCTGAAAGATAGGGTTAACATGTGTCGTTTCGGCGTGCAGGATCGATGAAGTTCGGGAGGGGATGTGCGAAGCATATACGAAACTAGGATCACTAGCAGGCACTGTAACAATGTTAAAGAGGGGATCGACACACTTTCAACATCCAACTACTCCCCTGGCATGTTCCGGAAGCTAGTGGATGTGCAGATGACCGTAATACAACCCAATGCAACAATCGTGACATTGATGTTGCAGAGATTCGCGCTGCATCCGTGAAATTTGTCTTCAGTGAATGCTCCTCCCATCGATCATCACTCGTGACTCACACGACATTGATGGCGCAATCAGGTGGTGGTGTCGTGGGGTTTTGGTTTCAATCAGTGCAGTGACTGTGAACCCCATAATTTTTTCCGCCCTGAGTTGAGTTCCTGGTCTTTCGGGAAATCGAGAGTGCGGAGAATCTCCCTCTACAATTACCTCATCGTTTGTATTGAACATGTGAATCAGAGTTATCGTCAACGTTAAACATGATTTGCTTAATATTCCATAAAAGTGATAAAATGAAGTGTGAAAGTAGGGATCCTGCACACCATTAAAAGGTTGTGCACAAAACTGATCAACGTTCTAAAATTGAAATCTGACTGTTACAGTAATCAATTCTTTGACAGAGCCACCAGGAGCATTAAAGTTATGACGTTGAGTGACGATCGACGACTACGATGCAATACATACATATATATATATATATATATATATGTGTGTGTGTGTGTGTGTATATTCTCGTCAGATTTTCATCCCTTCAATATATGGCTTTTGGTGCACTCTACAAGACCTCTTTCTCAGTCAAGAAGTCTTCCTTATCTTCACAAAACGTCTCCACATCTGCAGAAACGTTTCTTTTAATTTGGCATGAGCAAGCGAGGAAAGAGCTAAACTCTTACTTCGAAGCAAAATAGAGATTCAGAGCGGCAGAATTTGTCACAGAAAGATGTTAACTATCCTTTTAGGACTTAACCTCAAACCACCACCAAAAATCCGGTATAATTTTGTTAAACTCCTGCATCTTCGTCACTCTCCGATTGAAAGTTTCCAGGGTTCTCACCAGACTTCATCACCGAATCAGTCCACATGTGTGCAGGCAGTGCATCTATGGTTCGTGGGGCTCCTTGAAAGTCGTCGTCTACGCACATGCCTGCATCGGGAAAACTACTAAACCAGTTGTCTTTTTACAGCACTCGCCTTACATGGTGCATAAATTCTTGCCCTACATCAAGAAATAAACTATTTCAAATATCCTCGATATCTTCAAGAACGAGCATCTTCAACCAAAGGATGGTGTCACCAAACACGTATCAAACACGTCATTGATTTCACAGGGTCTAACACACTCAACCCCTCGGTCAGATTTCCATCCCATGCACAGCACATCGCCTGAGCTTTGAGTCTTCATTCCTGTCTTCTGCGAAAAGGCCGCTTTCCTCAGTTCCGTCAGATCTGAAGTCGATGAAGGGAAGAATGTTTAAGAACCTCCGCGTTTCATCAATCGTCTTCGGTACTCTCTGTGCCTACAAATGCGTAGGTAATTTCTAGACCTTACTTTCAACACAACTCTTTACTTCTTGTGTCAATTCTGATGCTTCCATCCTTCGGAGCATTTTCTTCAATATTGTTGGCTACCAAACATGGAAGGATGACTTCAGTGCAACGATAATAATAGGTCATTGAATATCTCAATGTCAGCACGCAGTCATGAAGTGATAAATTTAGCGTCCTCGGCCAGCTAAAGAAGATTCAATATAGCCCTCTGATTGGTGCACCAAGAACACGATAAACAGTAGCTCTAAACCCGCGTTTCTGTTTCCACAAAACCTTAACAAGGCATAGTCTCGGTGCACAGTATATAAGCAAATGAGCATATGAATCTCTCTTATATCCATTCAAAACCACACTCTACAAGACAAAAGCATGACATTAATTCAATACAATTCACCCTTTCGCAACTCTTCAATCACATATAAATGTCTACAAATACATGTTTGACCCAATGTCGTCTGGACCTCATAAAAATGTATGACTTCAAACGTTTGAAAGTTTCATCAACCCCTAGATGGGGACTAAAATTCAAAATATCCACTCAAAGCTAGAACCAACACAAATATATATTATTCTTTTTTAAAAATGCAACACGCCCGCTTCATTTCATTCAAACCATTGATAACACAGTTTCCATATAAGAGTCTCCATTAACCAAATGACAGCAAAACAATGACCAGAACACATGGTTAAAGACCGTAGAGTAATCTGCTGATTCCTGGCAGATCGAGATAGTCCACCAACATAATCAAATCCCGAGATAGTCCACCAATTCGCACAAACGCAGGCCACGTTGAGGCATCACAGCAAGACACACGAACCGATTCCCCTTTTCTCTTGAAATGGAGAGTCAAGTTTGGAAGCTTCGGTGTCGGATGGATCGCTGCTCCTCAACACCAACACCAACTCCGCACCGATCAAAAGCGCCAAAAACCCATCTGTGATGTGATGCAACTCCACAAAAGAACGGCAGGAAAATATCAATTTCAGCTGCTGCTGCATTGACGCGGTGAGGGTCACGCAATTGGCCTCTCTCCCTCACACGGCATCATCCTTGTGTCTAGACCCGCAAGGAATACGAAACCGAGAATCTATTCCGTGCCGCCTTGTGCTTACTTTTTATACTTTTTACTTTTACTTTTTGGGGGTTATTTTTTTCTTTTTATAAATTTTAATTTATACTTTTTTTTTGAAATTTCGTGCATGATACATGTAAGGTTGACTTGCTGCACTCTAGGTCCTAATATTTGATTGGGGCAGACATAGGAGGCAATAGATCTAGGCAATTAATGGATTTGTATTTTTTATTGGATTTGTATTTTTTTATTTTTTTTGTCATCTAAGATTTTTTCTAATGTGTAATTAAAGTTTTGTTTTAATTTGGATATTTAGATTTTTTTAGATTGATATTTTCTTATAATTTTGTTCCACAATAGTTTCTTGTACTTGTATAAACTTATTTATATGAGTTGTTTTGTACGTTTATTAATTTATTTTTCTTGTTAAAAAATTAAAGTATTTTTTTGGATCTATGTTGTCTAAAGGCTTATTTTTCAAATGAGTGTCCAAATGACCTTGACCTCTTAAATTTGTATTTGTTAATTTGTAACAAAAATCTTTTTTTGCAAAAAAAAAATCTTTAAATATTAATTTTATATTTTCTAAAAAAAATTAGTAGCTTAAATTATAGTAATAGGCTAAATATAGTATTTAATAATTTAAGGATTTTATTTTTTTCTTGCATAAGTTCATCTAATTTTTTTTCCAATATAGATTTAAATAAAAATTGTTTGGTTAGTATATGTGTGTATATTTTTTATATTAAAGACTATGCTTAATTGGTGTAAAAATATCCACTAATTTTTTCATTTATTATTCTTTCTTTTTAAGTATAAAAATAGAGTCATCAAATTACTAAATTATTATTTAATATATTCTATTTTTTGGTAGTCTTACTTTCTATTTGTTTTACTTTATTTTTTTATTTTAAGAAATATTGCATTGAGTTTTTTGCCAACTATAAAGAAGAAATTTAAAGATTTTAGACAACCTTGTTTTATCTCTTGTGTAAAAAAAAGATTGTTTGTTTTATTTTAATTAACACCAATTTTTGCTTTAGCTCTAACAAATAAGATCTTCACCATGTTGATGAAATTTTTGTAAAATTGCAATCTATTTAGCAAAAACAAACAAAAAAATAAATAAACAACTATGTGATTATATTTTAAATTATTAATATTATTTAATAGTAATAATAGATTTTTAAATTTTTATTATTATTATCAATTGTATAACTATAGAAATATTAAAAATAAAATTGATTTAGTATAATAACTTCTGTTAAAAAAGATTAGAGCTTGTATTATAAAGTTGTTATAAATATTTTATTAGATATACTTAATATTGTAATATATCTCCAATTACTTAATAGTATCATATATATATATATATATATATATATATATATATATATATATATATTTAAAGATCTTTATTAAGATAGATTAATATTTTAGAAGGTTTTGAAGAATTCTATTGTGATCCTATTTAGGCCTAAAGTCTTTTCAATGGCCATGATCTTGACAATATTATATAATTTATTTATTTTATTTATTTACTATTAGTATATTTATTTTATTTGTGAATGTGCTAGAAAACCAATCTAATATGGATATAATTGCTTTAGAATATTTTGTAAAAAGTATCTATTTTTTCATATGATTTAGAATGTAAATCTTTATATATTTAATCTAATTGAGCTTAATTTCTTATTTAACTTTCTTATTCACCATTTAATTTACTAATACAAGATTTAAAATTTTTTTTCTTTTAATGTATTGAAAAATATTTTAGAACAGTAATCTCTATAATATTTCTATCTTATTCTTGCTCTTAATCTTTGACCTTCTTACAATCAATTCTAAAGTTAATTTAAACTTTATTAAAATTTTAAAGAAATTTATTAACTTCTATAATCTTATAGATTAGCTTGTAATTAGGCTTGAGTCCTTTTATGATTATGTTTTATACTATTTCTAATCATAATTATAAAAGTATTTGTTTCTTACAATGTTTTTGTAAAATCTAATGATTATTTTAAATTTTCTTATATAAGGCATTTTGTATTTTGCATTCATCCATACTTAGGTGATTTTAAAAAAGAATAAATTATAAGATCTTTCAAGTAATAAAAATTTATTTAAAAACCAAAATCTAATTAAAACATGGTCAAATAATATAAGATCTCATTAAATATTGCATATTTGCATTTTTTCTTGCAATATGGTATTGTTTCTTGTATAAAATCTATCTAGTTAATAATAACTATTTCTACTTTTGTTATATTATGCTAAGAATATTTAAAAAATTCTAAATAAAATACAATCTTTATAGTAAAATTTAGATTTTAATAAAGTATACATATCATTTTATTTATTTATTTATTTATTTAACTAATATCCTCCTACAACTAAAAGGCTTATGTAACAATTTTTTTGTATTTCTTCAAGATAAATATTTATGAGATATATTTACAGTTAATTTTTTTAAAAATAATTACTTAATACATAAATATTAGCCATTTTTAGAATTTTAAAAAAAAATCTTTTAAAATATAATTTATAAAATATAATTATTTAAAAAAGAATCTATATTCTCTATTAGATGCTTGATAAATGGAAAAATTAGGATATGAACACTTCTTATACAAGTCTCATTTAGATTTTAAAATTAATTTAATATTACTTCTAAGACATTACATCTCTCTTTTCTTCATTTGCTTATCACTTATGTCCTTAGTTGCATTCAAATCCAAGCCTAACACCACTTCCATTCTTTTATTATCTCCACCAAATGTTCCATAGTTGAACATGACTTAATTGAGATTACTCATAAACATTAGTATTAAAGTTGGTTCACGTAGCTCACCATATTTTTCAACCTACATATATTGCAACATGAGATGGACAGAGAAGCCTCTCCATTCCACATGACGTACATTACGTGACCATCTCATATGAAGAAATCCAATAGTCAACATTCACTTTAAGAATTAACAATAACCAGAAACAAAAAGCTTGACTACCCTCAAAAGATTCTTGCTGATTTTTGTTAATTTTTGTTGTGGTGAAGCTCCCAGGATGCTGACCTCCAAGCTCCACTAAAACTCTGGGTGGATACAGTATTCTCTCCCTCGTAGACTCTTCACTAATGTGGGTCCTCGTTGCTATCTTCAATCTACTTACTACCAGAATCTACAAGGACCATTGTCCTGGTATGAATGACAAAAAAAGCTGCCAAGCAATAGCATGATGATCCTGATAAGACTGTTGAGTGAGCACTTGTTCTCGTGATAGGGTCGAGCAGAATCCAGTTATGCTTGTCAGCTTGCACCCACGTTGTGAAATTGTGGAGGCAAGTTGTGAAATTGCTAAACTGCTGTTGTCTTGATGACAAGCTTTCGTGACGCTTCCGTCCTTTTACCCATGATCAACTTCCTGGCCTTTCGGCAACGTTTTGCTACAATCTCCATGAGTCCCTCATGGAGGCCCTTGGTTTCAACTGTTGCAGCCAGTTTTGGAGACGCTGCTTGGGGAGTGTGCTCTCGTGGTGGAGTCGTCATGGTTCCTACCCCAAGAAGTTGGTAGCGTCCATCTGGTCTCATCTCCCACGCATTTCGACGGTCGCACAAGCAGGCATCCAGCATTTCCTAAGGTCACCCAAAAAGACAAACATCCCTCTTAGATGACCTTGGAACAAAGCAATCAACTTTGTATAAAAACTTGAGCAGCTTTCAGTGGATTTGCAAAGAGATTCGAGACAGTAAGTGATGGTGGAGTATTCCACCTGTAGTTCCTTCTGCAGAGGCTCAGCTTCAACGGGAACCACGACTTCGACTCGGCGAGTTAGATTGCGAGTCATCCAATCCGCAGATCCAATGTAGTACTCGGCCTTCCCTCCTGCTAATCACGAAAAATACACGTTTGAAATATGAAATACGCTAAGTGAGAATCGTGCCACTAAGAACGATTTCAAAGCGGTTGTGATCGTATCCACTTATTTGCAAATACAGTATCACCATAACGACAATTTCTTCTCAACTCTTGCAAAGGAAGCATAAGCTCACCATTCTCAAAGCGCATGACTCGATGATGCTCTAAAAACCTTCCAAGAATACTGACCACTCGTATGTTGTCGCTGTATAAATCCACCAATGCCAATGCACATATTCATGTGTTAGAAAAGTATGAAAATATCGTTACTTATAAAGTGGCAGAATGAGAACCTTGCTAGTTAATACAATCTTTAACCCGATAATGAAGCTGACATAAAAAGATGGTCGCCTTAGATGAATACAATACCTGACATTAGGAATTCCGGTGCGAATGCGACACATGCCCCGAACTATACAGTCCACTTTTACGCCTGCTTTAGAGGCTTCGTATAGCTTTGATACCATCACCTGTCATGGAAAACTTTTTATTAGTCCACATTCCTCCCCTCCACTAGTGATTTTTTCACGTATCAAAGCTCCAATCCATATCATTTCATTTCTCATTACAAAACAGTAACAGCTCTCTGATATCCAATAAGAGGGAAATGTCAATTGTGAGGAGAAGAATATAAGCTATACCTGGTCATCAAGCCCGTTACATTTAACGATGATGCTAGCAGGCTTTCCCATCTGGGCATTGGCAATCTCCCTATCACAAGTTCACGCCACACTAACAAACCTTAAGATTGCTGGAGCATATTGAGCACGACATACCATTTCCAATTCAAAAAGAAGCCAAACGTAATGTCACTTAATGATGGTTACCTTTCTATAAGCCAAACGAACTCATTTCGCATAGTTCCTGGTGAAACTAACAACTTACGATAAGCCACCTGCAGAGCCGCACAAAAAGGTTACATTTTCATGCAAAACCTGTGATTAACACGGTAAGGTACACGCACCCAAGAGTTACGGTTAACATGCTACTACTCTTCCTTATCTATCTACCTCTAACGAGATTCAGAGTTACTCAAAAGAAAATGATACAACAATGATTGTTGATGCGCCAAGATAACTCCGAAGTTCCAAGAGTATTACAGCATAGCACCTGTCTGTGATAACCAGTCAAATATTTAAAGAGGTTTATAACGTCCATCCCCAGATCAGGATCGCAGCTGCAAACACAGGATAACCAATTATCACTTTGATACACCAATGTATGAGCCTTCCTTATCACACCGAGGACCATATGAGAAGTGACCACTTCTGAAGCACATGAGCTAGATGTTTAAAGCTGTGGAAAGCAATCAAACCTGAGAAGGCCGAAGTCTGTGTACACTGATGCCGTTCGGGGATTATAATTTCCAGTTCCTATATGGACATATGTTCGAAGTCCGTCATCTTCCTGTAAACACATAATAAATCACCTTTCCTGTGACTGTGTATAAGTGATTCGCAGCATTGAGCTATCAAGTGAAAAGAATGTGCAGAGATTAATGAGAATATAGAATCGGTCGGCAAACGTAACTCCAAAAGTACCTTCCGTACTACCAGGATGCATTTACAATGCGTTTTGAGTCCTATCAGCCCATATACAACGTTACAGCAGGCATCCTGCACGGACCATAAGATTCATATTGTAACATTCTCTAATGGCCAGCACAAGAATGGATAACGGAACAAATTCTATTACAACAAGTTTCGATGTAAAAAATAAAAATAAAAAATAAAAAAATAAAAAAAATGAACGCACCCTCTAACACTCCCCCCCCCCCCTATTTATTCATTTATTCATTTATTTATATTTTTCTCCAAAAGAAAGAAATAATTTAACGACTTACTTCCAATTTTTGGGCAAATCCAATATTTCGTTCTTCATCAAATCGAGCTTTTAATTCCACCAGCACAGCCACCTGAGTAGGCAGTACCCAAGGTAAGCAAACCAATCAATAATAATCTTACACAAAAGAAATAAAACAAGTGATAACAGCGCTGATCTTAATGAAAGGGTTGATACCAAGGAGCAAAACCACACTTGGATCACGCATGACAGTGACATGCAATCGTCTATCACTTAAAGCAGGCTCAAAAGTGAATGTCATTGAATTATACGGACCTGAAATTGTAAATCACACAGCTCAAACTAACCTGCTTTCCGGACTCAGCGGCTTTCGCTAGTGTAGAGATGACAGGACTGTCATTGCTAGTACGATAAAGAGTGGCCTTAATGGCCATCACCTGCGATCTTCAAATATTTGAAACGTCAAGAGGGATATCCAGCAACGGTTTTTTACAGATTAAATGTAATATAGGATAACCGCTAACGTGAAAAGCACCAACAGAGACCACAAGGGTACTGGTTTGGGTGAATATCTAGAATCGGTTAAGTCAACCTGAAAGCAATGCCAACACAAATTTCGCAGACTATTACCTATACAGTGAGTACAACCTACTTAACGCGCTGGATCACTTTGTACCTTTGGGTCATTTGCAGCTGCTTCTACAAAGTGTTGGATACTTGTTACAAAACTGTGATAAGGATGATGAAGTAGAATGTCTCCTTTCCTTATAACTTCAAAAATATCAGCCTGCACACAGTCACCAGATAGTGTCAGTAAACATCTTTACCTTGCGAGAAGGTGAATGCGACAGTAGTGTAGTTTTGTCAAGTGCTAAAAAAATAAAGATACCCTTTCAACTAATGGATGGTACACTTGAAAAGGCGGATGAAAGAGTAAACTTACCCCCTGTAATCGTGGATGAGTCTTAGGGGTCCAGGGTGTGTAAACAAGAGATGAATTCACCTCAAGCTTCACTGGTAATGAACCCAGCTCTATTTACAGCAAGCAGATCAAGCTATTAGGGCACGGAAACCAATTCAAAGTATCTCCAAAACTAAGTAAACAATAGCCGCCAACAAGCTCTAGACTTGGAAATTATGATCACCTGTCTGGATTTTGGTCATGGAGTTCATCGAGCAGGGATAAGACCATGCAGTTGATTTGAGCACCTTTCAATACAGTTTCTGACTAAAAAACAGTTCACTGAAGTTTTTAAAGGCTTCTCACCTCCCAATGCAATGGGTCCGCAGACAGCGTAGACATCGTCTAAATCACTAAGACCTAGCTCCATAACCAACCGCTGAACAACTTCTAGAGGCATCTCGCGGTCCACCTCCAGCCGTACAAAGGGAGCAAATCTGAGTTCTCTCATCTGATACAAGGCACAGTCAGTGGAGTTCAACAGAAATATACTTCATCAAAACATGCTCAGAAAGTACAAGTTTGTGTGGGCAACAGATATCACTTGTGGAAAGAGTATGCTGACCTCGTCAGCTATCATCTCCAGAAGGTCTTCAGCCTCCTCCTCATTTCGAGCAACATCTGCATTACGAGCTGTTCGAAACACGTATGCACATTTGATCTCCATTCCACCAAACAGAAGATCCAAATTGTTTATTATAATATCCTCTACTGGCACAAACGCATTCCTGTTGTACCTGATCGGACCGATACCCAGTCCTTGTGTTAATGGAGCGAACACAGCACTAAGCACATTGAACTAAGTCTTCACATGTATGTAAAGTTGAAACAGACCTTTAATTAACAGTTTAAACCTACGATTTACTAAACGTACTCATCAGTTTTAGTAAATTCCAAGCTCTTCCATCGCTCCAATCCAGATGGTACAGAAACAATCGCAAATTGAACAGCATCATCATAAGGATCTCTGAGAACCTGCATCCCACAACGTAGAACAATCCCATGAAGACCATGCAAACTTCCATTTGTCCAGAGCTATTGAAAGATCATATACATATCTCGAAATCAAATTTCGACATATAGAATCCATTTAAGAATGACAGAAACACATTCGTACCACCGCAATGCTTAATGTCAGGTTACCAATGTAGGGAAATGGATGTCCAGGGTCCACTGCTAAAGGCGTCAGGATGGGCTCCAAGGATGACTTGAAGTAGAATCTAAGCTGAACAGTAAGAAGTTCAAGAACAGTTAGGTGACATGAACACACAAGTATATCTTTTTTATACACGTTCCCAAGGGAGTGTCGTTACAAGTATATAGTCAACTAACATAGAAACCTCAAAGAATGAAAATGACACGATAAAAAGCATGATATTTCTCACCAATACAAAACCTGCAACGAATCCAGTGAAACCACTGTCACATGTGCGCGTTTTAGACAAAGTACCTGATCTTTCTCATGCAAATGAAGTTCATCATAGTTAACCAGCTTTATTTCCTTCTTTTTGAGTGCTGGCAGAAGTTCCTCTGTTAGGCAAGCAATTTGAGTGTCCACCATCAGCCGCACGTCTCTGCACCAAAAGACTATCAGTATCTCATGATATATACTACACACAAGTGTCTTGAAAAGAGTGGGACGATTCGGGCAACTCTGCTGGCACCTACATTTAATACATAATCCACCATTTCATCATTTAACAAAGTTGTAGCAGACGATGTTCGTACCGCGCAATATACTTCAGCTGTTGCTGAGGAGTCCAAGCCATTCGCGGCTGAAGATTGATGAGATTTTCCACACCTGCAGCTTCTTGCCTCTTCAGAGCTCCAACGCGCTTACAAAAAAACTCGTCTATGTTACGGGCAGAGATTGCCAGAAACCGCAGCCTCTGCAAATTACAAATGCATATAAGAAAATACACATATGTGATTTCAAAGTCTATAAGTTTTAAGCTAAAGGCTAAACTTCGAACATACTATTCTTGGTTTCTGCACGTAAACACAAACCCCATGGCTATTTCGGACGGGGAAGAAGATGCAATAATGGCCATCTTGAGTAAAATACCTCAAGGAGCGGAACGCGTACATCAAGCGCCATATGCAGCACCCGCCAATTGAAAGCAAGCCAGCTGCAAACCAAACTAAAGGTGTTAGCACTGACCCCATAACAACAACATCGTAGACAACCAAACATGTAGGACATTCTTTACAGAAATTCCACCAATTTCGTACACAAAAAATGTCCCCCAATCTAATAGAATCTAGCATATTGTGGCAGACTAAGTGCTCCATGCTCTTCACAAAGGGCAAATGATAGAGAAGCCACTGCACCTTAGCTCTTTGTTGTAAACCAAATCTGCTACAACCAATGCATCTAATCCAATGCCTGTAACATCGGCTTCAAGTCCCTCTTGTTTTTGCAGCGGCATGACAACATTCCCCAATGCATATGGCTCGCCTAGCTTATCACCAACCTCAACAATTTTTGATGCCCTCGACTTCTTGGGCTTTGGTTTGGTGTCAGATACCTGTGTCAGCCTTGTGAATGAGAACGAGTATGCATAATTACACACCTATTCCTCTGCGTAGACTACCGACACCTGAAAAATACTACTTAATGGTAATCACAGCTCACGCCCACGGAAGCAGCTACATGACATAGTGAAAGATTGAAAGCAAAACTGAAGGCGACAGGGCCTCACCTTGAAATTCGAAGCCTGCGCTGTGCCATCCTGTTTCTTAGGATCCTCTTCCGTCAAGAGCAGAGTACCAAACTTCAGGTCAAGCCCACCCCAAAGAATCACTGTCGAAGCTCCATCTTTCGAAAACCCGTCACCGTTTAGACTCACTCTCCCAGTCTCACCAGACTCCGCAGAGAGCTGGCTGATGACATTGGCAAAAACTCGGCTGCCTCTCCTGGGCAGATGCCTTCTCTTACTCTCACTCCTCCTCAAGCTCCACACCTCACTCAACTGACCTAATTCATCTCCAGGCTGAGGACCAAGACCCGAGCACGATGCTCCAGACACGGCTTCCTCAGAGGCTACAGATTGCATTCTAGCAGCATCACAAATGTGGGTATCACAGAATATTGACTTAAAACTCTAAAAACGCTGATAACTGGAGCAGGAATCAAACAAGCTAACACTCAAACTAGGTGACAAAAAGCCGACGACACATCTGGTGCCAGCCTAGTCAAAACCAAGCTCCAGCATCTAGCATCCACCTCAAATCACCACCCACAGCACACAATTCGATGCAGGAAACTAGAATTGACGGCACTGCAAGCAGCATCAGAATCTAAAGCTCCAGGTATCCATGTTGAGAAAAATCCATGGCATGCTGAGCTTAAAGTGCAAGACATGGTCTTGCATACACCAGCACTGTACTGTGATGCATGATCAAATTCGTGTCATTTTTTTTTTTTTTTCTGTTTCTAGAGTGGGCTTAGTCACGGTGCAAAATCCAGCAGCAGAATCAGGGAGTCCGGAACAGAGTGGGGCATGGATTCAGGGTGTCGGTGGCAGATCTGGTGGGAGGATTCGGAGCGTGGAGTTGTGGAGTTGTGCACTGAGTGGTGATGTTTAGGAACAATGGAGACTGGGTGATTGAGGTTCTATTTCATATGTGGTATGGATTACAGTGGATCTTTCATTGATTCCCTTTTCAACAAAAGAAAAAAAAAAGAAAAAAAAGAAAAAAACTCTTTTTGTTTATGATTTAGGTCATGTTTTCTTGTAAATTAAGCACTTATGGCAGTATATGTGTATATATGAATATATATATATATATATATACCTGAATTAAAAATTTTAAATCGTCATATTAAAGATTATTTAATGAATGTCAAAGTGTGCATTCTCAGTACTATTTTGCTTTTAAACATCACAAAAAATGCTCTTGTGAAGTTTTGGAAAAGTGTAAATTTTTAAAACAAAAAAACTATATATACATATCTAGAGAGTGTGAGTTTATATATATATATATATATATATATACATATATAGTTTTTTAATTATAAAATTTTAAAAAAATTAATTGTTACTTTATCATAGCATGCAACACCTAAAATATATTTTTTAAAGTAATGACCTACCAAATCATATTAATTTTTAAAATTAGAATCTTAAGATTTTGATATTGTAGGAATTCTAAAGCAATATTGATTTAATACTAAAATATATATATATATATATATATAATATAGTTAACAACATTTGTTATTGAATTAATAAGTCATTAATATCTTTACATTTGTAATTATTGCAAATATAAATATAATAATTAGCATGTCTCATATATTTTTAGAAACATTACCAACAAGGTATACTAAAAACTTTAATCTTAGGTTGTAGAATGGCTTTAAAATATACTTTTGTTAATGCATAATTTGCTAAAGTTTGGCCTTTCTATTTGGAATTTTATGCATTTGGTAAACTCCATCAAATTCCAATTCCACATTAGCACTTTGGTTGACTATTAATTAAAAGAAGACTAGATAAGTCTCAAAAATGTATTTCTACCAAATTATTATAAATATATTTAGAATACTTTTGAAGAATTTTGTAAGACAAGAATAGAAGTGTGGCATTAAAGATATATAGTAAGGTATAGAATACAAGCACAAAACAAAGATAAGGCACAAAGATGCACAATCTAAGTAATTCATAGAAAGACAAGCAAAATATAATCATAATGTTTTTGGTGCAAGTAAGAGGGCAATCTACACTAAACTAGTAAATCAAAAGAACATTTAGACTAAGATTTAAAATTAAAATTAAAATTTAAAATATATATATATATATATATATATATATATATATCTTGCACTTTAGTTACACTATTTTTATTGGTTATGTTATAAATTTCTTTGTCTTTTTATGTTGTTTGAATGGTTTTAGCAAACAACTTAAGTTATAAAAAAACTATCACTAAAACAAAATAATAACTTTAAAATTATTATAATGATATTTATTACAAATTTTTGAGATATAATAATTCTATGAATTAAGTAAAATCTCAATTATCTTAGTTATATTACCAAAGCATAATTTGATTGTAATTAACTATAGAGGCTAAATAAAGTTAGTGCCAAAAGATACTAGACAAAAGAATGTTGACCTTTACAATTATTCCAAATAACATTGTAAGACAATAACTTTGAATTTGTTGTATATTTAAACATTAGTCTTGCATTGGATATTTATTACATGTATAATTATGTTCATTTTAATACAAACAATCTACTTGCTTTAGCTAGTTCAAGTTGTTAATCTCTTTTTATTTTTATAATTTATATATTTATTTAAAATTTATAAAATTCTAAACTTTAAATTATATTGGTATTTGTTTAAAATCTTTAAAATTTTATTTTAAAATAACTTTCTTAAATATTATATATATATGATATTATTATTTATCTATAATAGAATTATATATATATATATATAATTATTTTTAAAAGATTTGGTTTTAAAATAATAAAATAAACTCTTAGAAAAAATAATCGATATATAATTTGGCCTTTTGATTATTTTATCTAAGTAGAACTTAATTTTATCCAAGAAGAATCTAATTTGTCATATTTAGAATAAAAAGCATAGACCATGTAAATTTAATTAAGTTGGTAGAGAAAACCAAATTATTAGTATATTTAAAAGAGTCCAAATTTAAATTATTAGATTTAATCGATATTTTGCAAAGAATGCCTTCTTTGAATGAATTTAGTTCCTAATCTTGTAACAACTTTGTTTAAACTAATAATTATTAGAAAAATAAATTATTAGAAAAATAATATTTTTTAAATAAAATTTGGTTGTTTAAATTACTCTAATAAAATAGTTACATCAAAAAGAATTATTTGCAATAAGGCTAAGAGAATTAGTTGCTTAACATGGTTTTTTTAGAAAAAAATCCTAACAAAACATATAATCTTTAATTTAAAATTTTTCATACCTCCATTAATGAAAATTAATCCAATTAGATATAAATAGTAGATTAGAATATGATTTTTTCTAAAATTATTTTTTAAAGTATTTATTATATATAGCTATTTTAAATAAATTATTTTTATTAAAAATAGCACTTGAAATAACTTCATAGAGTAATTTAATATTTATAATACTAATTTTGTTTTTAAATTTCCAATAAGAACCAATGTAGAAGAAAATTGTGAGAAGAAAATTGCAAGAACAAGGTTGAAGATTTATATTACAAAAAAGAAATATGTTGATGACTTGCATATGCAAGGTTATTGTAAAAAGGAGTGTTATTGCAAAAAAGATAATATAGTATTGAGAGGCATGTTGGATGCACTAAATAAAGAAAATAAATAATATTTTGAACTACAAATAAATTAAAAATTAAAAATAGAATGAAAAAAGTAGTCAATACTTCAAAACAAAATCAATCATGTAATTTTTTTTTTCTTCCAACTAGAAATATCTATACATATTGCAATTATTGATATATAAAAATATAATATGATATTTTATACATTATATATTTAATTAAAAAAATATATAAATATTTACTTTAACATTATAAAAAAAATTTAGAAATTTTTTAATAATTTTGTTTTGTTTTTTTATTCTAAACAATTCTAAACAATTTTAAATTTTTGGATTAAAATTAACATATATCTAATCCTAACATTGGTCAAAAATAATAATTATTAATTAGATAAGACTCAAGGTACCTAGACATTGTAGCCAATAAAATTGGACTTAAGTATCCTATTGAATTAGGTTGCACCAAGGTTTGGATAGCAATTATGGGTTTGATTAGCACTTTTAGTATGATGAAAATATTTCAAGTGAAACCCTTTGGCATAAAAGATAGTGATGATCAACTAATGCCATCTTACAATTTTTTTGTGCCATTTTAAGTTCAAAAAACTATTCATTAATTGCAAGTGAAAAAAATCATGACTGCGGCTTCAGACAAATATTCCACAAATAGCTCACACTTCTTCACAAATGGTAATGATGAAGTAGTGGTAAGCCTTACAATATCAAAGATGATCAGAATTGATTTAGCGACTGTCAAAGATAATAGCTATAGACATTCACACTACTTTTCTAAAACTAGACAAAAGAACACTACAGTAAAGTGATTACTAAACGTTGTACATGTTCTCCACTTCGAGTGAGCCATTGAAAATCTGCCTTCAGTTCAAAGGTTGAATGAACTCAATTCCTGTCGAGTAGCTACTACCAGAGGAGCTTCTCCTGAATCGTCGAGGAACTTATCGTGCATGAACGTGCTCTGCACAATGGACTCCGGTTTTGCAACAACCTCGTAGCAATAACAGCTTTTCAAACCTATTTGATGCCTGCATTCACGACATCCAGCAGGGCAATAATCAGTTAAAAAACAGAGGCCTAAGAACTAGGCAATATTTTTTAGTTTATGTACTTTCGAAGTGTACTGAGTTTGAAGTCAGGTTCTTACTTGTAGCAATCATGCGACCTGTCCTTCACAATATCAAAATTCCAGACGACCGTGAAAGTTCCAGCCGAAACTACCAAATACCGCTCTTGCTTGCCCTCCTCTGTGACCTGGCAAAAGCAAAAGAAAATTCGTGCACAAGTTACTGAAGGATGCAGAAACAAGAGCTTGAAACGGAGCTCAAAGGCATCTATCATGGTAGAACCATTGGCCTATTTAAGTGGGTACAGTAGTCTTCTATAGTAAAGATAATACAAGGATAGCGGAGGATATAATGTATTGAGGACACGGGGACTTTCAACCAAGTAACTGCTTACCCAAGAAAATTTTCCACCGTGGAGTTTTTGTTGCTTGCCATCCCGATGTGCATCAAATGCCCGGAGCTTTAACAACCTTGGTGCACCAATCTTACCGCCCATACGACCAGAAAATCCAGTCTTCATCCTACCATCCTTGTCTCTAAAAACTGTACTGATAAGGATCAAGTACGTGTCGGTGGTAGCTAACACCCATTTACCATCATATGTAACATCAACATGCGTAATTGGAGACCCCAAGCCAGGAAAGGCGGTTTTAGCCTGCATTTCAAGTTTCGCAGTAGGATATAAGAACGACATTATAAGACAGTTAAGGGTTCTAATTAAGACAATCAACCAAAATCCTTGGAACACTATGCTGACCAGTGAGAATAGCAGGAGAAAACCCAGTTTGAGCGTGAAAGAAGAGAAAACATAAAGCAAGTTTCAAGACACAAAAAACTCAATGTGGCCCATTGACTCAAGTGTGCGAAAACGCTGGTAATATAAAAGCAAAGTCTTTGTCTTCTTGACGAACTAGATAAGATAATGATGTTAACCATTCTCATGTTGGTGGTGCTATACAGCCTCACTTTGCCATCTTTGGATCCAACAACCACGCTGCCATCTCCGGATGTTGCAAAGCAGCTAAAATTAGTTCCTCTGGAGAACTGCACAGTGACAGATGAGCAGATGAAACAACTGATTTGATGCTAGGCATAAACGAGTTAGCATAATAAAACCAAAGTAAAGTTTCAATTCAAATATAAAGCAGGAGACATTATCCGCACATGTGAATTACATTTTCATTGCTTAAAAAGCAATACCAACACCTGTCCATCAGAGCTACTTCCATGACAAGGACGTTCTTCAAGAACAGAATATCTTTAAAGCAAATCCATGTTACCACAGTCCCGACCACACAATGCAAGTGCTAGAGTAAGACAACCTCACAAAGCATAGCTCACACTGTGATTGCATTAACTGACCTGGTGGCCCTCTGTCCAAGTCAGAGCAGCAGGACTGGCAAGCTGCTGAACAATTCCTTGAGAATCCCTCATGTCCCACCTGCAGAGTCTGTTGTTATCTAAGCCAAGAAATGTCGAGGCATTACTGTACAATTGTGCACCCTTGCTATCATTGGTGACATCCATCATTGAGATAGGGGTTCCATCCTTTTCAAACTTCCATTCTGCAACCATCTTCCCTGTTCCAATGTCGAGCTGGCTAACACCACCAGCGGTGGCATTCCCGTCCTTAGATGGACTAATCAGCATCATATTGCTCTCCCCTCTAATGAGCATCCCCTTCTTCGGAGTTCGGAAGGTAGAGCTTCCAATACCAGGTCTACCTCCGTCCTGGAAACGAATAGTAATCCCTGTACCTTCCAGACCGGTTGATCGGTTAGTCAGCACATCCAGACCATAATCGTTGACCAGAAAACTGTGATCCATGCCACCCATTGCTAAGCTTTGAATAGCTGTTTTCGAGGGTGTCTTCAGAGTCTCCCTGAGCTCTTTTGTCTTCGAAGGTGTTGGTATCACATCTTCGGCATCCATCCAAACAGAGTTGTCCTCCTCCTTACCAGAGGCCCAGCCCAAGAAGTCTTTTCCAAAGACTTTCACTTTGTTTGTTTCAGTTGGTTTCAAGAAATATGTATTTTCGAATCTGCCAATATAAGAAGAAGACGATCATCATAGTGTCAAGACAGTGAACAAGTACCTGATTCTCATCAACGACGTTAACAAAACCGATTGAAAAAAGTTGTATTACGCAAAGCAATAATTGCCAACATCCTCTTGCAAAAGACAGCATAACTTACTTAGCATCTTCGTACTCTATAGAACAGGCTCGAAATTGTTCCTTGTTCGGAAACTTTAAGGCCCACACACCTTTTGCCACAAAATCCACACGCGATTGTTCCTCGTAGAAATGCATCTGTAGACGATCATCGACTCTAGCTCTGGCACCACCCACCTCAAACATCCAGAACGAGTAATTTTTGTGTCCCACGGTAGAGCTTCTCCACTCTTCATCCTCTTCATCCTCTTCGTCATCACCATCCTCTTCTTTAACAAACTGCCAACCTACATTCTTTGAAGCTGTGAGCCACTTTCCTTGGATGTATTGGTACAACTTGGCCTTCCTCAAACCTGACACTGGTGCAGGCACATCCAGAGTGATTGAACTCATTCTGAGAGAAATAGTGGCGTCAGGAGTAGAGAAACCCGAGGAATCCCTTCGCGGTGCAGGACCTGGAGTCCCCACTTCTGAGTCATGAAAACTTCTCTCGGACGATGGGCTCTGAGGAGAATCGACTCCATCATCCTCGGAATCAGATTCCAAGCGCCCATCACGACTAGCTGTAGTTCCCATCCTGCTGATAACATTCAAGAAAACACACAATACTGTAAAACCCTCCAACAGTAATCAAACCACTGCAAAATACACCAAAACCACTATTCTATTCTCTCTATCATTTGTTCCGCACAAAAACACGTTAAAAATAACCCGCATTACAAACAGGGCACGATACCTTACAACTCCCAACCTCGAAAACTGCCCACAACCTCAACCAAGAGTATTATAATATCCGACATGCAGGTGGTCTCAACCCCAAAAAAATTGCAACAGTCATCAGCTAGGGCTGAAGTATTGAAGATTCACAAAGCAACACGGTTTCATACCTTGTCAAACGAGGCAAAGATCGCGGGGCCGGAGCGCAAGTATTTAAAAAACTGCAGGGCCAGACACGATTAAAATGGTCATCGCAGGTGATCCGAATTCGTTGAGGACACCAAGAAAATCTCCGCCACCGAACCCAGAAATTCAAATGCGCAGCAGGATGGCGATGATTCCATTGGTTTCCGCCGATCCTGCGGCAGCAGGCGGGAAAAGCTGCGCTGCACACGAATATACGGCACGCTCACACTCCTCCCGCTCGTATACAGCGTATGTATACGAGTCGACGTGGATATTCAGTAAAAAATAAGGATTCGTGCAAACATATTATGTTAGTCTATGTTAAGACATGTTGTTGTACTGAATTTTCCATTAAGTATCCAGCAAAGAGTTTACTCCTTATGGTTCAAAAAACAAACAAACAAACTAGATTTATTCACCAATGGATGCAGTATGTTGATGCTAGATGTGAAGAATGACCCAATTTCGAAATCGCTCACAGCTGATCGGAACCAGTGGCTCCAGGATGGGCCAAGTGGCCGCCATTGTGAAGAAGAGTGAGGACAAGGAGAGGAGAAGAGGGCGAGCTTTTCGTAGCACTGTCAAAACGGATTCGCACTTCATCTCTGATTGTAGCTTCCTAATCTTGCTGTTGCCTGGTTTGTCAGCTTTCGATCGACGTGCGAGAAAGCCTGGAGATGGGCGATTCGCCAACCTCTCTCTCTCTCTCTCTCTCTCTCTCTCTCCTTATAATTGCTGATTCAGGCGAGTACAGAAGCAGAGGAAGAGCGTGTTCCTTTGACATAGTGTTCAATATCTGCAATGCTGCTCATGGGGATTGAATTCCAGTTTTTAGGGTTTTGGGTCACAGAGTTGGATTTGATTTGGGTTTGGGTTTGAATTCGGATTTTGGTTTTCGAGATTTCGCTGCGTCGTCATGATCGCAGAAGTTGTGTGGATGACGAGTATCGTGTGGCTTCGTTTCTTAGGGGTTGAGTTAATGGTGTGCGAGGTCACCGACTCATGCATTGCATGTTATGCTTCCGCGAGTAGCTGCCATTAATGATGGGCTTTAGTCTGTGTCTCTCTTGATGAGTGCAAATCCCTTTCGTGGTCCAATTTCACACGAAATTCGAACTTCCTGGATTCGTGCCACTCGAGCTTGCTGTCGATGTAATAAAATGGGGTTTTAGTTGCAATATTTGATTGCGCTGAAACCATGATTTGATGGTGACGGCATTACATGATCGTTTTAATACAATCGCGGAGCTCATCCCTTTTACGAAATTACAAGTGATACTAAAAGAATACTGAATCTTAGTGCACTAAGGGCTGCTGGTAGATTGCTTCTGTAAGATATGTGCTGAGTATAGTTCTGTGTTGGCAAGGAGCAGGAAGGTTGACGCTCAAATCCTGCAGCAAGTATGGCTGCAAGTGCGGGGCCAGAGTCTGTGGCCAACAACCCAGGCTATTGTGACAGTCCTGATGCAGCCACCCGAAGCTACTTTCTGCAACAAACTGTGACTATCTCTTGCCATACTGAATCTTAGTGCAGTAATTCTTCAGCTGTAGATGATGGTGGTGCAGATGCTAAATGGATGGATTTCTGAATTCCTCCTCACTTAGAATAGACGACTACGAACACAATTTTGGGAAGATGTCTTGCATCCGAACCCTCATCGACGCTGATCATAGATTCTAATGTTTCCCAGATGTACAGAATCAAGGATCCCAAAGCAAGCCTGGAGTTCTACTCAAAGGTTTTGGGCATGACGTAAGATGTTTTACCTTATTGATTCTGTTAATTTAGTTTGGTAACTATGCCGTGCTCAATACAGGCATTAGTTGGATCAAGCTATGTACACGAGGTGTTATCAATGATCTATTATTCTTATTGAGATTGATCGGTGATGTAGCCTTTTCAAAAAGCTCGATTTCGAAGAGGCCAAATTCAGTCTATACTTTCTGGGCTATGAGGTACGAGCACTTAGTGCCCTAAGGCAAATGGGTTGAGAATATGCTATCACTACATACTTTCATTGAATTCTGCCCTAGACTGTAATATCCTGTAGTAATTGAAAATATTAATGAGATCCATCTCACACAGAATCCGGAAACCATCCCCAACGACTCGTCAGAGAAAACTGCGTTCTTATTCAATTGCAAAGCTACTTTGGAGCTCACGCAGTAAGCTTCATCGTTAGTCTGCTATAATCCTTTTGTGTATATCTAAAGTGCACATCTTCACATGATTGTTCTTGGCGTATCATTTCTGACAATTTGTTTTTTCATTGTCGCTGATATCTTCCCTGCATTTGATAGCGTGCTGGTCATTTTATTTAATGTTCTATTTTATTATTAAATATTACAACAATTACATCCGACCTCGCTTTGATTTGCGGATTGCAGTAATTGGGGAACGGAATCAGATCCAGACTTCAAGGGCTATCACAATGGAAACAGTGATCCACGAGGCTATGGTATGTGTTCTAATACATCAACTTTTTTAATTGTAGCGTCATTGTCGTTTGTCATTTCCACCAGTCGTTGAAACTTTAGCCTAGATTTCAGTAGCTGTATTCAGAGGCTTTAATGTATTTTTTTGAGTACTGATGCACCTGAATCTTTTCGTCAATGAGTGCAGAATGTGAGGCGAGTCTTTCTATGCAGTCTGATGTCCATTATACGCTTCATGCTACCTATTTATGGCAACACGTTCTCGTGATACATTCTAGAAATTAATCAGAGGACCCCCTCACGAATTTCAATGAAGAAGTTGCCGACACTTTGATGTGATTCCAGGGCATATTGGAATTACTGTTGATGACGTCTACAAAGCATGCGAACGTTTTGAGAAGCTAGGGGTTGAATTCGCTAAGCGCCCAGATGACGGTTAGCCACTCTGTTCTCAGTTGGAACCGTTTGAGTAATAATATTATTGTGGAAAGTATTGCCTGGGTTTTTAAGCAGAACTAGACCATTTCAATATTTAAAGTTTTCCAGTATGAAAAGCTTTCGTACACCTTGTTCCATGCTCATTGCATGGATTTCGGCCGCTGTTGTTTGGAGATTGTTCTCTGATAGTAAACAGCTAAACGATGAGAATCGGGATTGAAATTAGGGTGGGCTTGATCATTTGCGTGCGAGTTGCAGGAAGGATGAAGGGACTTGCGTTCATCAAGGACCCTGACGGTTACTGGATTGAGATCTTCGACGTTGGTCGCATGTCCGGTTTGATCAACGGCCCGTCGTCCTAGAAATCGGGATTTGAGTATTGCTACAATGCCTATCGGACACGGGATTGCTAAAGAACACACGTCCGCAGTAGATTTCTCAGCCAGCAGTACAGACAATTGAAAATCCGTTGTGAAGTGCTGTGAGGAGTACTTGAGTTCTCCATATGAATAAAAATCGTTGCATTAATTGCATAAGCTTGTCTTCCTCCAAGTTAATTTTGATGTACTTATATTGTCCATTCATTCCTTAAATTTTTCCTTCTGTGGTTTGGTGGCCGGGTACTGTACTGGTTACCCGAAATATGAATTCGATTGTTTCAGCTGCAAGCGCGTGATCCAGACCCATCCTGTAAAGACAAACTTAATTTCCTGATCCTCAATGATTGAACTTCAGCCAGCTACAAGAATTGCAATTGTATCCAAGGTTGAACTTCTCCCTAGTCGTTCTCGAGGGGTATGTCAATATTCACAGAGTGTATTAATTTCAACTACATAGCCTGAGATTGTAGTGTGAAAATTCTTAACTCTGCACCGACACTCGCATTATTTGCATCACGCAGTAGTTATTGCTTACGAGGCTTTAAAGAGACGGCGACTGATGTAAGGCAAGACTCCTGGTTTGCTTGTTACTTCTTTGCTTCAGTTTCTATGTTTGGATCTACCTTCATCGATCTACGCGCACTGCGTTTCCTTAAATCTCTGTAAATCGGATATAAATATTGGGATCTTTCGCTGTTTTTTTTCCAGAATTTCCTCATTCAGATTCTTACATGCAATATGGTGCATATTACCTCCGAGGTTTTCGTTAACTTCAAATCATGTGATTGCGAATGTCTGAAAGTTGTGCCTCGACGTGATGCCGCTTCGAACATATCCCTTCTCTGAAAACCTACAATCTTGAGTTGAAGGCGTTGTATATACATCCCCAATTTTTCAACAATCTTAAATTCGTGTGTGGTACACACCCTAGGGCTCTGTTTCACCTGAATCGTGGAAATTTTTGGGTCAAACGTTGAACATGAGCTAGACTCGTCAAGCCAAAGATGAGTAAAACTTCGACGGCTACGCCTCGAACAGGCATTCTGGGTTGCAGAATCACACATAGTGTCTGGTTTGTCAGATCAGAAGCGCTGAGTTGATACTACGAGTGGTTCTTCCAATTACCGCAAACCTCACAAACGGCGATGATTGTGAAGGCGAAGACGGCCACTGACCACTTCACATTGCATGTCCTTTACGGCTCTCTTTCTTGCAGACAGGTACTGTGACAGAGGAATCCATGTGCAACTCTTGAAGTGATAGTAGGTTTTGCATCGTGATGCTTGTTAACACACTCAGTTTGTACCTACAATGTTAAGATACACATATAATGCAGATTTAGTTGATGTTTGTACATCTAGGTTGCCAGATTATTATACAAATACGCGGAATATCACTGATTTCTCTGGCTACTTATCTTTCCGTAGTAAAGGCTTGTTTAATCGAAATTTCCTTGATGCAGTTTTCTCGACGTAAGTTGTGGAAATTAGAACGAAGGGGTTGGGGGTGTCAGATTCTGCTTGCATCTGGTGCAAGTACTGTAGTTCGAGATGATGATGACGGAGGAATACCTCTACACGATGCACGCGCGGGAAGTATGGAGCGCACACACATACACACACTATGTGGGCCATTTCATGATTCAAGGATAATCAGATGCATTGCCTTGGTACCGTTCTGACGTGAATGACTCAACATGGCCAATTTAGGTCAATCAAATCAAGGCGCCGTCGAAGCCTAACTACGTCCTGTTCGGGTTAGATCCTCTCATTTTGTACTAATCCTCTCTGATTTCACGTGGGTATTTATGTTATTCTTACTTTTTTTAGGGTGCAAGGGGATTGTGAGCATGTGGATACGCGCTTCCAACAGTCTGGAGCAGCAGAAACGTGTTCTGAACATCGATGTTGATACAGTATGCCTTTCTCTGCATTCAGTGCACCAATTCACGATGTATCTTTTGAGATTTTGTAACAACTCGTGTAATAGTGTGCCGAATGAACAATTTTTGCTAAGCATTAACTAGTTGGAAGAGACATGACTACCCAGTTTTGTCATCCTAATGGTAGTTTAGCTCAGCGTTTTATACATCTGCCTCTTCGACATGCGGCTTTGGAATTGTGCGCTTGTTAGTACCTAAACTAAAAACCTAGGGAGGTAGTCTTCCGTAGTACAATGTTTCAGATTCTGAAACTTTTATATCACTGTCCTGGTTGATTACGCAATCTTTGTACCACGATCAAAGCTTACTAGACTTAGATCCATAAAGAGAAAACAGCCTATTCTGTTATGAAACTGATCTTGCAATGTAGCAATTCACTCTACTTCTAATCAGTTAACGACAATGCTGCAATTGATCAATTTCATACTAATTTTTTTCCTCTAACTGCAATCTCCTGTGGACTTGGCAGATCCAGATTCTCCAGCCCAGAACCTGTTGAATGATATGCTGACAAGAAGCTCAGTGATGTGATGGATCTGTCTCAAAACTCGCAAGAAATGGCATCTAATCTGCATTGAAAAAGCTAAGTTTACACACACTTGAAAGAGAGAGTTTCTTCTGTTATTTTTCTCCCCAAACACTGTTTGCAGAAGTAAATTGTAGCAGTTTGTTTGTGCTCAGTTTAGTGCAAGCTTTATACACAATAGCACTCTTGCTGGTGAAATTGTTGGATCAATATGCTTACAAATTTTGCAGGTAGCAAGTAGTCATATGTTGTGTATATTTATACCACACATATTTGTGGCCTTTCTCTTGTTCGGAGAGGATTGGCTTAGTCAGAATTTTGTTGCCAGTGATTCCTTCCTTGAATGTTGAATGATTTTCCTTCTTTCCTATTTGTTTGTTATATGTTTTTTTGAGGGTGAATAGGTGAAAATTTCCACTGTTTGTTGGAAGTTTACTCAGTAGTCTATCCTCTTCTTTTGATGTCCTTTATTGTAATGTTGTGAACAATGGGTGGAGAACATGCATAGCCTAAAATTTTACCAGGAAGATAATTATTAGCAGCATTGGAATTTTTTATTTTTTTATTTTTTTATTTTTTCCTTCTTTGCTTTCAGAATATTCTCTAACAATGTCAAATATCACTAATAAATGTGAAGTTTTAATAGAGAGGAGATTATAGTTCCATGTGTGTATTTCAACCAATACAAATGTAGTAGAAAACCTCTCAAACCTATAATTAATTAATTAGGATGTCTTTTTTGTAATTTCTGATTTTCTAAAAATTTTACACAAATAATAATGATGCGTATTTCATTTTAAAATAAATTAAAAACATTGAAAAGAACCCAGAAAATCACTGTAGCATAATTTAAGGAATAAAGCACAGAGAAAGAATCTCTTATATTTCAAAGAAAGTAGTTCACTTTTTTATGCTCCCAAAAATACAAGGAATTGATTGAAATGAATCAAACATCTCATTACTTTTATTTTGAAGAAATTTAGTTGCAATTTTAAATATTTAAAATATTTAGAGAAATATCAAAAAATATTTATGTCTAAAATTGACTTAAAATTAAATATAATGTCTTTTCTATTTATTTAAAACACGTTTTATTTGCTAAAAGTACAATTTTTAAAATTAGAAACAGTTGAGAATGGTTTTGTAACAACATGATATCAATTGATAAAATCTCCAAAGTTGACTTAACTTTATAATAAATTTTATTCTCATCATTGTTGCATACTATTTATTTATCAAAATATTATTTGAAATATATGTAACAATTATAAATACAATTATTAACATTATCATTATTTGCATTGAGTGGCGGTTCTATCAATTTTGAAAAATGAAAAATAAAATCATCTATACAGTATTACAAAATGATCAAAAAGAATTTTTAAAAACTAAAATTAGAGATGTACTAATATACTGATTCTCAATTCTTGTTTTGTAAATAAAAAAATGATCAGTACACAAAAGTTAGTTTAAAAATTTTGGTAAAGTATAATATCAAAGTATTCATTTTTCTTTAATCACTTACTTTTTTCTTCTATTATAACAGAGTTTTAAAGTTATAGATTACAGCAAATGAATTTTTGAATGTGTCGAATCATTTTTGAGTAAAATACAGGTTTTATTATATGTTATTATAATTTTAACCATTTGGAACATTTAAAGATGTTTTTAAAGTTAACCAAAGAAGAAAATGATAGATGTTTATTTTACCTTGACAGCAAGTTTTATAATAAAAATAAATAAAAATTGAGATTCGTGTCTGATATAAGACAACAGCATAAAAACTATTCTGTAAGAATGAATTTCATTAAACAAATAATCAGTTGAGATTATTATTAAATCTTATAATTATGTTTTATGACAGGGATTTGTTATAGGCATATTAGAATTTGATGACAGATGTTTTATGGCATGGGATGTAAGATGTTTCTCTGTCTGCTTCTTCCATGAAAAAAATGTGATAAAAATATTTGAAAATAATCATGTTGCAAATCAAAGACGAAACTACTTCAATGTAAAATTTGCTCTATTTAATAGTAATACAACATTTGTGAACTTAATGTTAAAGAAATGTTGTTTATTTCAACGATTGTAAGTTATACAGTGTAAGTAAGCCTCAAAGTGGTTGTGTTAATTAGCAATGAATTCAGTACTTTCAAAACAAAATTTCACAATCACTAGTAAGCCAAAGTATAAAATTTTGGTGAAATTTAATATAGAGAAGAAAGTAAATCATCATACGTGCTAGAAAATATATATATAGTTTGTCTTTATGAATTTTGTGTATACATTTCCGATCTAAATCCTACACAGTTTTAGTCCTATAGTTCAAAAATCACATTAATTTAAGGTAAAAAAACTTAATTCATATTTTGCAAAATATGATTAGTATTTTTAGTATTTTTTTAAAAAAAAATTTAAAATTTATGCATGCACTAATTAGTTAAATATTGAACCAAAATAACTTCTTTTATAAATTTATAAATTATTTATTTAAAGAACTTAGAACACATGTATATTTGTACATTTCAAAGAATATTTCAAGGTGTTTAATGTTTTGAAGCATATATTCACATCAGCAATGCATATATGGTTCTTTTTCTTTTTTTGAAAATAAATGATTTATGCTTGCAGTAATATTAAAAACACATACATGTTTTTTAATATTTTATTAAATGTGTCATTTATAAAATATGCAGATGATTCTTATGATAAATATTTGTCTTCATCCAAGACTAGGGGACAAACGTTTGATTTTAATAATTTTCATTAAAACTCATGATGTGATATGATATTCAAGTTTTTTTTTGGCAAAATCAACTTTTTTGTTCTGGAGAATTATGGAAGGGTATTTTGCAGAAACACAATGATTTTACATGATAAATGAATATGATGAACATTAACTATTGTACAAAAAAATTGATATTGGATTATTTCACACTCAGAATAAAGTAGTATATGTTTATTGCACTTTTTAAAGTGTGATTAAACATATCATTCAGAGAAGGATTTTCTTTAATAGAAGATCTACTGCAATGCAGCTTTCAATATAAATAAATCATTAAATCTAATTTTTAGGTTGTGTCATTGTCATTCAACCTAAATTTAATCTTCAATTGTGCAATTCATAGCATGCCATGTTCTATCCTAAATGTGATAAAGTCTTACAAGTTTTTATTTATTTATTATTCAGCACCTGTAAACAGAGACTTATGCTTGAATTATTCTACACACTGGTAGAAATCCTTAAGTATATAGTATGCTTTTTATTGTACAAAATTTGAAAATATATGATAAAAACATTTGTTAGTTTTTAGACAGGATTATTTCTCAAAACAATTAGGTTACTAAAAACATTAAACTATTTTCTAAAATATCTTTGTCTTGAAATAAATTGATTTTTTTTTCTTTAAATTATTTATTTTTCACTCTTTAAAACATTTTATTTTTATTTTTTTTGCTCAGAAAGTTTTTCGAAAACCAAATAAATTAGATTATAAAAAAGTAATGTGTATCTTATTTGCAATCATTTATTTTAAAAAATCATGACAAATAATTAATATTGACTTAATTGAACATACCATCTATAATGAGATTATTTTTAAAATAGATTATTATATATTTTTTAAATTAAGATTTATACTTATATATTTTATATAAGTTTTTAATTTATAAATTTTTAGAAATATTTCATAAATATTATAGTTAATTACTACAAAATATGTTAATAAAATAATTTAATTAGAATTAAGTCCTATTTGTAACAAAAACAAATATATATATATATATATATATATATATATATATTAAAAAAAAGTCTATAAAAGATAAATTAAATAAAATTAAGATATTTATTAAAAAAACTTGAATTTATAAAAAACTAAAATTTAAATCTGTTTAAAAAACTTAAAGTTACTTTTATTTATAATATTATTCAATTATATCAATAAATTGTCACATAGCTGCATTAGACATTTATACTACTTAAGTAAATAGAAGTAAATAGAATTATGTAGAAATAGATTAAAATATGTTAGGTAGAAATAATCTTCTTCAAGAAATATCAATGAAGCTTTTTAACTACAGATTAAGTTTATATATTCTTTTACATATATCAAGAGACTACAAAAAAACTTCTCTTAGAAATTTCTTATTTTCCTATTAGAAGATTCTAGTAGTTCTTTTTTTGTTGTTGTAGTTATATATTTATTTAATTATTATTAATTATTAGTTAAAAATATATTATTTTAATTTAAATAAATTATATTTATATTATTAGATACTTCTTTAAAATAGTCTTTTATAATCACTTGGTATTATAGTTAAAAATTTAATGAAGCTTTTAATATTATATTTTTAAATATTTATAAACTAATTATATGTGTGTGTATATATATGTGTATATATATATATATATATATATATATATTATTATGATTATTTCTAAGCATAATAGATTTAAAAAAATTAAATATTTAAGTTTTATTTATAGTTATATATATATATATATATATATATACATATTTTAATTGTAATTTTTAAAAAATATGTATAATTTTATAATTATTTTAATTTAATTATTTTTTTGTATATTTTTTTAACCAAGTTAGTTCCTAAGCTGCTATCAATTGATAATTTGCTTATTTTCATGTCTCTTATTTAGATGGTGGTAATAGAGAATATTAATCTAATATTTTTTGTTACTGCTAAAATTAATACAAGTATTTATGATTTTTAAAATTTTTAGTCATAAACCAAAGTATTTCTTAAGAGTTTTTATAATATAATTTTTATGAAGTAAGATTAAACAAGGAGCATCTAATATCATCTAATAAAAAATTAGAATTATAAAAAAATTTGTATATATTATATATAATTGATTCCAACAAAACTATTGATTGTATATATTTTAGCTAAAATAAAGGTAGCAATTTATTGACTATTAGAAGAGAAGTTATTTTTGATATATATATATATATATATATATATGTATTTTAAAAAAATATAAAATCTTAAATCTTGTGTATAAATAAGTGTATATTGCATATTTAGGAGATTTATGTAAAGTTCACAAATAAATATTTAGATAAGTTTTAAAAAAATATTTTGTAATTAGTCAAAAATAAAGAGTTGATTAGAAGTACTTAGAATTTTTTATCGAAATAATTACTTATGTTTTCTTTAGAAATATAAATTATTTTTTTATTATTATATTATAATTTTAAAAAACCTAAAAAAATATTCAATATAATTTAATTAATAATTTTTTAAAATATAATGATATTAGGTTTAAAATTTTTTAACACAAAAATAAAATATATCTTCTTCATAGATTGTTATGAAAAATATTTTAATTAAGAAATTATAAAAAAATATAATTGGTTGTGATAATAACTTTTATTATTATTTAGTAAAGATGACATGGCTTTAACTTAGAGCAGTAGTGTAATCAAGTAAGAACCATTAAAACATTGTATACATTCTACCTAGGTTTGATAGAATAGTTTTAAAGCATTATGATTTTAAATTTAATAGGAAAGATATTATATATACATATATATATTTGTTATGTATAGTTGATAAACAACACTTTAGAAGATGAAAATAAAAAGTAATCTGATTAGTAATGAATTTATATATTAGTAGTTTTAATTTATATTTTTTATTTGATTCTAACATTGCAAAGCATTATTGCAGAATAATTTTATTTTTTATTTGATTCTAACATTGTAAAGCAATTCAAATTTTCTTTACTCATCATATGAGTTTTTACAATCTTCATTGTTATCACTTCTGAGTATCCATGTTGTAACAGGGTGGCAAGAAAATATTTTGAAAAGATGCGAATAACAAAAGACCAAATAAGTGTTAATTTTGATAAATTCAATGGAACCAATTCCAATAATTTAAATTTAATTCTCAACCCAATATTAGAAGACATTTGTATCTTTAAGCCAAGACTAGACTAACACAGTGTTGCTATCCATTTCAAGATCCTCGTATGCTACCATTATAAAATTTGCAACATGCAAAATACCATGGATGAGAATCATGATATCTGCAAGAATTTTGGCAAATATAACCACTAATCCTTTTCCAATTCTCAGATAAAGAAGAATGAAACCCAATAAGAACAAACCAAGGCATTGATGTTTGTATTGGACAATCACATGGACACTAGAATCTACCCTATTAAAGTTCCATGGACAAGCATCTCACTAATATTAATGGTGATGATTGGCTTCCAAGTACACCACCACAATTAAAGGGCACTAATTCTAATTCTAAAATTACACCTTTTGTGTGCCATAAGCACAAGGGAATATTATTCCATGGTTACCAATCTCCATCCGCAGACATAATATATAATCACATGACCTTTGGCAAGATAGAAGAATAATACCCTATTAAATCCTGCACACTAATGCTTAGGCAAACAGTAAAGACTGATTCGGGAGGATTTTGGCGCCAGCCGGGGATCAGGCGGAGTCAGGGGGGAAACGCGACCATGGACGCCGTGTGGCACGAGGGAAGCGCCACGTCAGAGAAATCGCGGGAAAGGGACGAATGGCAGGGGAGTGGCGTGAAAGAGCGGGAGAGCGGAGAGTGCCGTATGGGGAAGTGGCGGGCGGAGAAAGGACGGGGGGAATGGGGGGGACGGGCGAGGTCCCCGGTCCCCGTCCCCGCACCGCACAAGGCAGGCAGACAGACAGGGCCACGTCATGAAGGCGGTCCGGCATTAGAAAGCGGGGCCCAGTCAATCCTCGCCACGAACGTCAGCACAAACCAAGCTGCCGAATCTCCCATGATCCTGGTCCTCCGCCCACTCGCCACACTCCTCCGACGTACTGCGGTTAGCTGGTATTATTATTTTTCTTTACTAATTTTCTCCTGTTTTTTTTACAAATATTATTAAAATATGAAGGTATAGTATACCAGGCCACCACATCCAATCTGGACTTATTCCTGGTGTGATGATCATGCGGCGCTGCAAGTAAGTCTTGCCGGCGAAGAACGAGTGACCAACGGCGTAGTCACAGAAGTGTGTTCAGTGTTATGCAGTTACCGTGGTCAGGTTGTTGCAGACTTGGAGGTTTTCGACTGGTCGGTTGTGGGTTCAGTTTACTGGGGAGGAGGTGGGGTGGGGGTGGGGGTGGGGGTGAGGTCATGCCTGCAAACCCATTCTCCGGACGGTGGAATCTGATTGCGTTGATACAAACAATCCGCGGGGGAAAAGTCGATGATACGGCACTAGATGCTGCCGTCACTTTCGTATGGTGTGGTTCCCAAGCTTCCGCAGCAGGTATCTTTTCTGTGAGCTCATAAAAGTGGGGCACCCACTGCTTGCACTGGTCCCACTGCATAATTCTGCTCCGCGATTTATCCAAAGCTGCACAAGGGGAGGAGTGCGTAGGGTGACATTCATGAGACTTGGCGAGCTATCGGAGTGGTGGAAAGTAAATTGCGGAAGCAAATAAATGGTGATGTGGACATGAATATCTGCGCTTTTCCGGCACCCTGGAAGCTGACGCAGCAGGGAGTCCCTCTTTTCGGGAGTACCAGATGATTAAAGTAAATTAAAAACTGGACATCAGGGGGTTTAAATTTAATATAAAGGGGAGGTTGCACTGCAGTGGACTGCGCTGGTGTTGAGATCACTTCTGATCAGTTTAGATGTTCGAGGAGCGTTCGGCGACTCGCGGAGTAGTGACACCGGTAGCAAAATGGGAATTACTACTATTTCGCGCGCGGGTGTGCGTAAACTCACAGCGATCGGTGCCGTCGGCAGTGGTGGGGATGCGCGGGGATTCGGGACGGCTGATCGAGAGCAGAATGGGGGAAGGAAACGGGCGAGGAATCACGAGGACGGGGGAGTGGGGGGTGGGGATAGTTTACTCGGAGTGGACGTCTGCTTTGACTGGCGACGTGCGAGGGATCAGTTTGCAGGAGCAGGAGCAGGAGCAGGGGCAGGGTGCCAGCACGCCGAGGACGGACCGACTGACCGGGCAATCCAATCGCCGTCGTGGCAGTTACGTCGATGGGAGCAGCGTTGAATCGTGCGCCATTGCATGATGCACGAGGCTGGGCCGGGACTCATGGAACTGGGACTCGGGAGTGTGTGGCAGTGGGTGGGACGAACGGATCGGAGGAGGGTGGTGTGTGTCCAGCGGGGACGGCGTTTCGGGAGCCGGGCCCTGCAGCAGCAGCAGCAGCAGCAGGGTCGGGCAGGTCGAGGGGGGAAGCGAGAGAAGCGAAGGGTCTCTACAGGTGGGTGGGGCGGCCGTGACGTTGCGAGTTGTACGAGGTTGACAGGCACGGTGACTGACTGGTCACCCCACTAGTCTACGTCTACTGGTGTGTCCGCCGGGGCCGGAACTTTAGGGTACGAATTGCGGGTGCCAGGGACTTGGTGCGTAACGTGTGAGCCGTAGGTGTCGTGGGTAGATTGCAACGGATGTGCAAGAGGCAGCGGGAACAGCTGCGGCTACCAGTGTGCGGTCTATTCTACCCGGCCGGCTCTGTCTCGATCGAGGTCTGGGTGGTTGTTGACCATGGTTAGGCATAGCGCGGACCCCTGTTGCAAAGGTTGCATTTTGAAGATATCATGATGCATCATATCGTTTTGTGCGATCGTGGCGATCGTGTCTGAGGAGATGGGTAAGTGGACGAGAGCAGGGGAAACACGAGATTTTTGCAGGGTCGTCCGTCTGGTGTGATGGTTGAGCGTCCCCCACATAGTACTCAGACGATGGGGCAGCCGCGCGGGCGTGGTTCCTCGATAGCTGTTAGTGGTGCTGTGCACTTGCGGACCCATGCATAGCAATTTTAGTGACGCGCGTTTAAATTTGGTGCGGTTGTTGGGAGTCGATTAGGAGTCGAGGAGCCGGTAGGGATTAAGAAGATTATGGGGGCCAAAACTAACAGTAGACAAGGGTTGGCAGAGGTCGATATCGTATTGGATGTTAGTCGCGGTGCCAAAAGGGGACAGGGTACGATTGCCTCAGAAATGGTGGGTTCTGATGACGACGACGCTGTGCATTCGCTGAGGGTCTCATCGTCGGATAGCAGCGATGCTAAGCCTCGTGACACGAATATGGACGTATCAGACTATCAAGACAAGGACGAAGTCATGGTGGACGTGCAGGGGGTAGGGGAAGATAGATCATCAAATGAAGAAGAAGCACGCCATGATGTTTCCAACGGACATGCGATCAAGAACACGGTAGCATCAAAATTAGGTGTAGCGCAGGTATTAGACTCGGAAGCCATGAAAGACTCTGGTGGGTTTAGTAGTGACTGCGTTGTGTTAAACGGTTCGGCGCATGACACAGACCGGGCGGCGAAAAATGGCGGGACTCGGAAGAGAAAGTCTAAGACCATTCACTACATGAATTCTAAAGTACCGCATGCTGTCCCTACATTGGACAGCGAGGAAGGCTCTGATGGTCAAGACAGTCCTGAGGAAGGAGACGATGTTCTCGTGCGTCCTAGCCAAGCCCCGCGTGCAGCAGCCACTAAGGTTGGGTCACGAGCTTTATATTTTATATTTTTTAAATTGTTGTCGTCGTCGTTGGTTTGTTTGTTTATTTATTTGTTTTAACTTGTTTTCTTCTTCTTCTTCTTCTTCTTCTTCTTCTTCTTCTTCTCTCTCTCTCTCTCTCTCTCTCTCTCTCTCTCTCTCTCTCTCTCTCAGGGTCAATAAGGTGGCTGTGTGTAATAACTTTTGTTATGCGTAAGGGACCTTTTGGGCATCTCTTAGACATGATCGCCGACAGTCTTTTAAGGCAGTGTTAAGGATACGCATTCTCCTCCGGAATAGCGTATTTGGGTGCTTCCAAACTTAGTGCAGTAGGCTATTCCGTACTCGTGACTACCAGCTGACCTCGTTGCCCCTGCAAATGACATGGGAAAGTAGTCTCGTGTTGTGAGAAGCTCCCGTTGAGCTTATTTAGTATTGCGATCGAAGAGCAGGTAGTGAGTGTAGCACCTGTACTTTTTAACCCAATTGCCGTCTATGTATGATTATACCAACTTAGCCAACCTGTATTTGTGATGGTGGAAAGCAGCTGAAGTCTATGGTACCAGTTGGAGATAAGTTGGTGAAGGCCCCACGGAATGCGAAGGAGCTGATGGCAACTAGGCTCATGGAGGGGCATTTTGTGCGGTGCTCTTGTCGCGGCATACAAGTATGTGCTTATACTGTGTCTTGTTTTTGTCTGAGCCTTGGTGAGGTGAATTTAGTGGCACGTGTTCCTTTGGTGACTGATGTTACTAGAAATCTCAGACAAGGTGAATGCTGTAGGCCTAGTTTTCCAAGTCTGCAGTATTTGGTGTCTAATGAACGGCTTTCAGTCCAGGTGGTGGTGGTTGTTTGCTTTGCTATGCTTTGTTCTTGTTCTTGTTTTCTTCTTTCAGAATCAAGTAAGACTATTTTTTCTGGTGAAATTTATTTTGGAAGCAATCTTAGTATTCAAGCTTCGTAACTGCTGCAGTCTGAATACGGTCATAGGGTGCCAATGCCTTGATGCTGCTAAATGATGCTTTTAAAAGGTGCAAATACTGCTTGGATTAAATTCTCTGCCTAAGCATCTATTCAAGTTCGGTCGCATAATCGTGGAACTGTCACGGTTGTTCTTATCACTGTTGGTACAGTAAACTGTTATAAGCTTAATTTTGTAACGTGTGCTTTAATGACTGTTCAAACAGCTCACGGGAATGCTGAAAGACATGGGTGTTCAGTGCAACTGTCGGAATTGCAAGGGTTCTGCGGTATGTTGATAGCACAACTCTGAAGCTTCGTAATTGATTACAGTTCAGCTCAATAAATTTCCTAACGTAGTTCTTCACAAACGAATAATGAAATTTGGATTCCTTGTTGATTGTGGGTACTTGGAGAGTTTATGCAGATAGTTTCTATTTCAGCGTTTGAGGCACATTCAGGAAGCACTTCTCATCACCCAAGTGACAACATTTACCTTGAGAATGGGAAGAATCTTCGGGACATTCTGAGCGCTGGCCAAGAAGCAGCAGATTGTGGGGACAACATACTGAGAGCTTTAAAGATGGCTATAGGAGATATTCAAGGCATTGATAAGAGGAAGGTTACTTGCGCAAAATGCGAGAGTTCACAAGAGGGTGACCTAATCTATTGCAAGGGAGCAAGATGCTCTGTAGTCGCACATTCCCGTACGTGTAATATATCCCTTGAAGTACATTTGTTGAGGAAATGTGGGAAGGAAGTCTTATCCAGGCAGTAGAAATTCGGTCGGTTCAGTAGTTATCCACGTGCATTTATCTTGTGAATTTTTTTTAATGTGACTGTGTATTGTAAACTTGCAGGGTGCGTTGGAATTGCGAACCCACAACTTGGCGACTGGTTTTGTGGCAAGTGTGAGAAAACGAAGAAGCATCATGCTGCAGCGAAAGTGAAACGTCCCATCTCCGGTGGAATAGACCCTGAGGATGGCAAAGTGAGGTGAGGGTGCAATACGATGCTTTGAAGTGGATTAGCAGTGGAGTGCTTGCGTCCCACATACTTAATCCTGCCTAGTCAGTTAGGCAAAGTTTTTCATGTTCTGTATCGTGAGAGACAAGGTTTCGGATACTATGATTTCGGTGGAAGAAGAATATGTGGCCTGTTGAGCCCTGGGAATCGGGCATGGCTTCCTTTCTTCTGCTAGTACTTATTCCATCGGGTTCCTTACTGCTGAATTATTGTTTGTTTGTAGGCTCCTCGGGGATCTATAGGGATATGCTTGACCTAGTGCTTCAAAGTATACATATTGTGAGATTTGGATATGGATATTACTTGAAGCTGTAATTCACTAGGTTTGGTGAACTTTACAGGGACAAAGCCGCAACAGTATCGGCCAGGTTGAATCGAGATGCGCATTTGCACAAAGCTCTTTTCTTGCCCGGTGGATTGATGGACGGGACAGAACTTGGCTATTGTACGAAATCCCAGGTACTTGGTGTTGTCTCTTCAAGTTGCAATTTCATGAGCTCCTCAGTTGTGTAAGTTCCGACAGTATTACGCAGTCTAGTCTGTGGAGAACGTGATGTAAACATCAGCTATTAGACACAGGATATGATCCTTTACTTCCTCGGAATGTTCGATTAGTGACGAAATACTGTCTCGAATAATGTCCATGGTAAACGTTCCAAAGTGGGTGAGCGAATGGTTGAATTGGAAGAAAGTGTTTTGTTCTTATTCGAAGGATTTTTTTTGTGGCAGCTGAAACTGAAAGGTGTGAAACGAGGTGAAGGTATATGCTGCAGTTGCTGCAACGAAGTGGTTAGTTTCGTTGTACTTTGAGTGGTTATTCTAAGCTTCTCATGCTAAGAGTTATCTATCAGGATGTCCATGTCATGTACACAGCTTATTCTTGCCTTTATTTAGCTGCTTATTCTACGATGGTTTCGAACGTCTGCAAAATCAGTTGAGGGAAGTTAAGCCGGGTGCATGAATCTCGTCTCGTTTCGAAGACCAGACACGTTCAAGGAGGTAGTAGAGGCGGTTTCATGTTCCGCAGTCAGCAAGATGGAACGTATTATGTATATTGACAAGTGAAGGAAATTTTCGTGACGACGTTTATTGAGGAAATGAAGTTATCTAATGACCTTGATGATATTCAACAGATAAGCTGCTATGAGTTCGAACAACATGCTGGTTGTGAGGCTCGTCGTAACCCGTAAGTGCTCAGTCTTCTTCATTGTACACATGATGTGGTAGTCATTGATCAGGGAATGGGTTAGTCTTACATGCAATATTCAGAATCACCATTCCCATTTAAGGTGATTTAGAAATTTTCGCAACAAGTTTTTCTGAATGTTCAAATTTATATGACTGCGAGAATCTGATCCACTGATTGAGTGTCTTTATAGCTGTCTGCGCTACAGTTGCAGGGCTTGATTTTTAATTTGTAGTTCATTGAGTCATGAACTAGTTTCTGGGGATGCGATGACCATTTGGTTAAATTTGATCAGGGAGAGGGAGTAGTCATTTCTTAGGGTCTTAATTGGCCACGTGCTGAACATGGTTGCAGCTGTTGTTGAGTATTTTAATGAATCTACTCCTGAACAGGTGATTTTGAACATATCTTTACAGGTAGTGGATATTATCACGTCGTTGTAAAGTATGCTGAAACTAGTGATGAATATAACAGGTACGGAAACATCTTGTTGGTGCCGGATGGCCGTTCTCTGAAAGATGTTTGCAAGGATTTGGCACACAAGAACAAGCTGGACGAGAAAGAAAAGCGTGTTGCACGTGGTGGAGAGGTGAACTGCTGCAATGAATGCAGTGATAGTGGAGATCTGAAGCGTTGCCATGGATGTGAAGAATCATGGTGCGACAAATGTACCAAAGGTGGGGACAAGTGATCCAGCAAGGGCGTTTTATGTGTTAGTGTCGTGAATCTATCTTAACAAGTAGATGTAGATGCTTGTCAATGGAGCGAAGTTGGTGTTTCACAGTACTGTTTTTGGCTCGAGATTGTAGTGAAGAGGAACTGTGGTGCTTGCACAGTCTCGATTCTCGCTTGAGTTGGAGCAAGATTCTGTTTGTAGCTACTCTACTTTTGCCATTGTAAGCCTCATTGGTATGCTTTCAGATTGTTCATATGCCAAGAAGAATCGAAGTCTATTCATGTTCTCAATCGGCTTTTTAGCTTTGCATTAATTTTTACGTTGTGTGCAATGATGGTGCAGGAATAGAGAAAGATTCCGAGGGGAGGTGGTACTGCCGAATGTGCCGACAGGATAGTCTCAAAGTAGCACAGAATGGACAGAAGGGTTCTGAGAAGATCATGGAGGGAATGTCTAATATTGCAGAAACAAACGACCAAGGTCGCTGCATACGCCATTTGGATGGACCTAGAGAAGTTGGGGGTTGTGCAATCTGCAAGTAAGTGGTGCTTTATCTAGTGCAGATATTGTTGACTTTGGAACTGTTAATATTTTTATGAAAATGCTGTCTCAGGTTCGGTGGTCACAAAGAGTTGAACGCTGTAGTGGGTGGCGTGGGTTTAATGCTTTGGTTGCGGGATTGCCGAATTTTATTTAATGGCCTTATTATTCGTCTTCATTGTTACACTGACAGGAAATGGAATCTGAGCAAGACAGGATTTGTTGATGGGATGACGATTCTTGTTTGTGATCAAGTGAGGAGCCTGAACCAAATGCTACCTGACGCTGGGTTTTGTTGCCACATCATGATGTTTAGTTACTTGTTGTGGGATTCCCCGGGGATCCATGAAGAGAAGCGTAGGAAACTGTCAAATTCTGCACAATTCAGGATTTGCCTGTCAGAGTTTACTTGCTGGTCGGGGAGTCTTGACAAATGAGCCGTGTTGGTTACTCAACTTTTATTGCTGTTGACAGTGTGGACGGGAGTATCACGTTAGCTGTTTAAAGGATTCCGGCGTAGACGGTCTTAATGTGAGTGCCGCCACCCAAATTTTGTAGCGATAAATGTGAAAAAAACAGGGATGAAGTTTTTACGTGCGATCTTGAAAGCTTTCGATTCAATTCAGGATAACACTGAAAGTTGTTGAATTCACTGACCCAAGTTCCGTCATGCAACGACATTGTTTCACTTGACAGGAGCTGCCAGACGGAGAATGGTTCTGCCACAAGGATTGCAAGGTCATAGATGAAATCTTGACACAATTAGTAGCGAACGGGCCGGAGCTGCTGTCTAATAGCACTATAAGTGGGTTGTTGGAAAGTCGGCAGCAGCTGAGCAGTGCGAAGGAGAAGATTGAGTCTAATAATCCGAGGTTTGAATGGCAAATTCTGTGCGGCAAGGGTAGCAGCCCTGCTGATGTTCAGACCCTCGCTGAAGCTGAGAATATTTTTACAGTACGTGTTGCTAGTTATTTTCCTCTTTTCGACTGCCTTAAGTTTATAAATGCATTTCAATGTGTTTGTTGAACAGTTTCTGTGGTATTTGGCTCGCTTATTTGTGGCTTGGCGTCGGTAACTTCTCATCGTCGAGGTACAATGCTGTTTTGTTCACAGGAGTGCTCAGATCCAATCAGGGACGCGAAAACTGGAAAGAATTTGATTCCTCTCATGGTTCAGAGGTATGCCTTGCTTGAAGGTTATAGAGTTGAGATGGTGCAGGATGTGGTGTTCAGCAGTACTGCCGTCGGGAAAAGTGCTGTTCTGTGACGTGAGTACCGTGGTGAATGTGGAGTGCCACGAAAATGTTCGTCCATTGATTGTAATCTTTTTGTTGTGTGCAGTCGAAGGACAAAAGACCACGATTTCGAAGGTGTTTTCTGCGTCGTTCTGAAGCTCAAGTAAGCTCCTATCAATGAATTGTTTTGTGGATTATCTGTGGAAAAATTCTTGCAAATCCGTTTGATTGGGAGTGCTTTCATGGCGATGGTTACAAACATGAGTCAAATGGAGTATTGGTATTCTCCGTTCGTCATTGAGGTTCTGTTGTGGTCGATTCAAGATCAGGTTAGCATCATATTCATATTGAAGTGGGTTTTTACGTGGATTGTAGTGGGAAGGTGGTGTCAGCAGCTCTTCTGCAAATCTTTGGTCGGGAAATTGCGGAAGTTCCTTTGATAGCGACTAGCCTCTCACATCAGGGCCAGGTAATGTCTCTCCTATCTACTTCTGCTTGTTTGTAGCAGGTAGTTTGTGACTTGTATCCGGGGAACAGGGTGTTGGCATTCAGCTGCGATGTTGTTTATGCTTGGATTGTGGAGATGTGTTTTAGAAATTATGATATTGGAACTATGGATGGGACAAGACGGGCATGGCTACCTGCAAGTCTGCTCGTTTGGATGTGTGATTCAGGTCTAGTCTGGTGTGGTATTTTATGCCCGACTTACACTGCATTGTGGTTGACAGCCTTTCTGTAATGCACTCATGACAACAATTGAGAGGCTTCTTGGGGTGCTGAGTGTGGAGCGGTTGGTGCTCCCCACGGCGAAGAGTACAGAATCTGTTTGGATCAACAAGTTTGGCTTCAGCCGGGTACTAGAGGACCAGGTAAATAGTCCCCATCTTTACTAAACACACACACACACACACACACACACACATTTATATATATATATATATATATATAGTATGCGTCGTATAGGGAAAGAGAATTAATGTTGGTTGTTTTCTGTAATGTTTTGTACGAGTCTTGTGTAATTTGTGGGCTTGATTGGTGCAGCTGAAAATAATTTGCACGACTACACGTTTGATGACGTTCACGGGCACGTCTATGGTGGTGAAAGCGATCACTCCAATGACTGTATAGGAGAAAGTGGCCGAATATGTCAACGGTAGGAGGAAGAAGATATATTCATGAGCGCTCGCAAATTTCCATTTTCTGCACAGACAGAGGATTTAAAGACAGTCTTGATGGTTGTACTTGTGCTTACCATGTTGGGGTCTTACTATGGGTGCACTATCACAGGACTGCCAGCTCTCCCAGTTTTGGGTACATTGATGTGGAGATTTTGCTGGAGTTGAACATGGAGAAATTAGATAATATGTTAATATCACTGTCATCTTTTCGAGACTCAAGTACAGCTCGTTTAGTGGTTTGTAAAGAGCTTAATTTTTCACCAAGTGTGCAAATTGGTTGAACTCACAATTACCAATAGGTCTCTATTCAGGCTCCGCAACCCTCATTTCTCTCCAAGGGCTCATTCTTGTGATGCCAAATACAGACGACTGGATAAATTTCGGGATGACGAGGAACCTAATTGTATCTTAACTGTATAATGTGGTGGACAGAGGTGGTTTTTATGTTCTTTTCGGATGGTTGATTCATTTCAGATCTTTCTCTCCATTTACATGGCAGTTATTAATTTTTTAATTTTTTTTGGTAAAGTGGATAATTATAGTTCAGTGACGAATTCTTCTGCTTGACTGCAAGAACCACGTATAACGATCTGCTGTTACATATATTGCACTTGGTGGTAAGTGTTGTAGTAAAAAAATCTGGGGTGCTATTAACCAGTGCACCCATTTCACCGAAGGAAACAAGTCATCTACGTCAAACTAGATTCTGCATGTTCTGGAAACATCGGAGTGGTCGAACTGCATCTTCTGAGGGATTCGTGATCAACACAGATTCTGTACAACAGGAGCAGCAGATTGTCTGCAGGGCTTTGGTCTATTACTGAAGCGGGAGCCTCACAAGTTAATAGAACAATCCTGGCTACTCTACATGTTATCTTAGACGTTGACATTGCCATTGACGTTCGACAAGCAGCTCAAGTACTGTGTGTTTAGTGTGTTGTAAGCAAGCTCTGACGGCTCTAAAGCTGGACAAGTTTTTCAAGAATTGTGGTTTAAGCAAAACACTTGGCGGCTCGTAATCATCCAAGCATCTCTAGTTCTTCATACCGACCAAGGATCCTTGTTGCTTCCTCCCCACGCCACCTTCATGGGGTCAAATTCCGTTGAACTAATGGTGATTCAGGTGGACACCGCTGGTTTTAGCTTATTATTCCATCCCAATGCACTCTCCCAAAAGCGTACACTTATATTCTTTTCTTCTCAAATGGGGACTTTCCCTGTGAACTTCACCGATGCAATCTATCACTTCAGGATTGCTTGATGAGAATACTGCCATTGCCAACACTCTTAATACATATTTTGAGTTGTGAACTGCACATGCAACATGAAACCAAAACTTATAACTCAGATGGGTGGTTTTTGCAAACTGATTAATCTGGCAACTTGGTGAGTGTTTGTGTGTGTGTGTGTATATACTTTTGTTGTGCTGGTTGGGGTGATATAGTAGTGGTTGTGAATGTGCTCTGGGACATAATCATGCCATTGAAATACAAAATTAGATTGGATTTTTCATGTGTGTGTGGATGTAGAGATTACAATGTAGGTGTTAAAATGTAGTTGCCCCGTTGCAAAGGTCAATATTGGATTGTAATTGGACTGCACATGGATTGGGATTGTGGGCCTGTACTTGTTGCAGGATAAGTTAGGTGATGAAAAGTGGCTTGGAATAAGTTAGGATTGATGTTTGCCACATTTTGATTGGAACACTTTGGAGACAAATTAGAATAATGTGAGATTTGTGTTGCAGCACAAAATAGGAAGGAGTGTAAAATTTCAAAAGCATACAAAATGGTGCAAAGCATACAATGCTTCAAAGGTGATGCACTTTGGTTTCAAGTCTTACTTATCAACAAGTAATATTGTGCAGATAGAAATTTTTAATGTTACAATGTGAACTTTGGAAGTGTAGTTTTTAAAGCAAGTAATAATATTTTTTCTTATAAATAAAAATAGAGATACTATAGATTTAATTTAATTTAATTTAATTTTTTTAAAAATATTTTTCAATGTTTATTGGTAATGTTTTAGATAGACATATTGGTTATTTTGATTTTGATTTATTATTATTGGCAACAATTTTTTTTTTTTTAATTCTAATTTGAAAATTTTTATAAATCTTAAATTATTTTAATTTTATTGTTTTTAAAATTTTTTTAATTGTTTTTTTAATTGTTTTTTCTTTAAAATTTCTTTAAAATTAATTTCCACCAAATTAAATTTGTGAGTGGTTCTTATTAAAATCTACATTAAAAACTAAGAGTTGATTCTCTTTAATTATTTAAAACACATTGCAAGCAATCATAAATTTATGAATCATTTTGATCTTCAATAATCTTATTTCTTTCATTGATAAATGTTTTTGAATCTGATTATATTTTTTTGTAAGAATATTAAAAAGAACCTTGTAAAAAAAGGGGGTGTCTACCTAGTTCTTCCTAAACTATTCTACATCAATAATTTTTTAAATTAAATGATGCTTAAAATTATTTGCAAATACAATGAAACATTAATTGTCACACTTAACCAATGTAACTTTTTGCATGGACATGTTTAATATTTGTTGATTTCCATGTGTATTGTTTATATAGTTGATTACATTGTGGTTTATTGTCTCCAAAAAGTAAGTTTCACTTCAAAAAAGAATTATATAGACATGTAATTTTTTGCATAAATGGTTCAATGCACTTACTTAAATCCCTCGTATCAATGTATTTTTATTTAAGCATTAATTAAAGGATAAAATTTTCTTTCGAATACAGCATAATCTTCTTTACAATCACTGACATATATTTACTCATTAATCTTGTATTATATGAAAGCTCAATTTGTGTACTGGCCATAACATACATCAACAATCATACCATTTTTGCATATTATATATCTTCCAAATTCTCATGATTATTTTTGAGAAATTCTATTAAAAAATATAACCAAATTGATCCTTACATTAAAGGTCTTATTACCAAATCTGTATTGTTTTAGATTGCAATACTTAAATACTTTATTATGAAATCTTATTGGTTAATGGTGGTGATACAAATAATCTCCTCTCTTTTAAATTAAATTGCAAGGCACAAGTGTAATTTTCCAAATTATTTTTATTTTTATTTTTTAAAATATATGACCTTGAATCAAACTATTTTTAAAAAAATAGTTTTCTGAGTTGATTAAATCATCTAAAACCACGACCAAAAAAAGTATAGCTATTTTCTCTTATTTAATTTTTTTCTTTTAAATAATCTAAAATTTTGCACAATAAACATTTTATTTTACTAAATTTTTTATGTTACTTTTTATAATGTTTTACATATGACAAAAAAATTTAGTCTTTCAAAAATTTATGATAATTAACATAGCTTTACTTTTTTGTGTCTTGCACATAAATATATTTTACTAGTAAGTAAAATTTAAAATAGTATATTAATTTAATGGATATTGTAAAATATTTTATATGAATTTGTAAATTTCGTACAACTTATTATACATTCTTGTATTCCAAATGAGTCCTTATAATGGATAAAATTATCTTAGTTTCTTATTTGTACTCCTTCACTGCAGAACTTGCATCAATTGGAAGGGATATTACATATACTACAATTTTTTAAAAATATAAAAATTTCAACCTTATTTTAATCTTGCACTTATATATATATATATATATATATATATATATGTATATATTGAACTCTTCAATTACTTCAATTACATCCTTTTTAATTAAAATCTTTTTCTTACATAGGCTTCTACTTCAACTGAATCATAAAACTAAATTATAAACATTGAAAAAATTCCAATTCAAATAAAAACCTTAAATAATTTTGCAAATGTATTTTTAAATACGGATAAATCTAGAACTTTTCTTACATAATATGTGTTTCTACAAGTTTCTTTCAACAACAGAATTTTAGGAAAAAACTCAAGTATAAAATTATTATGTGTCTATAAATACAATCAACAACATATTTGTAATTTATTTTCTAATGAGATTGTAATTATTTTCTACACAAACACACACAAATTTTTAACCCATTTAAGCAAATAATTTCAAGGAAGCCAACCCAAAAAAATACATTCTACTACAAAAGAATACTAAAAAAAACACACTACTCCATTAAGTGTTGCTTCAACTTCGCAACAAACAAATCATCTCCAAACATGTCAACAAGTATCAGAAACTATCCCTCCAAAAACCCAGAAGTGATTACAAACTCTAACCACTTTCTGCCCACATGGAATACCCAAATCTTGTGTCCCCACAAGCAATCCAGTTGTGCAAACAAACACAAGACACAAACCAAGTTACCAGCTCAGTGAAGAGAGTGTGTGTGTGTCTTTATCTTATTTTTCTTTTTTCTTTTTTTCTATTTCCACAGTCATAAAATGAGTTCCTTCAAGTAGTTTCCACAAGCTAGTTCCCACATGCAAACGATGGCGGGCGGCAATGCAGACAACAACGAAGCATGACTTGCAAGGCTGTGAATACACACAAATCTACCAACTGGTTCATTCCATTCCATTCCATTCCAGGGTTGTTGATGCTGCGTCGTGATGGTTGAGCTATAGCAACACGCCGAGATTTATTATTCTTCAGTCAGAAATGACGTCGGAGTGGACAATCTCAGCATCTGAAGCGCACGCATCCACGCACATCATCGGCTTCTGAATTAATGATTAGGAGTCGGTTATTAGGTGAGGGTCAGTGATATGGCGACTGGGCGTGGCGGTGGTGGTAACAGTACTAGTGAGGAATCTGGAAACAGCTGCATGGCAAATGAGAGCTGAAGCTGCAACAGCAGGAGTGTTAGTGACCTCACCCATTGTAAGCTAAGCTAGTGGTAGTGGTAGTGCTATAGGAATGGTACCAGGAACAGCTACAGTAGTAGCCTCATACAATTGCAGTGAGAATGGGTGCTGGTGTGAGGAAGTAGCAACAAAGGGACATCTAGGAAGGGGGTTTTGCTTCCTTTCTACTCTGCCGATTGTGGTTGAACTGGTCGACTCGAAATCCAGTGCCATTCCCCTTCTGAGACACGACTATGGAGTCTTCCAGAGGCTCTCTACTCGGGCCCCAAACAGATTTCGAGATGAGACGAAGATGGGAAAAATTAAAAACATGGGAATAGCACTGGCTAAGTCCATTCTAGCCGTCTGTGTTTGGGGTTATTTTTTTAAGCGTGAGAATCGGTTTGAAAGTACGAGGAGGTGATTACGTCTGTGAAGGGAGCCGATGAGGTTTTCATTTCATGGTATCAGTGCTTGGTCAATAGAAAATGTACCTCATCAGGTATAGGATTGACGTCCTTCGGGAAAAATCAAAAACGTGCTGAACCGACAGAAAATATCTCCTGTTTTTTTGCTGGCTTACAAGTTACTCGTTCAAACATGCCCAGCGAATATGCATTTCGAACGCCGAAACATCACACATACTAGACAACAGCGGACCGATGGGACGAGGGGGGAATCAGTAGATTGTAAACCTATACCATCGGGTCTAGAAATCCCATGCCTACAGAATATCGCCAGGTAAGGTATAAATGGGCAATGGCTGCTTGGGTTCAGGCATCAAAGAGAGTGCGTGCGTGCGTGCGTGCGTGCGTGCGGGTGGGTAGTGAGATCAGTGCATTTCAGAGCACTGAAAAGCGGGTGTCAGTCGGAGAGTAAACCAGTCGGGGTGGTGGTGGTGGTGGTGGTTCAGTAACTCTCGAGCTTTTTTTTGCCAAAATGCATCGCAACGCAGTGTATGGGCACGCCGAATGGGCGTTGCACAAATCATCGTGGAGGCATGGTCGCCACATCCAGACAGCTTTCTCCACAGGCGTGATCTCTTCCATCATCCCACCAGTGTTCTTCTGCACACTCATCTCTGTGATCGTCACCATATTCAATCACGCAGTGTTGGAAGGTCTGCTGCCGCACTGGGTTCCCTCACTGCGCGTGCCTGCGCTTCCCATGTCTCTCACCGCTCCCGTTCTCTCCTTGTTACTCGTCTTCCGCACTAATTCCTCTTACAACAGGTTCGACGAGGCAAGGAAAGCATGGGGCTCGAATGTGAACCGGGCCCGAGATGTGACCAGGCAAGCACTCTCATGGGTCTGTGACCCCGACGATGTGGACAAACTGCAGAGCCTGCTGCGTCATATCAAGGCATTCTCTTACTGCCTCAAGGATCACTTGACGCAGGCGAATTTGTTGCAAGAAGAGCTGGCGAGAGTGCTCGAGCCGAGAGAGCTGGAACTTGTGCTCAAGTCCAGCCATCGTCCCAACTACGTGCTTCAGGTGATGTCGGACACTATCAAACACTGCAGGGTGTCGAAATGGGAAAGTAAGAGCATGGACAGGAATATCACCCAGTTTCACGACAATGTGGGTACCTGTGAGCGGCTCTTCAAGACTCCCATTCCAGTGGCGTACACGAGAATGATCTCCAGGTTCCTATCGATCTGGCACTTCCTTCTTCCTTTGGCGCTGTGGCACTCTTGCCGCTGGCTCACCATCCCTGTCACATTCGTGAGTGGGGTGGGGCTTTTCTGCATTGAGGAAGTGGGTGTGCTGATCGAGGAGCCCTTCTACATCCTTGCTCTGTTGTCAATCAGCGATGGCATTTCTTCAGCTGTGGATGGTCTCTGTTTGGCGCATAAAGGAGCTCTGAAGATGTGGAGCTCCGGTATGTGTCCGGGAATGTGCAAAATGGACCAGGATCAAGACGAAGTGGTTGTGATCGCTGGCAAGGAGGCAAGGGATTCAGTTGCATCATCGGAAGAATATTATGATCGTGAGAAAATATGACACGGCGAAGTGATACTCTAGAATTACTAGATCGCTGAAAGTGAACTCTCAACATTTTATGAACTTCTCAGGATTTTGAAAAATTAGCCACTGAGAATATCTGTGTAAGTAAGTAGTTCTTCTTTCTTTCTTTCTTCTTCATCTTCTTCTTCTTTAAATTAGCAAAAAAATAAAATTTAAAGAAATGTTCGGATGGATGCTACTGATATCTTATAAAGCTTTCACCTAATTACCTGGTTGAACTAACTTGTAAATACAAAAAAAAGCAGTTGTAAAGTATTTGAAGTTAACTACATCAACGATGCCATTATGGATCGTTCTAATCATGTATTCTATAACTTTATATAAAGTTCGCAAGTTAATGTGAAGTATCACTTCATGGCTATTGCACATTGCTTCTCCTTGTGGCTGCTATTGTGTGAGTCTGTGCTGCGATATTCGTTGTATTCGATCGGATCATGTCTTACCATGTCCGAGAATCCTTGGCACTACGAATGGTTACGGAGTCAAAAAGTCTCATTACTCAAAAAACACATGAAAAAGAGAGTACTTTTTTAAATGTGATGAAATTCTTCGTTTCTTACTACAATCTTACCACCAAAAGTTATAAGTGTTGAATCTGAAGAAGTTTGAGGGCGCATTCGCTCTTGTTAACTTACCGAGCTACCAGTTGACGTCTTCAGAGACGATACTTGTACCCACTTTGTTGATGTGGGGCATCGGGTGTTGCTCTTCTTTTCAGCTCATAGGAAGCTTTAAATTGTGAATTGATGCAGAGCTCTTAATACACATTATTATAATTCTCCTAAATTACTTACAACGTCGCAGATTTAAGGATGGTATTTTTAGTGGCAATACCAGGAAGTGAGGGGTTGGGAATAATGGAGACGAGGTGAATGCTTACGCAAGAAAAGAAACATAACATCCTCGCCAAATGCCAAAGCATTACGTCGTTTAAAGCTACAGTTTGACGGAATCTTGGATGTCCCTGTTTAAGTTCAATGTCGTTGGCCTTACGTTGTTTATTGGGTCATGTGCTGAATAACTTGTCTAATTTCTACAAATGTGATCTAGCTCTCGAAATATTTGCAGGCTTGATAATAGAACAGACGGTATTACTCATGACATAAGAAGACGAAAAAAAAAAAAAAAAAAAAAAAAAAAAAAAATCACAAGGAAAAAAAGGACAGAATTTACTTGCTCCTTCAAGGTGTGAGCAATTCATGTGGAGCCATGCAAAGTAGTTCAAAACTATCTTTCAGATGCATTCCTATCAAGGCAATCGCAGCTGGACTAAACTAATTGTATTGCTCATTTCAGGCTGATTCCGATCTCTAACTGAATAAATATCTCAAGCCTCATTGGTGTCGGACGATTGCAAACAACGTGAAGGCCCACAGTTTCAAACTGTTTGCAAATTCCATCACCAAAAATGAGGACGAAGTGCACATTGAGATAGTCGTGGGCACCTCACGTAAAATTCCCCTATTACAGAATAGAATATTCTAATTTGGGACCAGCTGATTCTAGAAGAGGTACAATTGCATAGTAAGTCTCCTCATGTCGGCCACTTTCATGCCCATTCTATCAAAGTAGACAACTGATTTTTAATTGTGTCCTTCCATAAGAAAACTTTGTTAATAAAAAACTTCGTGCAAATGCCTGCTGGTCGCAGATTGATTCGATAAATGCAACCATATGCTTGAAAACAAGACGTGCACTTGTTCAAGGTTGTGGTTGCCATGTTAAGAAGATACATAATTTCCACTCTGTAGCTTTCTGCATACAGAGAGATCGGTCTCATGGATAAACTCTACTTCATAGCACAAGATCGTTGAGTAAAGAGACGCTCATGCTGCTTCCAAGTGTCTTAGCAGTTATTTTAGAGTTTTTGCCGCTGTTCTCATGAACAGTATGGAATCCAAACTAAGAACCGTGTAGGAATCCGAAGCGCCCTCATGCCCTCCCTACAAATAGTATTAGAGGTGGAACCATCCTAGGACTTGCACAAAATCATAGATCAAATTCCTACACCACCTAGCCTCATCTACGTTCCTTACCATGGTTAAAAAAAACTAGATTGATCCTAAAAATAGAGGTACTATTAGTTTGGTGTAACCATACTGGCAATAGGTAAATGGGTCTGAGTACAACGACGAGAAAACCAAGCTTCCCGGGACAAAAAAACATGCCTACAAAACATTACGGGAAGTGAGTGATCGAAATTTCCCTGTAAATCATCATCATCTCAATCACACGAGGTTACCAAAGACCACAGTAGTACATAAAACCGCAGTAGCGTGCTCCTCACATGCAAAGCATGCTTATAGTAAGGAATGTATGGCATATCAAAGCAGTCCCGATGGCGGATTTATCTGAAGCGGCCAACAGGCAAAACAGTCCGTTCACATGTTTGTTTGTTTTTGGGAGTTGTAGCTGTCTCTCTGCGCGATTACCTGAAGAACTATTCTTTGTGGATTGTACACCTGGTGTAGTGAGCGCGTGCCTAAAGATCTCCACCTCCTTGTGGTGCACGCAACGTTTCAATCTTACCAACTGTGGATTATGTTGCACAGCACAATGTGCAATCAAAACTAGCTGGGGCTCCAAACGAGCGGAATACAACATCTGAATGATCTATCTCGTCGGTGTTATTGGACCGCCCACTAATCCCACACACTAATCGGACGTGTCTCATGTGTTTTAACCTTCACAAAGAGGTCTCACTTAGTTCGTACACTACTACTAGTGCTTATAGAATAGGCCGGTTGACCCCAACAGAGATATGCTCTCATGCAGGGAAACTGATTTGGTTGCTGGGTACGGCCCTGTTCACCCCTTGCGATTGATTCCCTTGCATATATCGCTGCTTCATTTACGCAACTTAGAAATTCTTCAGCATTGCTGAGCACACCTTCTTCATTCCACCATCGCCGCGTTGATTCTAGCTTCGCTGGGGATGCTCATTCCTGATAAAGTTGTACTCCATGATGAGCAATTCATCATCTCCCCTCCTGCACATCTTTTCAGCATCCAATTCTTCTACAATCTTATCAGCAGATCCACTTCCCGGATTTTAACTGTGGAGGCACAGGTTTACCTTGGTTGTATTTTGCAACAGCGTGTCAGTGAATTGTAATTCGTGATCCTTGGCCACACCCTTGACTAGTTGTTGGTTAAAAAGCAATGGTCATAGGGAGCATACAGATTTGATTAAGATTGATAAATGAGAAATGTGTATTGGGCACCAACTGGGCACTTCTCAGGTTCCAAGGATTATGTCAAGGTTTCTAAGTCACCTCTCAATGTGCAGACATGCCGAATTCAACACCTCCATCCTGTGCAGCTAGATAAATTTTTTTTCATACTTTTACGTCTCCTGTTTCCAGAGAGGTTTTGCTCAGGCACTACCTCCTTCAAAACTTTCGATATGTTCAAGTTTAGAATTCAGCTAAAATTATCTAAAATCTATACAAAATCGCCTTTACAATGAACATCTCGTTCCAAAACCTATCCAACCTTGGCTGATCTATGCCTTACAAGACGACGTTATTAAGGAAGGATAGCTTTTAACATATGCAAACATGCTCAATATGAGCTGTCTGCTTTAACGTTGAATGCTCAAAAATCTACACTTGCACGGGAAGTAACTTGTACGCAAAATGTGACTCTTCACCTATGATGTAATGGCAAAATATATTTATATTCTGGTATTAATAAGCTGTAATAGCCGTTCAAAACGGCTTGACGCAGTCTGCATTGAGCTTTCACTTCTTTGTTCAATGAAATCTGTTATGATACGCAGGGATACAAAAGCTTGACAAACTCAAACACCGAAAGCAACACACACCATGAAATCGTTGAAGAGTTTGCCTTCACTCTCTTCGAATCCAACAGCGACAATCTGAAAAGGATGAGCCAAGACCGCTTCAGTGTTGCCCTTCGCCACGGAGAGTCGAGCCATTACGTATCATTTCAATCCACTTTTCACCGGGACTATTTCTCACAACTTTTGCGAAAATGAAGACAAATATATTTTTCCAGTCACACTCACTGTATGGCTTATTGCTAAAGGGTGTGATCAATCTCTTCATAGGCAACCACCAGCTCCGCCGGTGGCTGTCTCCTCGCACACTGCCGACCACCCTCGTTATCAAGATTTCCGGCCTTGCTAGCCACTATTCTCAGCCTGTCCTCGACCATGTCCACGACCTTGGCATGTTGCTTCTACTGCAGCTTGTCAAATCCTTCACCGACAGATAATGATAATTCCCTTGACTGATATCACGGTGGTGATATCAGCACACCGATGCAGGCGGTTTCCCACATGGCTTTTGTTCACAAAGGTTAGACCCACACAAGGGCAGGCCTTTCTTCACGTCTGTACAAAAGGAAGTGGATGTGTTTGAACTGGGTTCGGCAGTCTGTGTGTTTGCACATTGTGCACACACTGATATCAGACGTTAAAAGTGTGATAAAATAGGGGTAAGGGATATGATGAAGAATGGCAACCAGAGCGTGGAGGAGGAGGTGCAGTGTGTGGTAATGTGGAGATGCACAAGCTCTCCGTTTTCCAACTCTCCGAAGCACGTTCGCAGCCTCTTGGTTGCCACTCTAGTGTGCACATCTATCTATTTATATATATATATATATATAGAATGTGCATGTATATGTCTATCTGTCTGTCTATATATATATATATATATATATATATGTGTGTGTGTGTGTGTGTGTGGATTTGTGGGCAGATGTTTAATAGGTCTACAATTGTTTTTCTATACATAAGATGAGCAACTGGTACATTGTGTGTGCGGTGCGTGGGTCTTCAGTTTACACTGTCAAAATGGGTGTGGATTGATTACCATGATACCATGTTGCTTCTGCTAAATAATTACTTCAGTCCTTTGAATGGTTTGTTGAGTATCTTTTGGCATTATGGCTGTTACTGGGAGAGACACTGATCTGACTTCGAATAATGTGTGTGTGTTTAGATGCATGATCTGATTTTTGATACGGTAATTGATATATGTGTGCAAGTGAATAAAAAAGTGGAAGCAGTGTTTGAAGATGTTTAGAAAAAAATGCTAGATGTAAGAGTGCTTGTTTCAAAAAATTACTGAAATTGGTTTATTTATAAAATGACAGATGTTCTTGGGTAGATAATGAATGAAATAATATTTTAAATTTTAAATTATAAGTATAGATTTAGTGTTTCTTAGTTTTATTTCATTATTGAGGTTAAAAATTAAATATCATTTATTTAAACTTCTGATCTTTTAATGGTTGTATCAGATGCAGATTATATATAAAATACTCTCATTGAAGTTTTTAAAAAGATTCTACTAAGATGCTGAAATTATTTTCAAAATTTAACAATGTATATTTTTTATATTTTCTTTTTTTAAATGATAAATCTGAAATGAACTGCAAAGAAGAATATTTTTTAAAAGTAATAATCAAATACTTTTTAAAATGCAGATTTAAAATATATTTAATAACAAATTTTTTGTTTAGTAGCAATTACATAGTTGATTATTCTTCTTGGCCAGCAATTATTAAGTATTATTTACTTTTTAAATGTCCACTCAGTGTATGAATCATTGTTTATAAGCATAAAAAAATTTGTAAAAATGATGTTTAGATTGCAGTTGATTGGAGTTTCAACTTCTCTTGACATTACTAAAGTCCAAACGTGTAATTCAAAGTTACTACACCATTATAATTACATAAACTATTCTTGAAATTTAAACTTGTGTAATATATTAGTAGACTAACATAAAGAAATAAAAGATAAATTTAAATGAGTATAAATTATTTAAGTGACTTTTATAAGTAAAAAATTTATATTTAAATTGTAATGTTTATCTACTTATTTATTTTGAATATATAATGGTAAATGGATCTAAGTTTTGATGATTAAATTTCATAATTAAAAATATTATTTGGATTTTGGAATATAGGCATCTAATTTTATCTCATATATATATATATATATATATATATATATGGGTTTATGTGTGTTTGTGTTTATTTACCCATCTATAAGTTAATAAAATTATTCTGACATTAAATTTCTATGATAAAATTTTGCAATCTTTAATAATGCCTATGAAAACTGATTTGGATTCACCTTTTACAGTTCAGATAGGATTATAAAAAGGTCTATATGGTTAATAATCAGACATCTTTGCACTTGACAAGTGACAAAATGAATCTTTTAACAATTGGTTCATACTTTACTACTCAAATCCTGTATACAATGATTTCAACATATTATTAAAATAAAATTAACCAAGTATAGAAATACCTTATTGTGGATGAACAATCTTAAAGTGTACAAGCTCTAAAGTAACATACAATAGACTATTAAATTTAATAATAAATGTGTCAATTGAAGATTGTAATGTGGTTTTTGTAGAGATTCTTTATTTTTAATAAATTTAAAATAATTCTAAATTTACCAAAAATAAATCATGGTTCATACATTTACAAATGAACTTTGAGCTTTTATATAATGATGTTTTATCATTAAAAAAATTCATCTTCTTTTTGAAGTTAAATTTAAGTTTTTTATTATTCATGTAGTAGTATTTTAAAAACACTTATATATGAATTAATTTAATTTGGAAATTTTTGAGCATAATCATTTTATATATTTAAGATTTTATGAATTATCTGAAAATAATACTGTGTGAAATTTCTTCAAATAAATGGAATTGTTTTGAAGGGCAATAATTGATCTCTTCTATCATATTCTATATATATATATATATATACATTGAAATTTTATAAAGCAATCTTTCTTAATAACTTTGATGAATTAAAATAATAAAGTATAGATTTAATTTATTTATTAAACAGATAAAAGAATGTACAAACTAATGTATCTTAAAACAAAAATCAAAACATGTTAATATATATATATATATATATATATATATAACAATAATTCTAACAATTTAGTCTCTTTAGATGGTTTTGTACTTGAAGTCTTTAAATTTTTAGGGTTTTTTAATTATAAGAAAAAATTTCAAATTGAACAAGTAGAAGTTAAAACATAAAAGAAAGAATAGTAGTATTTATAATAAATACAAATAGATTATTGAAATAATAAAAGAAAAACTATTAGATTTTTAAACTTTATAAAATTCCTTTACTATTTTAAATCAAAAAAAAAATATATATATATATATATATATATATATATATATTAAAATTAAGATCAAGGAATTATTTAAGAAATTTTAAGATAATTCATAAATTCTATTCATTATAATCCAATATACTTTATAATTTTATTTATTTAATAGTTAGTTAGATTTTTAAAATTTAGATTATTATTATTTTTTTGTTCTATTTAATTTTAAAACTAAGATATCATATTTTATAAGTTGATTGAAATAAAAAAAATTTAATTTAATTTTTTATCATCCATAACTATCTTATTATATTTATTGATCATATATAATATTATAATGGTAGGACAAAAAAAACCTTTTGGATATTATTTATTTCTAATTAAAATTTAAAACTCTCTTTTATAATATTTTTTTACAAATGGTAAAGCCTCAATGTCAATTATATTATTATATAAACTTCTAAAAATATATTTTTTAAAAAAAAATTAATTAATTTCATATAAATATTTTATAGATTTTGAGTAGTTCATTTAAAGATAGAAAAAATATTTTTTAATATTTTTATTATATGTATATTTTAATAATATTTTTTAATAATTAAATTATAAATTCAAAAAAAAATTAAATTTATTATTAAATAATTAACTAATTTAATAAAAATATTTATATCTTTTGTAACTTTTATAATTTTTACATTTTACAATTGTTGCTATGATATTTCTAAAATCCAACTAAAATTATTTTGTATTATATATGTATTAATTTTAAGTAATTTAAAATTTTTTTTTTTTAAACTTTGAACCTATTCTAAGTACTGTAACTTTATTTCTTGCTTAAGACTATCCATAATGTTTTTACAAATTTAAGCCAAAAAAATTTTAAAACATAAAAAAATAATAACAACAACTTAATTGTCTAATTACACAAATATATCAATAATACAAATTTAGATTTTTATGTAAAAAAAATAAAAAAAAAATAAAAAAATACTCATGTATAATTAAGAAGAAATAAAGAAAGTCACAATTATATATATATTTACATGATACAGAGATTTTGGAATGACTATTGTTAAATATAAAAAAATAAAATAATTTCGAACCAAGAGTGTTGTGTAAAAAAGATGTTGGCAAGAGTAAAGATGGCCTTAGTCTTGTTTTTATATTTACTAGTTAATAAATAGTTTATTAAGAATTACAAGGTTTACAAGCCAAAAGTCTAAATTTTGAGGCACTTCTAAAGTGGCTTCTTGGATATTAAAAGCTCCTAAAATAAGCTTATATAGTCACATGGCATATTATTATAGATATAAAATTTATCTTAATAATTATTTAGTTAATGTGGATAAATAGAAATAGGTAGAAGTAGGTTAATTTGATAATATCATAGATGGAAGCTTCCTAAAAGCTTCATAGATGCGGATTCACTTTTACGCATGTCTATAGATGATTGATAGGTTAGAAACTTTGCCAACAAGCTAGCTATGTATTGCACATGTTGGTAGCTTGTGGAACAAGCGAAGTACATGGTGCACATGTAAGAAACTTGTTTTGCAAGTTTGATACGTGTCTTGCAAATTAGACACGTGTTGGAAGTCCTATAGAACGCTGCCACATAGCTCTTAGGTAGATAGTATATATGGAAATAAGAGTGAAGCCTTCTTCACTCTTATCAATGCCATATTCTTAGTCTTGTTTCAAGAGTCTCTAATCTTCTTGTCTTTGGCAATAGCCATTCTAATTTTAATATTATTCTATCTTTTAATAATTTTCTATTCTTTTGAATGACACAAGAGAATATTGATATTTTGATCTTCTATAATTCATATTCTTGATACACATCTAAAGACACTAAAATATGTAATTTTTATCTAAGAAGCTTTTTTAATATTTATAAATAAGATATTAATTACATAATATTTTTTAAATATATTTTTTTTCTATTTTATTGAATAATTTATAAATCTTTGATAATATATTTTTATTTTAAATTTCTTTAATTAATAATGCTACTATAAAATAACTTATCTTAGATTACATTAAATTTAATGAATAATTTTTAAAATAATTACAATCTATTTCTTTTAAGTCATCAAGATATATTAAAAAATATCTAAGAATATCTTAAAATTATCCAAATCATATTATCATCTATAAGAAGAAAAGATGTAAAAGTTTTGTTTATCACTTTAAGTAGATTTTACAATTAAAAAAAATCTAAAATATCTTCAAAGATGTTATTTTTAAAAAATATATAAATATAATAAAGATTTATTTTATATTGAATTATGATGCTTCTATATTGGCTAAAAATTAGACAGATGATGAAATTAACTATTGTTAAGGTACAGTGCTGTATGGCCCATTGAGAGATACTCCTTGTAGGAATAAAGCGAAGTCTAATTCTATATATTGTAAGAGGCATGTTAACTATAAACTTCCTTATAAGTCAAAAAATAAATATGGAATAGTCTTTGACAAGACAAATACGTTTACACGACTAGAAGGATAGGTGGAAAATGTAGCAGGTGATTCCACATCTCATGATCCATTAGCCTTATTAGAAGCATTATCAAGTCCAGGGAATATGGAGTCAACAAAGGAAGAATCATGTAGTTCTATAGACTTTATGAAGATAATAGGTGACGGAAGAAGAGTAGAATCGTCTTATTATTTTTAAAATATTATTATATATAAGATATAAAATAATGAGAATATATATATATATATATATATATATATATATATATATATTATTAATAATAAAAAATTTAATTTTATAAAATTTAAATAAAGATTTAAGAGAAAGATTATTAAAATTATAAAGTCATATTATATATATATATATATATAAATATAAATATAGGATCTTTAATTTTTAAAAAGCTTCTATATTTTAAAAATAAATATATAATTTAATTAAATCAAATAATTAATTATAAAAATAATAAATATTTATTAGATTTATTAGATTTATTAATGATAAAAATTGGTTTATTAATATAAATAAATAATTTTATAAAAATTAAAAATTAAAAATTATATTTATAAAATTATAAAAAATTAATAATTAATTAATTAATTAAATTGCTATGTCAAGCAAAAAAAAAAAAAAAAAAAAAAACTACAAGCTATAAGATAAGAAAAAATCACAAATTCATTTAGAATATTGATCATTATTTCAAATCAAACTTGATATCTAATCTTCTAATATTACTTGAGTTTGTACCAAAAAATTTAAAAATTATCTTATAGTTAAAATGATTAAAAATAATTCATCTTAAACTTATCCAATAAGTTTTATTAATTAAACTATTAAACCTTAAAATTATATAATTTGAAAATTTTTAAATAATATATCTTTAAAATATTTAATATAATATTTAATATACCAATTGATGTAGATATATATATATATATATTATTATATATTGTTACGGACGCAGAATATAGACTGGAAGTCTAAACAAGAAGTTCAAAAAGAACTGGCAAGAACTAGATTAATCAAATGAGTATAAGAAACAACACCAAAGAGGTGAGCTAAAGCTCCAAGAGATGTGTTGTCGAGACTAAAGAACACTTCAGCCTCGACTCCAATATATATTCCTACCTAAGAAGCTTCTCAAGCGGCTTCCACCAACTAGGGAGCTTCTCAAGCAACTTCCACCAACTAGGGAGCTTCTCAAGTAGCTTCCACTAACTAGGAAGCTTTTAAAGCAACTTCTACCAACTAAGAAGATGCTAGAAGGCTTTGGAAGATTTTAGAGAATTCTATAAATTTTCTAGAATGTTCTAGAAGGTTCTGATAAGTATGTCCTTGACATCACCTCCTCCTCTAGTTGCGAGGTCTTCGAGAAGCCATTTGAGATGTATGTTCACAAACGTAGGAAATCAAAGATTTGACACATAGTCTTTGCAATATATTCCAACTGTTGTTCATGACGCAGATGATTCATGGATCTTTGTAGCCACCGATAATGACCAACACCTTCTACTTGAGACCATGCTTGAATTTTTGTGTCTTCATTGTGAAACGGCCTGAAAATATTGCTTCGCCACTATCTGCATGAGTTGGTTCAACTTCAAAGATAATCACGAGAGATCTCCTTGAGGATTAGGTAGAAATAGCAATAAATCCTTCACGTCATCTCTGAGTCTTCAATAAAATTGATTTACAAGCGCTTCTTCTCCCTAGTTGATATCACAAGCAAGTTGTCTGAAGTCTGATGCGTAAATAGATGCAGAGCGTGATCCTTGATGCAAAGAACGAATCTTGGTGGTTGCCCATCGAGCCTTATCATGCTCTCCAAATGCCTCCTCAAATATTCCTAGAAAGCTCTCAAAATTACTCAAGATAGAAGACCTTTTCTCAAATAAGGGGGCAAATCAAGACAAAGCTTATCTAGTAAGCAATGTTTCCACTAATTCAACTTGCGACTCCTTGATTGAATAGCGTTTTGGTTGCAAGAATATTACTAATCAAACTTGATTTATAAAACCACAAAATTTTGATCAAGTACCATCAAACTTCTCTGAGAGACTAACTCGAGGCTCTTTGTATTGCGGTGTAATCAAATTCTCAGGTTGAGATGTAGATGGCAATATTTCACTAGCTAGAGGAGGTTGTACTGTAGTCTGAGCCACTCCCACTCTTGTAGCTCCAGGGAGCTTAGCAAAATTTCCTTCAATTTCAGCTGTTCTAACCGCTAAAGCGTTAAGGGCATTGATGATCACATCTAATTTTGATTCCAAAGATTCTACCATGTTAACGTCTTTTCTATTAGCCATATTAAGTAAAGAAGAAAGAATCAATATCGGTCCAAAGAAGGATAATCCGCAATCTTTAGAATGCTCAAGTATCTCTAAAGAGAGGGGTAGTCCACTCTCTACCTCAAAGAATTAAGCTCTGATATTGATAGAAGGGCAGTCTCGACAAATTATCATGGATACAGAATATAGACTGGAAGTCTAAACAAAAAGTTCAAGAAGAATTGGTAAGAACTAGATTAATCAGATGAGTACAAGAAACAACACTAGAGAGGTGAACTAGAGCTCCAAGAGATGTGTTGTCGAGATTGAAGAACTCTTCAGCCTCAACTCCAATATATACTCCTACCTATGAAGCTTTACAAGCGGCTTCCACCAACTAGGGAGCTTCTCAAGCAACTTCTATCAACTAGGAAGCTTTTCAAGCAACTTCCATCAACTAGGAAGCTTCTCAAGCAACTTCTACCAACTAAGAAGATGCTAGAAGGCTCTGGAAGATTCTAGAGAGTTCTAAGAAAAATTAAAAATATTCTAGAAGGTTCTGATAAGTATGTCCCTGACATATATATATGCAAGGAATAAATTACAAAAATAAACTTGTAACATATTAAAAAAAATGAGATTTTAACAAAGATATATTAAATACATAAAGACTTATAAGCTATGATTTTAATTCTCTAGAATCTTCTAGAGCCTTCTAGCATCTTTAATATAAAAACTATTTATAATTTTTTAATATTAAAATTTTTAACAATAATAATTATTTTAATATTTACTTTTATTGAATTATTAATCTTTTAAAATAATTTAAAAAGATTAAAGATAAAAATTATGAATAATAATTATATAATTTTTAAAAAAATTTAAATTCATTCATAATATATATATATGTTTATATGTATGTATGTGTATATATATATATATATATATATATATATATAATAAAAATAATAATATTTTTATTAAATATACATGAGTTTATTATAAGTAAATTTGTTATTAATTTATTATTATATAGATATAAATAAAAAGATTTTTTTTACAAGTAAAAATATAAGTATATATCTAACAAAATAATTTTTACTATTCTAATAATAATACCATCACAAAGATTTATAAAAGAATCTTATATCAATTACTCTTTGATGCTCTTATATTAATTATATATATTTTTTCTTTATAAAATATGTTATACTTATCAAATGTTATAAAATATGTTTAACTATTGCAACACAAATAAACCACCTCTATGATGAGTATCTAGAACTTTATAATAAGTTTTAAAAAAAAGAAAGCAAGTATTTTAAAAGAATAAATATAATTATATTTATTCCAAGTATAATATGAATGAATTTCACTTTATAAATAATTATCTATAAAGTGATATTTAGATAAAGTCTTGGTTTTTCCATTTTTTAAAAAACATAGCTATGTAATTAAGGCATAGCAAGCAAAAACTATATATATATATATATATATATATATATAATAAAAACCTATACACTTAAATCTTTTAATGAAGGCAAGATCAACATTCTACAATATTTATGGTAAGTAAGTATAATATATCATGTAAGATCTTGGTTTGATTCTTAGAACCAACATTGATACATATAACTAAAAATAATCCAAATACATTTCTTCTTTGTGAAATATCTTCATCCAAGCTCATCACTTCTCAACACATGGACCAACAAACTAACAAAACAAGAAAACAAACCAAAATGTTTCAAACATGTCCAAATCTCATAATTGTGCTCTGAGGCTTATCTTGACAAAAGATATTAAAACTTAGACAATCATATTTTGTTATATATCCTTCTACAATCAATGCAATAAGCATCCCCCAATCGTATCAAAAAATAAAATGAAATAAATAAAAAAAACCGCCCAAATCCTTGAATGGATGAACTACCATAAACTTCCACAGGGCAATACATCCTCCCCAAAGATACCGCCACCGCCACTTGCGGTGGGGGCGAGTCACGGCGCATGAGAGTATAGATGGGGAGGGGGAATGAGGAACAGTGAAGGAGGGAGGGGAAGGGGAGAGAGCACGAGAGCCTCTCAACCCAGACAGAATCCACACTGGTACCCACCTCACCAGCTGCTTCCAAAATGGCTCCTTTTGGGAGTCAGAGACTGGCAATTCATGAGACCAGATGAAACTGAAATGGGAATAGCAGCCGAGGCATGCTTATTTTGGACCCTGCTTCAGGTTTATCTAGTCAATCCTACCCTTCATTTACCCATCCGGATGCAATATTGTCTAAATTAGTTTGAACAAGGCCCTGAGGATATCTAGGTGGAGCAAAATAGGAAATAGCGAGTTGATGCTCTACAGGACCCAGGGGTAGCATATTATCCGCCTTTGCCTCGTTAACAGTCGTGACAAGGGCTGCGTGTTACTCCGGCTCCGGTCGCCATGTGAATGTTTTAGTTCCGAAGAGGGAAACCGGGAGCCAACATAATGCTATCATTATCGGCTACAACAAATCTCTTCCACACGGGTCGCTAGTTGCGGAAGCTACATATACTTTTTCGTCGCGGGAGAGCGTTTGTGCGCGCATTTGGAGGATGAAAAGTTGCTGCAGCATGTGCCCGCAGCTTGTGGCGGGATGGTTCTGGCGGTCTTTGGCAGGCCATGCCTGGGACTGACTTTCGATGCAGCTCAGGAACAACTCCCGTGGAATTCCACTTCCTGCAACAGAGAAATAGGCGGGGCAAATCCAAAATAAACAGACCGCTGCAACCCGCCTGCGATGTGAAGGCTCCTGCTCTAAACATGCTTTCGAGTACTATGACGTTCAAAAATGCAGGTACTTCTCCGATGATTGTGTCACCGACCATCTATAGACATCTCACGCAGCGATCGAGACACACAGCATCGAACTTAATGTGCAGATAGCCTCCGAACCGTAGTAATGCACTTCAGTTCGTCTGCCACCATTGAGTCTGTCGCTCTCGCGTCGTGAGTGTCTAGTAGCGGAGATGGTGCGGTTGACGTTGTCCCTTTTGGGGCTACTGTTGGTGTGTGCACGGTTGGGGTATGTCCAGTCCCAAGATGGCACCGTCGGCGCCACCGAGCCGGTGATCTTCACGTTTTCCGACGATGCGACGGCTCAGTCCGCGAGCCTTGCGAAACAGGATGATACCTTCTCCAATATGGATTCTCCTGCCCCCGCATTGGATAGCGAGGAAGGGAAACCAGAATGGACAGTGGCCGACGAATCGAGTGGGGACATGGATTCATACGCTTCTGAGGGCAATGCCAATCTCGTCGGAACTGCTGATGACGACAATACAGTGATCCCGTCTCCTACCCAACCAGCAGCGCCGGAGGGATCATCTAACTCTACGGACTCGAAGGCTGACGCAGACGGGTTTGACATGGTCGAGGATGACGATGACAAGAAGTTCACTACTGAGTGAGTACACACCACAACATCCGAGTGATTTCTTATTTTCCAAGTTGGAATCTATGAGGCGTGTTTAATTCAAAATGATTGTATTTTTTTAAAGGTGCACATCGTTAGTGGGCGGTCAAGGTAGAGCTTACAGGAACAATGTGGTACCTTTAACAGGGAGTCGGACACGGAAGAGGCGTCTTTGGCAGCGAGATATTCCTGCCAAACCGGAAACCCTGTGGACGATTGCTGGAGGTGCGATCCCAACTGGGCATCAAACCGCCAGCGGCTCGCCAGTTGCTCGGTGGGGTTCGGGCGCAACGCAATCGGTGGCAGGAACGGAAGAATCTACGTGGTCACTTCTTCCCGCGATGACAACCCCGCGAACCCTTCTCCCGGAACTCTCCGACACGCCGTGACGCGTCCCGAATCACTTTGGATTATTTTCGCGTATAGTATGACTATCAAGCTTAAGAACGAGCTCATGATCACAAGCTACAAGACTATCGATGGTCGCGGCGTGAACGTCCACATTGCCGGAGGAGCCGGTTTCACGTTGCAGTACATTAGCAATGTCATCATTCACGGAATCGCCATCCATGACATCAAACCCACGGGACCAGCCAGGATCATGACCTCGACTAACCATGTCGGCAACCGCGGCCGTGCCGACGGAGACGCCATCTCAATCTTCACCTCCAAGAACATCTGGATCGACCACTGCTACTTCGCCAGAGGCGCCGACGGGTTGGTAGATGTGATCAGAGGCTCCACCGCCGTCACCGTGACCAACTGCTACTTCACCCAGCACAACAAGGTGATGCTCCTCGGCGCGCACAAGAACGACTACATGGACAGGAACATGTACGTGACGGTGGCGTACAATATATTCGGGCCTGGTCTCATTCAACGGTTGCCAAGGGTTCGATTCGGCAACGTGCACGTCCTCAACAACGACTACACGTCCGGGTGGGGAGTGTACGGCATCGGCGGAAGCGAAGCGCCCACGATTCTATCTCAGGGTAACGTCTTCAACTGCTACAAGGGTTCCAAGCAGGTGACGAAGCGCATCGACGACGGCGGCGCCACCATGGGAGGCCCGAAGAACTGGAATTGGCGATCCGAGGGGGACAAGTTCCTCTCTGGCGCATTCTTCACTAGCGTGCCCATGAAGTGGTCCGCCCAAAGCTACTCCAAGACGGTGAGTTGCTCGGCTCGCCCCGCTTCCATGGTGCAGCGCATGGTGAAGGGCGCCGGCCCTCTGAACTGCCGCCGTGGAGCTGTGTGTTGATCAACTTTGCTGCGGAGTGCCATTGTTCCTCCGTTCTTGTAGATTACGGCGCCTTGTTGTGTGATGTTGGGGCTGTGTGTCCGAGCTGCAGCCATCCGCTTGGTTGCCGATTGCTGGCTTGCCCTCTGTTTCTCGGAACCCATTGATCTTGGAGATTGTTTGTTGAAATATTTCTTTCGCATAAACTGCTTTGATGCTACACAGAATGTGTGCTTGCTTCCCTTAGCGACATTTCTTAGCCAACCAGTTCATTTCTAGTTGTCGGTAGCTGACATGATGAAGCTGCTCAGTAGCTCCGTGTTGTAGAGCCTCTCCGGTCCTCCACCGACAATGCAAAATTCATTCCATTGTTTACGAATGAGCACAATCTTGTGTGTGTTTCTCTACTTCACTCGTCCCCGTTGTTGTTATTGCATTTGCTGTTTGTGCTCTTCAGCTCTAGAACTTGTCCGAGAACATGCATTAATTGTTTGTTGCTTATTTGTGCTACTGTACAGTTGGCAATTGGTTGTGAATTTTACTTTAGAATGCTGCATTTTTGGAAGATGAATATGTATTCAACACTTGCTAAAGGTTGCACAAACATATTAGAATGTTGCACACACTTTTCTTCCAGTTGCTATTTCTATCTAGTAAAGTAGCAACTTTGTTTTTTTTTGGTGATTGGTCTTAAACTGCAGTCCAATTTCTTTGTAGAATTAATAATTTTTTGACAAAAATATTGCAAAATTCTTCTAATATATTTTTGCAAAAATATTTCAAACTCTGAATTGGTAAGAAAAAAATTTAATATAGCTTTTATAAAAGTGATAACAAATAACTTGAAAAATATAAATACATATATTAATTGAGAATTTTATAAACCAAAGAAATTGTCACAACAAATAATACAAGTACTGCTAGATCTCAATCTCTATTTATTCAAGTGTAAACATCCATTATGTAGCTATTATACTATCAAATATATATATTTAAAATAAAAGTATTATCATTGAATCTTATAAGACACCAATTACATTGTATAAAATGTTGTTTAATCTTTTGTGTAATAGCAAAGATTTTAAAAACTTAAAATAGACATAAAAATAATTTAAAAAATAATTATATAGATATTAAGGTTGGATAGCAAAGATATAATAAAATCATAAAATTCTTAGACAATTTAGACTTATTTAGGTGATAACATAATTTTGGTATAACATACAAACCTAAGTTAATTAGTGCATTGATGTTATAATCTTATACAAGGAATAAAAGTTATTTTCTACCTTAAAATAGCAATCTTAGATTACAAGAAGAAAATTAAATAATAAAATGTAGTCTAGTCTAATTATTAAAGTAGTAGTGAGACTTGAAGTAGTTCAACTTAAATTGCATGTAGAACACTACCTAAGTTACAAGGTAGGAAGCCTAGAATAAACAAGTTTTTGAAATTGTATACTTTGATTGCTTGTAGACCAATAGTAAAAATCTATTTGGATTAAATTATATTGCATTATACAAGTGATGCTTATATGAAGGTTATTTAATATTCTGTTAATTTTGACCACCTTGCAAGTGTTTATTTTAAAAGGAAAAGCATTAAAAAAAAAAGTCAAAGATAGAGGTGGCATGCACTTTATTACATGCAAACCAATTTTTTGTTCAATTTTATAAATGGTAGATTGAATAATATATGATTTTAAAAATAGGGGTAAGGGATATGATGAAGAATGGCAACCAGAGCGTGGAGGAGGAGGTGCAGTGTGTGGTAATGTGGAGATGCACAAGCTCTCCGTTTTCCAACTCTCCGAAGCACGTTCGCAGCCTCTTGGTTGCCACTCTAGTGTGCACATCTATCTATTTATATATATATATATATATAGAATGTGCATGTATATGTCTATCTGTCTGTCTATATATATATATATATATATATATATGTGTGTGTGTGTGTGTGTGTGGATTTGTGGGCAGATGTTTAATAGGTCTACAATTGTTTTTCTATACATAAGATGAGCAACTGGTACATTGTGTGTGCGGTGCGTGGGTCTTCAGTTTACACTGTCAAAATGGGTGTGGATTGATTACCATGATACCATGTTGCTTCTGCTAAATAATTACTTCAGTCCTTTGAATGGTTTGTTGAGTATCTTTTGGCATTATGGCTGTTACTGGGAGAGACAAAATCAATATTATGTATGAAAAGTAATTAACTTTTAGTGATAAGTAAGAAACCATTTAACTTTTTACTGCTTGAGTTTGAATAAATATATATATATATATATATATATACACACATACTTATACATTTAAATAATTTTCATCTCAAAAAAACAATTAAATAGATGGATGGGGATGTAAAATTTAGTAATTTGTGAAATTATTCACTGCTGCAAGCATTTGTTTTCTTTTTTGTCTGAAATAATCTCATCAATAACTTCATTTAAATTATTCACCTAAAAATAAATCACATCAAAACAGAATTGAATATTGTTCACAAAAAAACAATTCAGTTCTTTATAAATAAATATATCAATTTTATTAAGAAACATACAAAGTGTTCTGCTCTTATGCACAATATTCTTAGTTTTATATGTTATTCAAGTTGTATCATTGTCTGTGAAAATGTGTTTCTACAAAAAAAATTATTATTATTATTATTGTCACCTAGTTCTAAATAAATAGTAAAAACTATTTGTTTCAGAATGTTTTGTGACTTGTCAAAGCACTATAACCCAAACTAAATATCCGATCCCTTCAATTTTTTGAGAGACCAAGAGAACATAATTTCATTTATATATTTAAAAAAGATGATAAGTATCACCATGTTGATATATTTAAAAAAATATGGAAAATGCTACTGAAAATCATTTTGAAGTCTTTAATATTCCTAATGTCGAGAAACTAATGAATAGTACATGCTTTGTAGTATAAATTACATGACAAAAATAAATCAATCAATTAAAATAAAAATTGGAACAATGCTATTTCAAAAATGATTCATAGAAAAACATTTGGGATTTATTCAAAATACATTTTGCGAGCTGCACAAAAAAATATATATATATAATCAAAAGTAAATTAACCAACTAATCAACTTTTATTCCTATCCCCTCATTTCATATTATAATAATGTATGAATTGATTTATAATTTATGTCACATGAACACATGAAAAATATATGAAATAAATTACGATAAAGTCATCATGCTTTGATTACAACAGAATCTGTGTGTGTGACTTTTGAAGTTAGTATATGTATTTTTTTTATTGATATGCACTTATTTGAATAATTTGTGTATTTATTTATTTATATTTACTCATTTGAATAATTCTATTCGTTTAAAAAAAATACTGTTAAAAAAGGTATAGAATACTATCTGAACTGAAAATGGTATGTTTTGTTTTTTTAGGTAACATTCAAACATCTGAATAATAAAATCCTAAAATGAAAAATTCAAATTAACATGTGAACAGTTCCTGCAACTTCGACTCGCCAACATTCTAAGCATCAACTACAAAATTATATGCTGGTATTCATGTTATGAAATCTACATAATATTTTTAAATTAAAAGAACAAAACCAATTGTAGTTTATAAATCAAAGTTATTTTTTTACAAAAGCTTGGGTACTAAATCATAAGTCTATATATATATATATATATGTGTGTGTGTGTGTGTGTGTGTATATGTTCGGCTTCTTAATATAATAAATTTCATACCATGCAACTTTGTCTTTTTCTTTACGAACATTCTCAGATGCTCCTACACAATGAAGCACATTTTTTCTTGAACTTTTAGATCCATAGTTATTCATTTACATCACTTTTTCAAAAGAAAAGAATATACCTTTATTAAAATAATATCCGAATTCATGTCTGACAAAATATTATGTCACTAATATTTAGTAACTACATGTAAGGTTTGGGAATCCAAAAAATCAGATATTTTAGCCCTTGGATTAGAACGACCCACGACTTCAGCCAAATTTGATTATCAATCATGTGTGCATGTTATTTACATACTAGGGAATCCTGTAGGTATTTTTACATGATCATATACAATTTAATTCTGGTGTAGAATTCTGCTTAGAGTGAAGAACCAGAGTTCCAGCACAAGGTTTGGCTGAAGCTGGAGCATGAAGATGGACATCACAAACCTCAAACTCATTAAAGATAGTGCACAGATTTGTAGGGGGAACTTGCGGTCAAGTGAAAGAGTGTTACACCCTTTTGCTAAACGACATGGCACACATGAAATGCTACTTAACGAACTTAACATGTGTAACTTTACTTACGGTTCTTATGTAGACTTCTTAACCGGTGTCTAGCCGCACAGTCGATGATGTGGTCTCTGTTTTCATTGAGACCTGTAGATGGTGCTTTTCAGCTTCAAGATGGTCTGGCAATGCGAGTTCAGCTGTGCCAAGTGGTGACGATTCAACTATTGAGCATGTTGGGTCACTCCATAGACTACGCATCTGCAGGGTCTCCTGGACATTTCAAGATGTGTGCATGTGGATGTTAAAGTGCACAACCAGCACCTCCTCAATATAAATTCACAAAAATTTGCTCAAAAGCATCTAGTATCAGTTACGACCGTCCAATATTCATTCTGTGCAGAAGGGACCAACTTATGATCATTAATCCTGCTAGAGTGAATCTCCACTGAAGAGGATGACATTCTACGAGTAAACTAAAATGAAAATCTAGAGATAGATCAATAGGTTAACATTTGATTTTTCTAGAAGTGACGTTCGAAATGACAATAGGTTACAAAATCATGGCTTACTGGATCTAATGGGCGATGTCCTCTCTCTGTATCTAATGTGTAGACGAGGCTATATCAAGTGTCAGTGAGGTCGCTTTGTTTTGGCGCTAACCCCATGACAAGATCCACGGTCTCTACTTCCGCCCTCGTCCCCCTCTTCCACCACCTCGTCCCCCTCTTCCACCACCTCGTCCCCCTCTTCCACCACCGCTGCCACCTCTACCACCACCGCGTCCACCTCCACCACCACCACCGCGTCCACCCTTACCTCCACCTCGTGCGCTTTTCATTGCCTTCTTTTGCCTTTCTTTACGCACCTCCTCCACCCCACGAAGCTCGTCCTTCACATTGGCGTTGGGTACACTTCCACGACTACCCCCTCGACTAGATCCACGGCCTCCTCCTCTCCCGCCCCTTCCGCCTCTGCTGCTAGTGGGTGCACCATCCAGGGCACCAGGGGCGTCATCTGCTTCACCATGAGTGGGAACATGCATATGAGAACGCTCTTTCCATTTCTTGTAGAGGCCATGGTTGCCCGCATTGACCTTAGCACCACTTTCAGTCTTGATCTTTCCAGAAGCTGTGACTTGCTCCCCTTTGTTGAGTTTAACGAACTTCTTGTTCTTCTTATCCCAATGGTATGTAGCGTTCTGTTTCTGCACCCCAGCTGCATCATCTGCTATGAGGTCCAGCACTTCAGTATCCATTCTACTACGACCAAAACCATCGCCACCTTGAACTGAAAGACCCGCCTCCATATGCCGGTTAGGTGGAACAGCCTCTATGTAAAACTCTTCGTCTCTGTAGCTTTTAGGGATAAGCTTTTGTTTGACATCACTGATGTCTTTCGCTCCCTTCCGCCTACGTTTTATGGTTGGCTGCTCCTCAGCTGTTGCTTCAGTCGTATCTTCACGACTCTTTTCGAAGGCTTTGGCAGCTGCACGTTGTTGAGCAGCAGCAGCGATAACATGTTCATGCACCTCCCGCTTTCGCTTCATAATTTCCACCACTTGCGCGATCGGCACATTTTTATTCTTGCCCTTGGCAGCTTCAGCCTCCGCCTCCAATACTGTCTGCCTTGGCCTGATGGCCTTCAACCGCTCGGTAAAAGCAGCAACTTCTGCTTCTACGTTCCGTAATTGTTGTCTCAAGGAAGGATGAAGACCTTCACGAGCGAAACCCTTGGCACGTTTAGCAGACTCTAGAGCGGCGGGAGGCCGTGTCTTGACGTAAAGCTTGTATGCATTCTTCGCTGCCTTCTGAAGACCGATGAGATCATCATTGCCAGAGATAACTTCCCTTAATCTATCCATTCCAAAATCAAGTACCGATTGAGGCATTCGCCCAAAAATCGTCTCTCCTCTCTTTGAGGCAGCTTCCATGTCAGCCATCACCTTTTCTCGGTCTGCCACTATATCTTCCTCTAATGGTGCCGGGCGTATACCTTTAGACAGGTAAAGATGTAGGTCGAGAACATACGGCATCTCTTCCGATGTAACAAATGAGTATGAAGTTCCAGTTCGCCCCGCACGGGCCGCACGTCCTACTCTATGAACGAATAGCTTGGGCTTTGGAGGGAAGTCATAGTTAATAACATTGTCTAAAAGAGGAATATCAATACCTCGAGCTGCAACATCCGTAACCAGAAGCAACTTCGTCTTCCCAGCTCGAAACTTCGCGATGTGAATTTTACGAGCTGCTTGGTCCATAGAACCATAGACAACGGATATGTCGATGCCCTCAGTTTTCAATAACTCGTACAAAAACTCAACGTGATGTTTAGTAGCAACAAAGACAATTGTTTGCTGCTCAGCTGGAATCACTTCCCGCACTAAATGAACGAGAGCAGCTGGCTTTTCATCATGGCGAACAGTGAAAAAGGACAGCTGCAAGTCCGGACTTATTCTACTTTCCACATCAAGACGAACTAAGTGTGGATCTCTTAAGCCTGCTTTGGCAAAATCTGCCAGCAAACGTGGCAGAGTCGCACTAAACAAGAGAACTTGCCTGGATTCTCCTAAATGAGACATGATTTGTCGAAGTTGCTCAGCGAATCCCATCTCAAAGAGCCGGTCCGCCTCATCAAACACAATATATTCAACAGTCCGCAATGACATTCCCTCAACCTCAGAAAGATGGTGCATAAGTCGTCCGGGAGTTGCAATAATCACGTCAGGATTACCTGCTAGTTGTTCAAATTGCGCCTCCATGCTATCTCCTCCCACCAGAATTGCGATCTTCAAATCAGTGTACTTGCTAAGCTCCTTACAGAACTTAAACGTCTGCAGCGCGAGCTCTCTAGAGGGAGACAATATAACAGCTCTAGCCCCAGCCTTGTTCGAATGCTCCACCAGCTTCTCAATCATCGGAATCAGAAAGGCCGCCGTCTTCCCGGACCCCGTCCGGGCCATAGCCACCACATCGTAACCTGCTAGAATAAGCGGCAAGGTTTTCCTCTGGATTGGAGTGGGAATCCTATACCCTTTGCGCTTCACAGCACGAAACACAGGCAGACTCAACCCTAAAGTCTCAAACCCCCCAGATTTCTTCTTCTTCTCCAACTTCTTCTTCAACTTCAGCTGTGTTGCAGACAGACTCTCCTTCATATCGAATTCCTGGAATCCAGCACTCGGGTACTCCATCGCCTCAACCCCTTCCATATCTTCAGTTGGGAAATCCATCTCTAACAGCAGAGTCTCACACCCTAAACCTTAGCCAATTTCTTTTTAAAAAAATCCTCCCAGTTGATCTCGGACCTCTCAATAGACCAATCCCCAAAACAGCTTAAAAACGCCGGAAGGAGCTTAGAAGGACCAAATTGAGCACGGCCCTTCTTCCTCCATGTGCTTCAGCGCGCGCAGCAAATCAGGGTTTACGCAAAACCCCTAACTCCACTAGGTATCAAGCCTCACAAATAGATGATTTTCATCCTCATCCAACTATCGAAGAGAACATTTAACAGGGAACTGCCCACCCACGTCGTCGAATCGAATGAATGTGGGATCTGCTTTCATCCACGAGCTCAATCGTGGAAACCCTAAATTGCTTCGAAGCTCTTCGGGATCCAAACTACGCGTGTGATTTTAGAGGCAACACCATCGATACAGCCAGAATTTGGCGGTCAAGTTTCAGCGATACAGGGTTCTTATGGTTATGGTCATATTCCTGGGGTTTGGAGGAGCATCAGAGGTGAGGGAAGCCTAGGGGAGAAGCAATGGCACAAGCCTTCGGAGGTAATAGAGGCTTGCAACCTATTCCACCTGAGAAAGGGGTGTTCCCGCTGGACCATCTTCAAGAATGCAAACAGGTAGTGAGATCCTTCTGTCTAGATTCTGTATCGGATCTCGTAAATTGGTGGGTGTGGGTGCTTCCTCTTTTTTCCTTTTTCAAGGACTGTCCCACCCTGGAGTTGCTGTGTGGAAGCAGAGTGAAATTTGCATTGCTTTTTGCTTTTGCGACAAATGCTTTTTGGTTGGTGATGAGGCCCTGTTTTTTTCGAATGTTTTCTGGAGTAAAATGTGGGTCTTGAATTGTAGTAGAGGATTTCGGCACTGGGTGTGCGTTTTCATGGTGGTGTCTTGTCATGATTCCATTAACATAGATAGTTCTGTGAAGATCTGTTAGTTTGTTCGTTGGCGTATATTTCATAGTCGTCATTATGGGTTCAAATTTTTCTGGATCCAAACAATTCCTATCTACTCTCTTACTTTTTATAAAATATATATGAGGAGGTTTTAGAATAACAACCTTGAGGATGTTTTTCCGATTGTTTGAATGTTGAATTTGATGTGCAGGCAATGAGAGAGTATATGCTATGCTTGAAAGAAAATAAGTACTCGTCTGAACGGTGCCGGCAACTTTCTAAAGCATATCTCGAGTGTCGCATGGAACGGTAACTGTTCTAAGCCATATAATTCAATTTCCTTTGCATCTTCTTGAAGTATTGATACCAATTGTAAAGTCCAAAACTACCTTATTTTTTTGAAGCTCGTGTAGGATCATGTAGTTGATAGCCATGGACACTTCGTTCAGTGCATCCATTCACATATTTTACTAATTGAAATATGGCTCTGTTCCTCAGTAGTTGTGAGGGCCGTTAGCATGTTTCTGTCTATGTACCAGTACCAGGCATACGCATGTGAGGTTACAAATCTCAATTGTCTGAGAGTATGTTGGAGGAAGCCAGGACATAGGGTTAGCAAGCAGATCTCGTTTTTTAAGGTTTGTAAGGGAGGAAATATGTCACGTATTCTTCTGCTCAAAGAAACTTTTGAACAGATATATTTGTTTTGTTCAGTTATGTCATGAGTGTTGTATCATTTTGGGGTTTTCATCCCCTTGTCTTGCAGGAACTTGATGGTGAAGCAGGACTTGAGCGAGTTAGGGTTCAAGGAACCGAGCAAGGACCCTCAAAAAGTTGAAGCTGTTGCCCGAACAGCCTCGATTTGATCCTTTGCGATCGTAGCTGTCCACGGAAGAGAAGATTTGGAGTTATTGCGGCCGACATTGAAAATTGAATATGTGCTTAAACAATTTTGCTTGAGTTGAGAATTTTAGGGAACAACCATTCATTTCTTGTGTTGTTACTTGTGATAAAGACACTTACTGTGCACCCAGTCATTCTACATTGCTTGCCTTGCTCTTATTAGTGCTCACATGCAATTCTGTCTTGGATATATGCAAAATGATGTTGACGATTGCCAGTGTACTCAGTGACGAAGTTCTCAAATTTGTTGCTCTCCAGGGAAGTTGTTACAATGCTTGAACCCTGGGTGTCATTATATGAGGGTAAATAAGAGGACTGCTGTAAGTTACTTCCCCATCCCCTCCTTGGCCTTGCCTGTTAACAACTTGACACTTTGTTCCCTGCAGAATAGCCTTGTGCTCCCATGTTTCCATCATCTTAGATATTGGATGAGACATTGCTCACATCATAGAGTCTTCTTGGCCTTGGTAGAATTCTGCTTTCAGTTTAAGGTTTGTAACATTGGAGAACTGATAAATATTTGTCACAATCAATATCAGGGTCTTATATTTAGTTTTCCATTGTCATTTGGTATAAAACTTGTTTTTTTTTCATAGCAAAAGGTAATGTATTCGTAGAAATTGAGTAATTTAATTGATGTATGTTGCTTATGGATCCATTTTAGTTCTACTTTTCTTAATTAGAGAGTATACGCTTCTCATCTTTTTCCTAATTTTTTAATTCTTTCATTGATTCAAAGTGACATAGGTGATGTGTTCGGTTTTTTACTCGCAACTGACGAACGGAATACAAGTGGAGTAAAAGAAGAAAAAAAATGACTGAATTATTAGAGTAACGACATAACAATATCAAATCAGATGCCTTCAAAGAAGTAACGTTTCATGTGGCAAAAAGGTTTGAATATGCTGTTTTGATGGTTTTTTGATTCACCACGAGAAACAAAAACATTCAATTATCTTAGTTGAACACATTCTTATTGATTGTGTGAGCATCTTGTTGCTGGCAACATTTAATTAATACTACAAAAAGAAACGTCCTACACAAGATAAAAGATTTACTGTCGTAACTATGGTTGTTGATTAGTTCCAAAACTCACTGTCGGCAATATAGTTTTCCTTGTTGAATTTCTCGACCATTTGGTGACACATCGTAAGTATACGGGGCCACTTTCTACTGTATCTACCAAACTGAATGTTGTTTACTCCGTGTGGTCCATGAAGTGAAGGTTATGGCTGTTGATAGAAGATAGTCTCAAAGAACACAGGATCTGCGTTCCCGTCGCTCACGTCGTCTCACAAAGTTAACATGGTCAACGATGTCGATGTGCAGAAAGACGAGCAAACAATCTAGTGAAATCCGGATATACCAAGATCTTTTGTTGTACGAACGAAAAAAGGACAGTTTACTCTTGCGATGAACCAAGTTCACAACACGGCTTTAACAGCATCAAAGCCATGAGACAGGAGAAGAGCATATGCCAAAAACAAGTGGTTGTTCCGATTATCTTACAACAGATGATAGTTTTACTCGTGGGTTCCTTCGATGACTACTCATATCCGGATGCCTTGAGTCCTTCTTTACCTCTACACAAGACTTGGTGATTCCTAGAAAGCATCTGGACTAAGCTAGGATGCACAGTGCAATCCCTGAGATGCATACTCCGATACTTCACCTATGAATACATAGAATTGCAAATATTAGATAATTAGCTTTTGGATTTTAGAGAATATGAAGTCAGTTGACATTATTTATTTAGAATTTATATATAAAGTTTGCAACGTACAAGACTGTTCAAGATTTGCAATTTTATTGAGTGTAGGAATTATGTGTTACAGTGTGGATAGAAACAAAAGAATTACATGTTCAGGGAATGAGTTTTGAACATTTCATCTGGATTGGCGTGACCCACTCGTCTGAGTTAATCATGTTTGAAGATACATAATGTGCGCCGTGGATCAGATTAGTTTCCCCTATTCGGTGCGGGAACTAGGGCAGCACGCAGGCATATTATGCAGCCTACGATCAGAATTTGATCTTACTGGTGAGGAATGATTTCTAGAATCACGCTTAGAATGGTTCACAGATTTTTGTATCATATATTGTGTGGGAGCAAGTTTCAGGAAATGTTCGAACATTCCTGGATGAAAAAATGCACGGAGATTGTATATATATATGTATGTATATATGTATTTCTGAAGGTACGATTTCTACTTGTAGCATCTTCTACCAAATATCTAAGAAATAATAATAAATAAATAAATAAATAAATTGCATCTTTAAATGCAGTGTGTGCTTCTTCGTAAACCAGAAAGATTCATTTCAAGGGGTTGTCTCACTGTACCTCAAGTGAAGAATATTATCTTTTCACATTCCAAAGCCTGCTTAATGGAACAGGAAAAAAAGTATTTCGGTGTATTATGAGTTGCGACTTCAAAGAGTTATCGTTTCCATCCATCCAGTTTTTATAGGTTTTAGATGATTGGATATGTTGATGTTCTTCGGCTCTTTTCAATGCAGTATTGATTATATAAATACACCCACATACACACAGCTGTACATATATATATATATATATATATATAGATATTTAGATATACGGTTGTGAACAGAACTGCATGTGGGAACATACATGCAAAACCCACATATATATATATATATGTATATATATATATGTATATATATATATGTATATATATATATATATATATATATTGTTAGCCCATGCGATTATCGAAACAAACAAACAAAAAGCATTATTTTGACGCCAAAACGGATTTCATATTAGGCATCTCTCGTTGCGTAAGCCACACTCTTAGGTTGCGGTGGATCCATTTGTTCCTTGCATGTCAAACTGCACCACAGGACAATACCATGCCGGCGGGGACCTGGATGGAATCCTTCCTGCTGAGAAGTCGTAGTCAGATTCTCCGAGTTCCTGAATGGATTGGAGAGCGGCATTGGAGCACATCGGTTGGAATAGGAAGGGGCAGCAGGTTTGCTCCTGCAGTTCTGTTCACAGCATCATGCAGATATCTCGGGATAGTGGAGGGGCAGGCAGTTACACCCCATTGGCTGGTGCTGCTCCCACGCATTCTGCGCTCTAGTGGATCAAGGGCCAACCTTACACATAATACCTCTATGTTTTTTTTTGTTTATACTCCAGCAACACAAAATCATCGACATCCATTGCTCTATCTCTCTCGAATGTGAACTCGTAAGATAAAGTCCAGAACCAGAAAAAGCTAGTGTGTGCACAGTGGTGACGGTGGCATCTCCTCATCTGTGTCGTACCAACTTTGTTGCCAACGAAAGGGCAAGCAACATACGAAAACCTCTCTTTCCACTGCCACAGTGTTTGTCTGCTCAAGTTCACGCCAGTCAAGCAACTGCTCCCAATAACTATTCCCATGAGGAACCACTTTCTGGGGAGCCGTGGAAAAAGAGGTTAAAAGGCTGCAGATTCGGAGCCCGCTCGCAGGCTCTCTGATATGTTTGTCCCTGAACTGCTTGCGTCCTGAAGGCGACATCCGTGACGTAAATTAGCAGCTTTTTCCTGATGGCTGTCAGTTCCATCGCCGAAAGCTTGCGCAAATCACTCGTATGCTTGCACTGTATTAAGTGGTCTTCTGCTTGTAAATCCTGCTCACTTGTCCAAAGTATGCTCAGCCACAGTGTGAAAATTCAAGCTTCGATAGCTCCAGATTGTAGAATTCCAGAGTCGATACCAGTGGCGGTGATTCATCTAACTGGGTAGCTGTCGTCGATGAGCTCCGGCGCAGTTTCAGCTTGGAGCGGCCTCGCCACGGCTACCGGGTTCCACCACATCCGCGGTGGCACCCACCGCACCATCACTATTTGTTCCCTAAAGGTGCTTGCTCTATCTCCGTGGGTAGATGTACAATTGGCCCTCTTTCCATGTTGGATGTTGTGGTGGTGAAGATTATGCTTGGTAGATTTCAGTTTCAAATGTTCAATCTTCACTATGGATAAGTATTTGGTGGTGTGCTTCCCAAATTATACAATTGTTGAAGTTCGGTTAATTAATAATATGTTTATTAATGATATATTTATTATATTTTTTAAAAATTATATATATTATTATTGTGTTAAAAGATAACTATTTTTAATATTAATTTGTGATATATTTTTATTCAATCTCTTTTTTTTTTAATTGTTCATGAGGTTATTATTATTAAAATATTAGCTAGTAATAATATTATAATAGTAGTTGAAAGATATTTTTATTATATTTTTAATTAATATGTTTAATATCATCATTAGAAAGATAAAACATGATGATAGTAAACTTCAAAAAATAGAAAGAAACTTTAATGTTATTGCAAGTGAGTTTATAATTTTTGTTGAATATAATATACTTGCAAATAGTATATTATATTTAACTAAGATATTAATTTTGTAGACATTGGGATTGGTTACTTAAGTGACAAGGATTACTTGAATTCTTTTGTTGAGAGATTTTTCATTACCTTATAATATTCAAATGGAATGTATTGATTAATATTATTAATTGGTTGTCTTTATTCTTCTTAAAAGTGCACATGTATTTAGCTATTCAATGCCTCAACTATTGTCCTTTCTACCAACTAGATATTGTTTACAAATGATATAATTAGATTTTTTTTACAATTCTAAACACTAATAATATATAAACATATTCTACACTAGCAAAGGTAATAATATAAATCAAAAGATATTTCATGTTTTTGGACTTATATCTCAAGTATTTATATTTCACATTACCATATGTTTTTCTTTATTTATACATATATTTTATTGTGTACTAAGTGTACTATTGTGCCTCTCTTGGTTGCTCTCCAAATTATTTTACATACCAATTACATCCACTAGTCTACCAACCAAAGAACTCTTTTATTTCCTTAATACATATCTAATTTTAAAATCCACCCTTTGTAAATCCTTGCAACATAGACACACCCCAATAGATTCCTTCTTTTCCTCTATCAATCTCTACAGAAAACATTGTATGAACAAATAAAACCACCAAAATAAAAAGAAAAACCAAAATACATAATCAAATGAAAGTTCAACAATATAGAAATGTGTGCAATCACAGAGCAAAGCATAGAAATGCAAAATAGTATAGTAAAACATGGGAGCCAAACCCTAAATCCTCCAAGCGAGACATAGCGATGATGGCCACAAGCTCATGCACTTCGATGTTCGTCGTCGTGTTCGTGTCCGTCGCTTGCTTCAGCTTGCGTCGCATCGGCATGGCATGGCACGCACGCACTCAGGGAGTGGGAGTGGGAGCCCATGCGGGTTGCACTGTGGAGAGGGTGCTTGCGCTTCCTCTTCACTCCACGAATCCATCGCCTCTATTTGTACTTAACGGCCTGCAGTGCTCCTCCTGTAGTGTGCCGTGTGCCGTGTGCGACTGAATGTGCTTTCGAGATTCGAAACTGTCACCGCCTGGGAATCCCATGGACCGGACCGCGGCAGTGAAAAAGCGACAGACGTTTGTGCAGGATTGTCTCGGTTTTGCAGGAGAGTTGAGAGGAGAGGCCCCCTCTAGTGTCCAACCAATTCCCTCCTCCCTCTGTACTTGTTTTGTTTTTTTAATATGTCTGTAAATCATTAAAACAAGATGAGAGACTGTTTTGATTGCACCCTCCAATGATAATGCGACGGATGTTTCTGATTACTATATTCAGACGCGTGTTTCTCCATGGCCTTCGGATTCATGCTTCCTCGCTTCAAGGAATTTGTAGTTGGAAAGCAGCATGCATTGGTTGGAAGCTCACTGAAGAAGCGCCGCGACTGTAATAGGGTCAGGTGTGGGATCAGCCCTGCTGACCAGGCAAGTAGCATACTGTTGTGGATAAAAGAATTCCCAGTGCGGGAGGGGCCCAAGAATAGGAAAGGTGCCCCACTGTGCAACGAAAGATGCCAGATTCCAATCCATGGCAGGCCCATTTCTCTTTCACATACTCAGCCTTCGACGACCTCACGACCTTCAGATAAGGTCCCGATGGTCGTCGATCTGCCCTGAGCTCCCAGTTGCGCCCCGTCAGTTCCAAAAATAAATTACTCTCTTATCAAAAGCAAAACAGAATATGAACTCGCAGTTGGTGAATAATCGGCAGAACTAAATGTTTAAGTTATATATATATATATATATATATATACACACACACACACACATATATATATATATATATATATATATATAATCAAGAGTGAGTCTTTGAGCTAGAATCCGAGCACAAAGGATTTGTTTGAACGCTGCATTCAATAAAACTCGAGGTAATTAACCGCGACAGAGCAGCGATACCGCGGGTTGATTCTGGAAAGCACAGGAGCTTAACAGATTTTATTTAGATTTCTTCGCACTTTCTGAAAGAGATGAGGACAAGTCTGTCACGGAGACCCGTGGGTTTCGGTCTTGGTGACTTAGAAAATCAAGGACTCCTACAGTAGGGGCAACATGCAAGGATCCAGATGGGACCAAGGATTGATGAGCTACTATTATCTTAATCGAAACTCAAGATTCGAAAGACAGCTGAACCTGAATAAAAGGGTCATATGAGGTTGGCCATCATACTCTTCGCAGCTGCTTACCTCTTTGATCGAATTGTGCTCAAGCTCTCCACTCTCTTGAGCCTCTCTCAGCTCCTTCGGGTCACCTCTCCAACCCAGTACTCGACCATGTCTGGCTGCGGAAGCCCCAACTGCGGAAACGGCAGCGGCTGCTCTTGCAGCGCTGGATGCGGGTAGGCCAACTTCTCTAACTGTAGATCAACATTGAACGAATCCTTTCAGAAAATGGTTTCATGGTCAGATATCAATTTTTTTTCCTGCTGTTCAAGTGATTTAACAGGCGTTTTACCGTATGTCCACCGTGAATGATGGTTTTCTACAGCTTTGGTACTATTGCCCAAAACGCCAGTAGAAGCGTTTCAGAAGTCCTGCACTGTAGAAGTGATTTTCATTGTAGTAGTGGATTTCACTAACTTTGATTGGAATTTCAACATGCATGCTAGTGACACTGTCGGCGGCTTGACATCTTCGTATACAAGGGAAAATGATGTCAGTGCCCGAGCACATAATATTTGCCATTGTCGTGAGTATCTCGCTTATTCGTTTGTTTGTTCTTTCTATCACGCAGATGCTGCAAGACCTTGGCTGAGCCAACCTTCGGAGGTCTACGCAAGTAAGATCGATCACTTTTCTACTCAAAATGAATTCTGTAGGAATTCGTTGGTTGAATAGTGTACTCACACAGAGTTCATGACTGAAGTGCTGATGTTGTGGTGTATGATCTTGTGAACAGCTATCATTCCGAGCCCGACTGCTGTGGCCCAAGCTGCAACTGCGACGATTGCACATGCCACAAGTAGACAGCCACTGCAGTGGCTGGCCCTGACGCGTAACGCCTCCGCAGCATCCATGGAGGACAAAATGAAACGAGAAGGATAATTCTACAGAAACAATCTGCTTTTCTCTCTTGTGCCTCTACTGAAACTATCAAAATGCCAAAAAAAAACAGAAAACAAGGAATACAGGAAAAAGAAAAAAGAAAAAGTTGCAGTTAGTCATTGATTCTGATAACAGTGACAATTATGTGGAATCAATAATGTTCTGTGAGTAGGCATGTTCAGCTTCTGGGATGCAGCCATTGAACATCCTACGTTTTGTTAGGATTTTAGATTGGCTGGATTCACAAACAGCTGTTTGGTGTTTTCTACACTGGGTGGTGTTGGATTGGGTGCGAGTTAACGTAAGATTTCAGATTTCCGAAATTGATGCCCAAAAGTTCGAGAAAACATTTGAAGACTATAATGGCCATTCTGACTTTGCGGTGAGACGTGGCTGAGGTACCGTTCCCACCTGCGCCCACATCCTACTCGAATACTTAGGGAAGACTACCCACTTGTAACAAAGCTTTAAAAAAGCTTCAATTAGTTCCAAGTTCCACTTATAAAGAAGAAGCTCTTTTTGTCTTACACTATACAGTACCACTTTCTGAATACCTGACTGAGTTACGCAGGCGCCAACCACTTTTAGGAGAATTTTAGAATACACAATGTCTCTGCGGCATTACTAGTTGGCACTTCGAGAACGAACCACACAGGAGGCAGAAATTTAGAAAGGGACATCTGAATTTTCAATTTCAATTAAGGATGTATTATCGCCCTGATTCACGATGTTCATGTACTCAACCCTATTTACTGGTGATCGAGGTGGCGAATTCTGCGCACGACTTAGTGGGAGAGGGACGAGCCCTTGTCGTAGCTGCATCAGCTGGTGCACCACGTATGACATGCGTGGCCGACTTGCAGGCACATGCTGGGTACATGCGTATACTAAATCCACACAACACTGAATCTGAGCTACGTCAGGAATGGTCTGAATAGATGGATCCAACAGCTCAAAAAACCTTTGGGCTTGGACAAGTGGAGTCGCCCACTCAAATGTGCTCTGCCAATCGGAAGGTTCCGCGCCATCCACTGTTGGTTTACGTCCTGTGATGAGCTCCAGCAGTAACACCCCGTAGCTATACACATCGCTCTTGGTGGTGAGTTCGTTTCTGTACACAAATTCAGGGGCCAGATAGCCATATGTTCCGGCAATTACTGTGTGACCGACAGTTGCTTCACGCAATACCAGCCTGCTAAGGCCCACTCCTAGAATGTGGGCATCGAAATGCTCGTCCAGTAGGACATTGCTGGCACGCACATCCCTGTGAACCACATGTGGCTTCAATGTGTCGTGCAGATAGCTGTAATCCCACAAACACTATGATCAGACCTTGTTCAGAAATCAATTCTCAGAATGAAGTCAGCATGAAACCTTGTTAAGGAAAAGAGAAGACGGCTTACGCAAGGCCCTGGGCAAGGGTTGTAGCAATGCGCATTCGTTGACCCCAGTCCAATGCTTGAGCTTCCGAAGACTTGTTATGCAACCATTGGTCAAGAGAACCGTTGGGAAAAAACTCATTAACAATGTACCCTTGGCGATTCTCGTATGCACATCCTGTAACTGCTACCAAATTGGGTTGCTTAAGCCGAGCTATACGCAGCACATCATACACAAATTCCTTCTGTGATTGAAGTGGTGTCCGCTGCAACCTCTTGACTGCAACTGTAGTGCCATCTGCTAGTGTCCCCCTGTAAACACCCCCGTTCTCTTTCTGCCTACTGCCAAGCAAATTTGCTTCTGAAAAATACCCAGTCATTGCCTCTAACTCCCTGATTGTATACAACCTAAATGCGGGTCGCAGTAGCCCGCTAGAACTAGATAACTCTGCAAGCTTACGACGACGGGACCTGCGCCGTCTTTTACTTCGCCTGTACGCCAAAAGAAATGCCACAATAGCTGTGGTAGTAATAGCAAGGATCGTGCATACAGAAATCAGTATGACAGTGTACTCTATGTGAGACGGCTTCGGATCTTTGCACTCCGACTCTGTGAATCAAGAAACACTAATCATACTTAGTTTAATATGCTTGTGTTATTAAACTTACAACACATGTCTAAGCCGAAATCTAACAACAGATTAAACCTCATTAAACAACGTTTGCTACCCGAATGCACCAGAGCCCTCAGTAGAAATACGATAATAAAGAAACATTACCAGAGTCGATATATCATTGAAGGCTAAAACGATAAATTAGGATTGGGCAGTACAAGAGATAAGCTGACCTTGTCCAATGGCGCAAAGAAACGAATGAGAGGAAGAGCATAAATCCCACTTGACCCCTGCCCTTGTGACAGCAGTACACAGCCGGGGTGTTGCTGGGTTGGGACAAGTCGTGACCGTGCAACTACTATTCGAGAGTGAAGGCACCCAGGGCAAGTCAGTGTTGTGAGGGGTCTCGCAGTTACTCCATTTCCACTGAATGACGCCATTTTGAGTCTGAGGGAGCTGACAGGCCAAAGTCACAAATTTAATTTAGGACTTCAATCCACAACGTTGCAGTACGTCTGTATTGACTACCGTTACTTACTAGACAATATAACCCGGCACTATACACGATGAACAGAATAAAACCATGATTGTGCGAGCGTGATGTAAGAGCCATTGACACAGGGTTCAATCGCGACAGTTGTAGAATCTATTCACTGAGTTGAGATATACCACAAAAGCCATGATTTGACAGGGCACAAGCCAAGCTCACCTCTTGGCCTCCGACCCAGCAGCCGTCTGCAGCACTAGCACCGCAGACTGCCTGAACGAAGTAAAACTCGTCGAGAAAATTCAATGATGCAAGATATCCTCCATTAAATTTGCAAGCACTCTCGGAATCTGACCAGGTACTGTGATTCTTCATAAGAGAAAAGCATACAGTTTCATTCGATCCTGTCAGCCACCCAGGAGGGCAAGATTCTGCCAAAAAGCAAAGCTTCAGTTAGCAAGAAACCTGGCAGCCCGGCACTGACACTAACAGAGAAAAGGAGCAAGTCAAATGTAGTACAGACAGCCTGCCCTTGAAGAAACTCACATAGTTACTTTCGAATGTGTAGGCCGTGTCTTCAACGAGTAAGGACTATGGACTTCCTGAGCACTACCAGCTACATTCGGTTAAGAAAATACCAACGACAGGGCTTGATGCTTACCGCAACGCGAATCAGCAACAAAATAGAAAAAGCAGCACGCCAGCAGCAGGTACTGCACTCGTCCTGTGCCTGACAGGCATGCCTTCATGCCCTACCTACTTGCCAGAACATATGTAAATACAGTATCAGCGTTTCACTGAAAACACAACAGCTCCATTTCGTCATTCAAGTAGCCTTAAAATCGAGAGCATCGACGCCCCACCTCAAAGGAAAACACTGAACAAGACTGACCTCTGCACCTTCCAAACCTCTACTTCAACTAAGCGAAGCGATCGCATGTGGGCTCTAGAATGCATACATGGCATACTGGCCACAAGATACTCTAGCTACTGAGACACAAGGTCACGACCCTAGGAGTACCATGGCCTAGTTTAATCCACCGTTACTACCAGCTCAATTAGAGCAATTTCCATGAAACAGTGGACTTGTGACCTCGCAGCTGGTACGCTGAAAGCCAGCTGAGGTTACTTTGAGGAAATTGCAATCTCGAATGCAAGTCAAAGAGCTACCATAAAAACAGGACACCCTCTACAGAGACCAAAGCTCCAAAAAGAAGCAAAACATTCTCAATTGCAGCACCAAATAACCACTTCAAACTGTCACAGCACAATCCCCAAACGAGAGATATACAGACCACTGAAGCAGCCTGCATCGTGATCAGCCCTCGACAATCGACAACGGTGCTCCTCACACCCAACCACTACTCCACCAGGTCAACAAAAGTTAACTGAAAAAGTTGTTGGAGTCACTCACAGGTGAAGAAAGCAGCGGGCAGTACTAAGTGAGCAGGACAAAGTCCTGCTTCCTGCAAACACACCCCTCTCATTCACGCACATCCAAGGACCTCCCACAAATCCCAAAATCCGCAAGAATCAGGCATCCAGATCCACCATCGCGCAGCCCAGTTCCTGATCTCCTTTCCCTACCGTTGGGGCACGGCAGCAACATTATACCCAACCTGCCCGAAAGCCATAGCCGAGCCCCACCACAGCGCTAGCACACGCGAGCTCCCCGACTGCTTCCAAGGAAAATGGTTTCCTAGTGCCGCGCCTGCGCGACTCCTTGATTCAAGGAGAGAGACGATGGGCAGGGAACGGCCCGAGGGAACGCGAGAAAACGGCACTGTGGCGACGGTGCACACGAGCCACCAACGGACAGACGCTCTGGAACGGACGATTTTCCTTCCCTGCAAGCGGTAGTTTAAATTGGGCATGGGGTGGGTGCGGACTGCAGGCAAAGGACGGCAAACCCGGAATGGTATTGATTGGGGGGGAGAGGGAGGGGGATGCTTGTATTACCACGCGGATGGTCTTCATTAATCCTCTCTCGCTCACTGCCTCTCACGTCGCTTCACCGTGTTTTGATCCTCGGAAACAGGACACTACAGTGTTTCGAAGTTCCATCAATTACTGGGTTCTCTTACTCTTCTTCCCTCTTTCAATTGCGAGTTTTCGCATGACACACCCATGATGTCCACCGCATCAGCGAGACGCTGCGGAGAATGTTCATCACTGATCACTCCAGGTCTTCGAAACCACCGCGATTTCTTAAAAACCCTGGCGGCTTTTTCAAAAAAACCCAAAAGAGAATCTCCTCATTTAAGGTAATGGCTCGTTTCACGACGCAATTAACGTTGAAAGGCGCCTCACCCACATTACTATGGGTGAGAAATAACTCCTATATCGTCATTAAGATATTAAAGGTTCTGGGCCTCACATCATCAGCTCATTACTCCTCAATCACGGTTAATCAACCAAAAAGCAGGGCATGGCGTTGGTTTAATTAAGTGAGGAGGGGGAATGGGAGCAGCCTCGCTCTCACGCCGGCTCATCACTCTTCGTACTCAGTGCCTTGACTTCCTTTCCCTTCCATCCCTCTCCCTATCCGCAAGTTTCTGATGGGCCACTAATTTATGAATCGACGAAACCTGCGTCGATAAAGACCCTCAACACGGAGCATATTCTTCGCTCCAATCGTCTGCTGATTTAACCCCAATTGCACGTATCATTCTTATCGCAAGCGACACTGACTCCATATGCAATAACAAGATTCATAATGCTTTTTTGTTTGTAAATCTTTTCAAAGCCCTCTCTGTTTCTTTCCTTTGCAATTTCTTGATGTTCCTGCATATAAGCTCTTGTATGCTCATCTCTTTCTTTATTACTATGCGCCCATCCAAACTGGATTAGCTCGCCAGTGCAGCACTGCGAGGTTTCCAGGAGGCGATGTTGTTCTCGTCACGTCCTCTGATGAGTGCGCTGTGCGGTTCTATGGAGCAAGTGTCAAAAGTGGGCTACTCAAAACCATGAGGTATTAATCTCGCAAGCTGTAATTCATCTGCACAGTGATTCTCCGGTGGGTGATTCGGAGCTTTTTTGTGTGCGAGAGTGTGTGTGTGTGTGTGTGCATGCGTGAACTTGGGGAATTGGTGCTCGAACGTGCCTCCGCGTGACGAAGCCTCGCTTCCTTCCAACACGACGGCACCGCTTTCCTCACCTCTTCGATGTCGACGACGACGACTTTTGGTCTTTTCGACTTTTCGACTTTTCGTCTCTTTCGTTGTCATAGTCGTCGTCGTCGTCTTTTTCGTCTTTTTCGTCTTTTTCGTCGTTGTTGTCGCGTACGTGGGAAAGCATTCAACAGCTACACGTTCTAGTGAGGCGAACGTCGTTGTTTCTAAGCTCCACATGGCAGTATTAGAATTGGTAATGGTGTTGGTGTTGTGGGTTTAATTTAGTAACCGCCGTGAATGCTACAATGAACGTGATTACAATTACCTTGACAAATTACCATATTTTTTTTATGTGGATATAAGTGGGAGAATGGTAATGGCAAGGGAATCATATATATATATATATCTGATGAAAAGTAAATAAATAAAAACTAAACATTAAAAATCTCCATATGAGTTAGATGAAGCATGAAGTATATATATTTTGAAGTCCATATGTTAAGAGTTGCAAAAATGAACCTTAATGGCCGCATTTAAGACATTATCAAAATCTAGCTAAAAAGTTTTAAATCGTGATATTACAAGATTTTTGAAGGCCACAAAATAAACTCCTAACATTCATATTGTGTCCAATAATAATACTATCAAATATTTCAACATATATATATATATATATATATATATAAGAAAAACAAGTAGTGCATACACAAACATATAATGTATTGTAGATGTACTGAATAAATTGTGATTATTTTTATGTTTAGTAAATAATTTATGCCATTGCACTTTAGTATTAATCAACATGAAGAGATGAAGTGACAAATAACATCGCACTTTTTCACTTGTTTAAACATCTTCAGAATTAATTGGTGTGTTTTTATTCATTTACATCAATTAACTTGTGACTTAAAATTGCACTTCATTCTATATCATATTAAATCATAATATGAGAGAATGGTTCATTTTGTAGATTCCATGTCCACTGTAATACTCATTTTTTTCCAACTAGAGAAACTAACTACATACTTGGAATATTATTTGAAATTATTACACAAAATGCACAAACCACTTTGTAAAATGATGAATTATGAAAACGAAATAAAGAAAATCAAAACTCACAAGCATATTTATTGATTCATTTATTTATACACAACCATCCTCATGAATGATTTCAAACTTATCCATATATCCAACAATGTCATAAATGGATGCAAGGCTATTTCTCATGATAGAAAAACCTCATTAAGAAGTCTGTGGAGTTTTCACATCAAGCTTGTAAGTGAGAGTACAGCAAACATTAACACCAACCTCATTCATTCATTCATTTAAAAATGAATAAGATAAACAAATGAACAAAAACACATAAATATAAATAATACTAAAAGCAATCTGCCCAATTCAATAGAGGGGCTCTTTATTAATAGCAGATGTGAAAGGCATCTTACAATTGTCATATGTTTGGGCCACTTCATTTGATGCAGGAGGGGAACAATGTTCTCCTCAATCCGTTCCCAAGTTATGTCTGTCCTGGTTGATGTGGAGTTGTAATTAATTTCACCAAAGAGCATGTAATGGTGCAACATTTCCATTCTACTATTAAAAAGTGTGGCCACACCAATCAGAAGACAAATTTGGTGTGGGCTTAATCCTTAAATATTTAAAAACACAAACATATTATTTTGTTGCTCATTGAGAAAGAATGTACTCTGGGAATTTGAGTGTGTATTTTCTCATTCAGACACAAGATAATCAATCATATCATAAAATTTACAAAGTTAAAAAAATAAGATCAGTGATGAAGAATTTTTTTGTTAAACATAGTCTTAACCCAACATTAATCACATTGATGATTCTAAAAATAATAATTAGCAAGCTTATTTTCACTACTAAACCATTTGTTTGTTTGTTCTCCAAAAAAAACCCCCATAATATTCCATCATTCATTTGTTGAATAAAAAAAACATGTATTTATATATATATATATATATATAAGCACACACACACATACTCTCTCAAATTTATTTCTATGTTAATAAAAACCAACACTCATCTGTAGAAATTGATACTCAGATCTCACCATTTCAAAGCCAAATCGAACCAGGAAAGGAATCGAGATGACAATCACGCACTGAAACGGTAAGAAAAGAGCCTCCAGGTGTGGACAGAACCCTCTCTCACGGTCATACACGTCTATACTCCAGCTCACCCTTTCATTATTGGTCCGGTCGGTCCACGTGGCTTCCCCGCATCTAGTCTCCCCTTTCTTCGGCGCCATCCCATATCCGATTTTTCTAATCGGCCGACTCCGTTCCGCCGAGTCATAATCCACCGTCAGATTGAAAAGCAAAGCATCGCAGCCTTCCAATGGAGACCGCCCAAAGCGGGAGTCAATCGGCCGTTAATGAAGTCTCTGACATGGTAGTTTGCACGCCTGTGAGATGGAGGCCGTCGGATGGCGCTCTAGCAAGATCTGGACGGACGCTTAGGGGTTGCGTGCAATGCTGAGGAAGTCGTCTAGTGGGCCACATGTCGGCCAACTAGGATGTTAATCTGCCACGTCAATTGCTGAGTCAGCCGCCTGCAATTTGGGACAGGGTGGATAACGGGTACAGGTACCCTATGCATAGTAACCCGTTACTTTGTTTTGAAATTCTGGGTTACTTTTTTAGTTTCCAGCTTTGCTTTGGCAGAAAAGTGTTGAAAAATTGTGAATACTTGGTACTTGCTTACGAGAAGCCTCTCGTTGTTTTGATTCCTTTTTCAATGGTTGTTAGCCAAATTGAATGTGATTGTGATTGATATGGAATAAAAATATTAAATAATCAGATCTAATCAAGAGCACAATTATCTTTGCAGTGTTGAGGACATTCACTTTAAATATCTTATTTAGAATTAAAAGTTTGTTCAATCAATTAATCCAAATTTTCCTAAGTCTTTTGATTTTCAGAAATATTAATATGTGTATTGGATTATCATTATTATTATTATTTTACTTAAATAATAATAATGCTAGATTTCAGCATTAACTAATTCATTGATGAAGTTATTTTCATTTTTATGCTTTGACGTCAGTAGTTGTCAATGAATCATTTGCATATAAATTGTGTACTGGGAAAACCAATCAATGATATATTTGAAATGAAACGTATGGATCATTAGGCTTTCTAGTGTTTTTGGTAATTATTTGAACTATAATAATAAACTACATAAATTATAATTTTGCAAATGTAAATGATTTTGAATTTGCATATGATTTTGCATGTCATAACAGGTTGTATAAAGATGTAACGTATAGCTTTTGATAGAAGCACAAGAATAAATAAATAAATTTAAAACTTAAGAACCGCTGCATTTTAAAAATAATAATATCATTATTATTACTTGAAAAAGCACATAATTTAATATGATAAAACATAGAAAAAATTAAAACATTCTAATTTAAAATTCAAGTAGTCATTACTTTATAAGATACAATTGAGATAACTTGCTTTCCGTTCATAGCATGGCTAAAAACAACATTCAATCAAACAGTTGCAAGGGAACAATAGCAATTTTGAATTTTAAGGTATCAATGATTATATATTATAAGAAAACATTTAAGTTTTATTTAAATATTAATATTTCTTTCTATTGATATATATTAAAAATTTCAAAGTATAACAATTTGTGTATAAAATAAGCAAACACAAACACATGTTTTTTATAACAATCCACAGTGGTGATATTTAATTCAAAACATAAATATGTGACAAAATTCAAAAAATGATGCTGTTCTTTTGAAAAAAAATGATTCAGTATTCAGTAATTTTGGCACCTAATATACGAAAATAAGGAATCTTAATATTATTAATAATGTACTTATTATATAATTTATGAAAAATATTTAATCATACAAATTTAGTTTATTGATATAATTGATACATTTGATTTCTTTATGTAATCATTTTGTTAAAAAATACAATACTTTCTGTAATTATAAATAAATAAGAATAAAAAATAAAAACACACAATTGATGTCGATGAATTTATTCATACATGAAATTTTCTGTTCATTAAATAAAAATTGAAACATCATTTTAAGTTGTTTGATATTTTCAACTTTGATTGTTTGTACTGAACCGTTTAAATACTCTGTTATGTTTTGGCTATTGAATTAAATACAAGACCATATTACACATTGTAATTTCATGAATTATTTTATAATTGGATATATGATTTTTTTTGGATCTTGCTTACAAATTTATTGTTTGATTATGATATTTTTGTCCTACATTACAAAAAAATGAGAAAAACAAGAAGAAAATACACATAATTTGTGAGTACCTTTGCATCTCCATTCACCATGCTTTGTATTGTTTAATATTCAAATTTATTGAATCCCAAAAGCTAAAGAAACTCAAACCTTACTTGAATCTTCACAAAGTCAATCTTCATGTTATCAAACATATTAAGTGTGACATCAATTTCTTTTACATTTATACACATGATGATGTGTCAATATATAAAAATATAAAATTAATACAATTAACAATGAATGCTCACTGATCACTAATCCCACTGCCAACAACAGCACATCAACTACTACCATCCTTGTTTACACTAATCTCACATTCATCCACATAAACAGTCCGTACATTACAACACCAACACACAAAACCAAACACTCCACCGACAACTCGTCACCGACAGCACCTGTTGACTTTTGTCGGTAGCATTCCATACACATCAGTGCACTGTTGCTTCAGCTCCAGTGTGTGATCGAAGCCTGTGAATTCGATCGTCGCATCGACAATGAGGTCCGCCGAATCATCCACCGATAAGAGACTCGTTGTTTCTTTTTTGTGGGCACTGTAGCTCCAAGGACTCTCATCTTTGCAATGCGTGAGGATTCGTACCCAAGTTGTGGGTTTTGCTGTTGCTGAAGCGGGGGCCTGGTTTTTTTTCCCCTTGAATGCGTCGACGCGATTCTGTGAGCAAAAGTTGTATTCTTGTTACGGAGATTTTCATGCACCTGGCGTGATCAGTCGCGGTGTTTATTTGGGTGCAGTGGTATGTGTTCGTCGATTCTCGTTGAGTCGATCGGGGAACTGAGCACATCATCAAGCGAGGGTTTAATGATCAGGAGAAGGACGGTAGAGGAAAAACGTTCCACGAGGGATGGTTCCGTTGCGAGAATTCAATCCGCTGATGATCCCCTCTGGTCGAAGTAATTGCGCTGTGGAAGTGGCCCATTGATCCCTGACGATGATGTCCAGTCAGGCCATGCATTTGTGGTTACTCCTCCCGGCGCGCAGCTTTCAATGTGTCTGAGAGGCTGGCAAATGGCAAACATGACGCGGATCCATGACGCCCTCTAAGCTTCCCAGTACCCGAACGTTGTGCACGAAACTGGATGCATAAGAGCAACAGAGGGTGGGGGTACGACAAAGGTGAGGGAGAGGATTCAATGCCGGGGGATGCAGCCACGGTGGCGACGACAATGGAATGTTGCGTACTGCGCAGCACTGATTGCAGATGGGTCCGGAGCGATATAAAAGCAGGAGAGGAGGCTTTTGTTGGTGCGTGGACTCCGTCACGCCATTACAATAATCCCACGGGTCCTTCCGGATGGAGCTCATTCCTCTCAACCATTCAAGCGCACTGACAGCAACCCAGACTGTGATAAGCTCATCCCGGGAGAGCGTCTTCACATGCAATGGTGCTGCTTTTTTACATTCAATTGGGATCTCTGCAAGGCTTGAGCTCATGGAGCGTATGTGAGGGAAGCCGAATCCTACCACACACACAACTGCCTGATCTGACCTCCTGATTCCAAGTCAACGTCGCTAAAATAGAGACACACACATACATATGTGTATATATATGTATAGGGAAAGAAGATTTTACTACACGAACTAGACGAGGGATTGCAACTACTTCGAGGTCAGGATGCGTCGCTCTGATCGATCACGGAAGGAACTTGCGAGAAGATGTTTGACTCGCCGCAACACGTCTTGCCGTGCGTAGACTTTCTCATCGTGACTACTCCCATTTTAGTCTTCAGAATCAGGGATTGTTGTTGTTGTTTATTTTTGGGAGTTTTGATTTTGATATGAATTATTTTTATACAAAAGTTGTTTTTGAATGAGTTGTTCACGTGTAAGGAAATCTGAGTATGAAGCAGATGCACACATTCTAGAATTTTCTCATATGAAAGTGACTCTTTGTTGAAGAGTTATTACAGGTTGAAAGCTTGAAAAACAAATTTGAAGAGAATAATTATTTGTGCTTGGTGTCATTCTTTGCATGTGTTTGTATTTATCTCTTTGCTTTGGTTTCAAAGAGTATTGAGTTTTATAGCGTGTGGTATGCATTTTTTTTCTTCTTTTAATTATAGTATTCAAATAATGTCAGTTTTTAGAGTGTTTTAGGCATTTTTATATGCATTGGCAAATTTTCGTCTACAAATGCCTGATTCATAATTTGTGGTTTTGTAACAATTTTTTGTTTTTTTAATTTTCTAACTTTAAACTTTTTATAATCAGAAAAATGTATTAATTAGAAAAATATATAGAAAATGCATCTGTGTTATGATTTATCATGATCCAAATCATAATTTGGATGTGTTGTATTCATGTTGGAATTCAAAATATACTGTCTAATATAATGGTGGTGCTCATTTTGTACCAAATCATGTATATATATATATATATATATATATAAATATAAATCAGTATATTCAATCTTTGGCTTCCTATTTATAAAATTTAAATATAATAATGTGGTAATGTATTGTATTAATTTTTACCAAAATATATTTATTTAATCTATTTTAACATTTTAAATTATAACTTCAAGAAAATCTAACTCAAATGAGTAATTTAAAATTTGTATACATTTTGAACAATCCTTTAAATGTAATAGAAATCTATTTTATTTATGAAATAATAGTAGAATTTTACTAGATGCTTAGACACAACAATCTCATGTTTTGTATTAAAATTGAATAGTCCTTTTGATTAAAATATCGAATAGTATATATATATATATATATATATAGTATTTTTTATTTATAAATTTTTTATCTAAGTATACTTTTTTAGGTGTATTTATTAATAGGTCTTTATACAACATCAAATAAAAGCATCAAAGAACAAAAAAAATCTTTAGTTATAAGATTTTAAAGCAATTTTAAAAGTATTATGAAAGAAAGAATTAATAATTTAAGAATTAGTTTATTAAGGACATAATAAAATTTAAAAAATATTAGTATTTATAAAGACTCTGCAATTTTTCCATTTAAAAAAATAAAATAAACTGTTGACTAAGTTTTGTGGTTTTAAAATTCTATGCTCTTAATTTATAAAACTGTGTTAGACCCATGTTTCAAAAAAATAATAATGTTTTAAAACCTAAAATTTATTTCTAACATGATTTTATTAATCAACTAAATAAATACATTAAATATTTTTTAATGTTCTTAACATGCATTTCTTTTGTTAATTCTTAAAGAATTTTTTTGCAATTGTTATTTCTTTAAATTAATAATTTTTTTTATAGATATTAAGAATTAAATTTTAATATTACTTTTTTTCTTGTATGCTATTTTATTTTATAGATATATATTCTCAATAAATATTAAAAATTAAATTAAAAAGAAATATACAATTTTGTTTATTGCTCTTTGTATAAAAAATATTAATAAATTGGTTTATTGACTTCAAATCTAAAATTTGAATCATTATCATCTATATATAAAATAAGCACAGTTTTTTAAATTTTAATTTCCAAACACAAATATAATTCATTTTTTTTTATAACATAATTTGTATTGTTGGTATTGTTTATTTATTATGAATTTGATTGCAGCAAACATTCATATAATTAGTTATTTTCTATTTGTTTCTTGAGTTTTGAATAACCATATTGTGTAACTATTTAAAATTTATTGTGAATGATGCATGATAATAATTTTCTTGGAACGTGGATTTTTATATTATATATGTTTATTTCATTTGGGATTAGGTTTTTTGGCTATATTTTTATTTTTATTACATCCTTTCGAGTCTGCAAGCTCTTGTTCAGTTTTCTTCCACACACAAACACACGAGCATGTTATTACTACAACACTTCTCAACATTGCACACAATCCCCATAGAACTAAGCATTGAAGCTTTTAGTGTGCACACACTGAACCGGCACCGTCGCTTGCACAAACATCAACAAAAATCAACAAATATCAACAAACACAGCCTTCAGGTTGTGTGAGTATTGACCCACTTGAGCAAGAATCCACCGCTTGTTTCCCACGCTTCCAGCCTTTATCTAAAAGCCAAAAGATCCAAACTTTCATCACACCGAGTGTCGACAACATTAATAGATGAGTGACTGTACAGAATGAGCCTTGAAGCTCCGGTGAAATGGATGGAGGAACTACAGCAGGTTGTCACACAGGATAAGAGCAGGACTCTTTAATGGCGATGGCAAAAGTGACAAAGAGTGTGAGGATCATTCAATGCGTAGCGTCTTCATGCTGAATCAGTTAATTTCGCACAGGTTTAGGACCTGGAACAGTGTGAGCCTGTGTTCTTTTACCGATGTCTTGTCAAAGGCATCGCTGTCACTCAGAACTCACTCGTGGCTTGCAGGGTGTGTTACATCCCACCAGACGGTGCAATGGATTTATGGCGTTGGAATTTCACTGCATGGAGTGTATCAGGCGGAAGAGTTGTCCACTAGGTTGGAAGATTCGTGTGCAACTTCACCCAGATTATGATGTTTTTTGGAGCCAGTTCAATGGGTTTGTCACCCTTTTGCCTCATTAATAGCTGTGCCGATGTACTTTCGCTGCTGGTGCACTACAAGTTGATATAGCTTTGAACAGCCTCTGCGACGAGTTCTTTCCTTGCCTGAATACATGCATGCATCCAGCCAACTGAGTTTTTTCTCTCCCAGTTTTGAAGCTGAAATTGGGAAGAGTGTTGCGTTGACTGTGCAGGGACAAGACTAATCGTATGTGAGTTCAGAACAAAAAAATTGTTTCACATAGGGAATCCCTCAACTGGGCGTCGAGTTTCTTCCTTTTACATGAGTTTGTCATTTTTTGGGTCATTGCTTCAAAATCAACGTCGATACAACTAAATATAAATGGGACCGCGATTGACAAATATCGACACAAACTGTGCAAATGGGTATTGTCAAGCATACTTAAAGTTCATCTCAAATTGAGTTTGACACATGAGTCAGCAGCTAAATTTCCAAGGCTATTATCTCTGAATTAAGACAGTTTATTGTAGTTGCTAGTTAACAATGAAAAGAGTGGTCTATGGTATGGCATAAAATGCCAAATCCAGATCAGAAAGAATCAATTATTTAGCAATCCAATGACCAAAGAGTTGGAAAGCTTGCTGTCGCCGCTGTTTCAGGACTGACTCCGTCTTTTGCCAGAATCCTTTGCTGCAGTTGCAACCGCCCTAATTATGGTCCAAGTCAAAACGGTTTTCGAATGAGTAGTCACTAAGATTTGCACAAAGATACAGCGATGTGAATACTTCGATTCGTCGATCGTTCGAAAGTAGCTACAAATCGCTAATATGAAAAAGGAAGCTCACAATCACGTCATGAGGTCGAATAAGAGTTAATTGAGAAAAATAAGTGCGATACGAACCCAAGGCTCATCCAAAGAGGACCATCCTTTGCTACCAGTTGAATTGCCGCTTCATTTATCATGAAATCTCCAAACCTCATTCATAACCGTCTATTCGAACTATTCATTCGTAAAGAAGGAATTATACCACCATTGGAAGTAGCAGCAGAAGGGCAATCCCGAGAGCACGAAACTGGTGACATGAACTAGCTGTGATTGTACCGAAGGGACCACCATTTCACCTCATCACCTTACATGGTATCAAAAATATCTTCCCGTCGCCAGCATCTTTAACTTGCACGGAAAAATCATCTAGTCTTAAACGTAACCAAAGTTATCCTAGAAAATCCCACTGTAATCAGGAAGATAAACTCCCCGACATTGCATCAACATTCGACATGGAAGCGCCTCAAGCGATGGAACCTGGAAAAAAATCTCCCAACAGCTGACAGTCTGGGTGGAATCAGCGAGCAGATACGATCCGGGGGGAGGATGGGCATGTTCACAAAAAAGAAAATAAAACAAACAAACAAACAAAAAAACTGCCGACAAGCTTTGCCTCGAAAATGGATCCCCCTTTCCTCCGAAATCACGTCGATTGCGGTTCATATAGGCGTTTCCTCACATCGAGACCCAGACAGACAGTCATCGAAATAGTCATTTTATAGTGCGAGGTCGCAACAACCCATTTCGATCTCACGCTGAATCGCGATCGAGTCCTCCACCGACTGCTCGTCGCGCTTCGGAGTCCGTCGCCAGTCAACGTCGGTCAACGACCTCGACCTTTGACTATGTGGGGAAGAATCCTCGTTTGTGTTCACACCGGAGTCGGAATTAAACTTGCGGTACAAAGTCGTAGTGGAGTTTATGACGATGTGATGTAAGCCATTGTCACAACAACAACAGAATATGAGGGTCTTTATATTGAGTAGACAACATGAGGCCACAACTTTTAGGTGTTTTGATTATCTAAAATTAAAAAAATTCTAGATTTTAACAAACAAAAGGATTTAAAAGTTATAGTCTCTTATCTTCTCCTATAAATATTAGGGCCCCTTAGTGTAGTTAAAGTGGTGTAAATTAAGACTATATTATTATTATTATTATTATTATTTTTTGTAAATAAATGAATTAAATCTTCTTTAAAATATTTAATGGAATAAATTATTTATTTTTTAAAAATGATTTATAATTGTGTATTGATCATTTATCTATGATTATTATTATTTTATTTATTTAGGATGAATAAATAAATATTAATATTATTTTATCTTTAATCTAAACAAACGGTGGAGGCTCCTTTACATTGGGAAGAACATAATAAAGTAATTTATTGATTTATCACAATAACTAAAATATAATAATAATTATAAAAATATAATCATTAATATTATATAAAAACTAAATGATATAATAAAATAAAAATATATAAGTGTAATAAATAAAAATATATATTATATTTACAAATAACAAAAATATAACTATAAAAAGTGAAAGAAAAAAATATAATTAAATAAAATTTTATAGTTTTTATTAATATTATTATAAAAACATAATAATTCTGAAATTTAATGGAATTACAAAATATAACAACAATAATAATTCTAAAATTTAATGGAATTACAAAATATAACAACAATAATAATTCTAAAATTTAATAGAACTTTTATGTTGAAGTTATTATATATGTTTTATTTTTATCATTTATATATTTAATTTTTAATAGCATCTTGTGTATTTTTTAAAATATAAATATAAATATATATATATATATATATATATATGATGCACTAGATTGTCTTTGTACTTAAAAGGTCTTTATAGTAAAAACCCACTTTAAGAGATTGTGGTTCAAAAGTTTTATTAAGGTCCCTTAGTTGGTGAAGAAAAATCCTCCTTTGGATATAGTATAAAGTGAAAAGAGGTCATGAAATGAACTAAATCATTCTTTTATTATAAGTTTAAGTGGGTCAACTTATACCTTTATTCTAACAATTACAAGTAGTATTAAAAAAATATTGATTTTTAAATTTTTTAATGGTTATTTTGAACAATTTTTGACATATCTTCTCAATTTTTTTAAAAACCATATCTAGAGATAGCTTAAATAAAAATTCTAAAAGATAACAAATATTCATACAATATAGGAGAAAAAGTGCATTCCACCTTAAGTTTTCTTCTTAAGGCCTTTGCACATATTTTTTTAAGTATAAAACAAATTTAATGACACCTCTCAATTTCAACCAATCAAAGGATTTAAAAATTATTTCCTATTACTTTGTCTCTTAAGTATAAGGTCTTGCTAAAATAAAAATTTTGTTGATAGTTGATACATATTAATACAGTATTATATTATTATTATAGTTCATATAATATTTTATAAAAAATTGATATTTTATATATTTTAATTTTTTTAAAAAAAAAATATAAAAACCAATTTTAATATATATATACATGCTAAAAATTTAAACTTTGACTTGGAACTTATTATTTTGCATCCATTCTATGACCTTTCTTTCTATTTCTTTTTATACAACAAAAATAAGTCAAATTTTTTCATATGTTGCATTTTTCATTCTATATTATAGTAATGCATACAAGATATGTTTTTATATTTTTACTTTCTTGCTTTGTAGTTTAAAAGATTTTTTTTTATTTATTATTTTATATTTATTTTTAAATTTAATAAATAACTTTCAAAGAATAGAAAATTAAGTTCAAATTTAAATTTATATCTCTTTAAATTGAAATAAAACTTAAAATTGGTTGTATTAGCAATGCCTATTATCATACTTTAATTACAATTTTTAGTACACTTGGTCTAATTAGCAAATATGAGAACTATAGATCTAAATTGGCATATATTCGTTACACTAGAAAAAAAGGTGGTAGACTTAAACTTATCTATTACATTTGAATTGAGCATATTTATTGAAATTAAAAGATAATATATAAAATATAAAATTTTATATTAATTTTAAAATATATATAAGATTATTTATAAATAATTTAGTAGCTAAATTTATTTTTAGCTAAAATTTTATATATTAAAAAATATATATTTAATTTAATATATATTTTTAATAAAAAAATAAAAAATAAAATTTAATTTAAAAATAAAAAATTTAAAAATAATAAATATAATCTAAATGACTTGTATATTAATAATAAAAATAAAAATATTTAATAATATTAATCATTTATTATTTAATATAAAATAATTAATATAATATAAATTATTTATAAATTTTAATTATTTTTATAGAATACTTTATGAGTTTTTAAATTAATTAATTAATTAATTTATACATTATAAATAATAACCTAGATGATTGAAAAAAAATATATGTAATAGATTTTTATTAAACACCATAGATCTATTAGATTTATTCTTATATAAATGATAATATTCTAGGATTCAAATAATTAAATCAATACATCTACAACAATTATCCTTATAAAAAATCATAATATATTATATAAATTATTATTTAAAAAAAAAAAGATTAAAAAATAATAATAATATATATCTTTTGTCAGAGATACAAGATAGTAGATTAGCAAAGTGTCACGGACACAAAATACAAAATAGAAATCTAAACAAGAAGTTCACGAAGAACTGGAAAGAACTAAATTAATGCAGATGAGTACAAGGCCAATACCAGAGAAGTGAGCTAGAGCTCCAAGAGATGTGTTGTCGAGACTGAAGAACCCTTCAACCTCGACTCCTATATATACTACCAGATAGGAAACTTCTCGAGCTACTTCCGCTAAACTAGGAAGCTTCTCAAGCGACTTCTACTTAACCAGGAAGCTTCTCAAGCAACTTCTTAGAATCTAGGAATATTCTAGGAATATTCTAAAAATCTTCTAAAACCTTCTAAAGGAATCTTTAAAGAATCTTCTAGGAATCTTCATAGAATATTCTAAGGAATCTTTAAAGAATATTCTAGAAGATTCCAAAGACTTGCTTCTAGAATGTTCTAGAAGCTTGTCTCTAGAAGGTTCTAATGACTATGTTCCTAACATTACCCTCTCCTTTAGTTTCGAGGTCTCCGAGAAGCAATGTTGTTTGTCAGTTAGAACAATCGCAAGAAAATAAAGATCTGTCGCATAACGTCTGCAATGAACTCCAATTGCTGTTCGTGAAGCAAGTAGTTCAACGGCCCTTGAAGCCAACGGTAGTGGCCCACGCCTTCCACTTCTGACCAAGCATGAACTTCCATGTCCTCATTGTGAAATTGTCCTGCAAACACATCTTTTGGCTGACCATCGTAAGCAGGCTTGATCTCAAATACTATCACCAGCGATCGGTTACTCGGTATCCTCCGTCGTTGTCGTGGTGCAGGCGGTTCTTCATCTCGAGGTCGCCTTCGTGAGCTAGTCGGTTGAGATAACACGACTGGCATGCTATCCATGTCGGGAAATCAAACTCTGGCTATTAGAAAAAGTTCTCTATCTTGGAAAAAATAACTTATCAACTGTGAGTTTTGGTGGTGCTCTCCCCTCTTTTATGTTCTCGGATGAGTAAGCTTCAAGAAGAAGTTATCATTGAACTAGCTTAGGTTTATGAGGATATCGTCGATGAAACTCCTGTACCTTTTGCGGCGCATTGGCAAGATTTTTGGCTGGCTTCCACGTTCGTTCATTAATGTCGTAGCCGCACCAATGAACAAGATACTCCAACTTGCCCCACCTTTGCCGTGAATCCAGCACCTTTTCGACCTCATATTCCTTGTGGTTCTCAATTTCAATGCTAGGTGGCGGATGTTGTGTTCTTCCAGGAAAGGATGACTCTCGATTAGATTCCAACAAAGAAACATGAAAGACAAGGTGTACCTTCATAGCAGCTGGTAGCTCCAAACGATATGCCACTGGATTGATTTGCCTCTGGATGACAAATGGTCCCAATCTTCGGTAGTCCAACTTATCACAAGGCCTTGTCGTCTTAATATTTTGTCGAAGTAACCATACTTTATCTCCAACCTTGAAAGTAGGTACCTCATTCCGAGATCTATCTGCGGTCGCCTTGTAGGACTCTTGTGCAGCTTGCAATTAAAGTTTCAATGTGGCTTGAAGTTTCGATAATCGCTTTGCAATTCCTTCAGCTGCCGGATTGATATTTGTTGATGGACTCAATAGGTCAAGTTTTGGATGGTATCCATAGTTGGAAAAGAATGGTGTTTGTTGAGTCGACGCATGAAGTGTGTTGTTGTAAGCAAACTCGACAAGCGATAGTTATGCGGTCCAATCATCCTGCTGATAGTTGATGCTGCACCGTGGATACTGCTCCAAGACTTGATTGACCCGTTCTGTTTGGCCGTCAGTTTGGGGATGGAAAGCCGAAGAAAGTTTGATATCCACTTTCAATGCCTCAAAGAGAGATCTCCAGAACTTGGATACAAACTGAGTCCCTCGATCTGACACGATATCATCTGGTAGGCCATGATAACGATATACGTTATCGAGGAAGAGCCTTGCAGTATCTTCGCTTGAAGATGTCTTCTTGCAAGGGACAAAATGTGCCATCTTTGTAAGCCGATCCACCACAACAAAGATGCTATCAAATGAATTTGATGACGGCAAGTCTGTGATGAAGTCCATAGAAATAGAAGACCATGGTCGACGCGGAATAGGCAGTGGCTGTACAAGACCATAAGGGCGATGTCGAGGGCTCTTGGATCTTGAACAAATGTCACAAGAGATGACAAACTCTTTCACATCCTTCCACATTTGGGGCCACCAAAAATCTCGGGAGATAAGCTCCAAAGTCTTGTTGAACCCGAAATGTCCCGCAGCTGGAAAGTCGTGACGAGATTGAAGAACTCGAAGTCGTGTTGGTCCTTTTGGAATATACAATCACTCTTCAAAGTATAAAAGATCTTCTTCAACCTTGAATTTGTCGTTATCAATGCGCTGCTTGATATCCACGGCTATAGAATCTTCAAGAGTCGCGACGCGTACCTGATTGAGAAAATCGGTATCAATTGGCATGGAAGCGGTGTAAATCCTAAAATGCTCTGGCTTCAGCAATGTTGCACACTGTTGATCAAACGCTGCTTCTCCAACCTTCGGCGCAAGATACGATCTCCTCGATAATGCATCGGAGAGTCCTTGTTGCTTCCCAGGCCGATAAGTAATAACAAAGTCAAATCTGGAAAGCGACATATTCCATCGAGCCTGACAACGATTCAGAACTCGAGATGTCATGAAGTACTCCAAGTTCTTGTGATCCGTATATACGGTGTCGCGTGGCGTGAACTTCTATCTAGGAATACATCGGGTACCTAGTTGTAGAGAATTTTACTTAATATTTATTGGCTAAACTCTAATGAGTTATTTTCCTTAATAAGAAGGAAAAATACACACGATAATATAAGAAAAAGGTTTTGTATGATTAAAACCTCTTATTTTTAAGTAGGTTTGTACATAAGTTTTCTCTATGATATGTAGAAAATCCTTAAAAATCTTTTAAAGATTCATCTATATATCAAAATCATATCATGGCTCTATACATCCACCTTTTACACCTCCATAAAGTCTTGGCTCCCAAAAACACCTTTAGTATGCACAAAAGTCCAAATTTGCAACAAAAACCCTTAAAAATATATTTTCCCGCAAAGGATGTTTTTCTTTCCAAACTTTAGAAAATCATATCTTCTGATCTAGCCATTCAATTTTCTTCAAACTTTCAGGCAAGGTAGAATTTACCTTTAAGCTTTACCACAAAACAATTCAACCGCAAATATAATTCCGATCGTTTGATATCTCAAAACCCCTAGCAGGTGCTTAAAACCCTAGCTCAGAGACACCTGAGCACTATTTTCTCTATATCTCACAAATCCAAAATCCTAATGCCACAAAATTTTTGCACATAGTCTTGTGACATAAACACATATACTCCTGAAAATTTTGAGCCAAAAATCTATCAAATTGACTAAGATATAGCTCAAAATGTAACCACTAGTTAAGCAGAGTCACTTACTGCCTTTAGCTTACAAGCACTGACTTCAACTCGCAATATCTCCTTGACTCTAGCTTGGATTTTATCAAGCTACACGTGAAAAGTGTAGCCAAAAAAGTGTGCTTTCCAACCGTAGTTGCCAATTGTTGATTGCTCTCTGTATGCGCAAGATATACCCAAAAGAGTGACAGTAGGTCCAAAATCAACACCCTAACTTTGAGCGCCTATAACTTCTTCATAAAGAGTTCAAATCATGCAAGATTTGCAACTAAACCATACCCAAAAACCTAAACCTGATGACCCAAGCCTTTGATGTTCGACTCCTCTCGAAAAAAAAACCCTAACTCCTAATAAACCCTCGGGCAGCCTCCTTGAAGCCCATTGGGCATGATTTTTGGCCAATTAGAATAGATATTTTTATCATCTACCTCTATTCATCCACATGGATGGCCAAACTACCCTTTTTACACTAAAAACCCTTTTCTAACCCTTCTTCTTATAAGATTTACATACTTGGTGCTTTAAGCACCAAATAAAAGAAGTAAATAAGATCTTAAGGATCACCAATATCTAACATAGGTGACTTAAGATATATACAAGTTATTATTCATATAAAATTAACTTCAAAAGTCACTACTAAAAAAAAAATAAGATTATATAAACCTTAATAATAATCCTTTTAATAGATCCTTTTTAAACTAGCAACCTAATGACATCCTATAACCAATAAAATCCACTGATATGACTTTCATTTAGCTAAGTAGTAAATTATACATTAAATATACATGTACAATTTTTTCACATAGTAGCCGAACCACAACACGACAACGGTCACTGGATGTGCAGCTCCTTCAAGGAAGTGTCGCCACTCTTGAAAGGAATCTACTATTGCAAGGAGTTCTTTATCGTGGATCTCATAGTTGATCTCGGCAGTAGAAAATTTCCGCGAATAGAATGCAACTGAATGGAGCTTCCCGTCTACGTCCATCTGTGAAAGCACCGCTCCCAAAGCAAAATCTGAAGCATCGATCTCTAAGTAGAAGGCCTTTGCAAAGTCAAGGTGTACCAAGATTGGAGCTGTAGTAAATGCCGACTTAAGATCTTGGAATGCTTTCTCCGCTTGAGGTCCCCATTCGAGCTTGTCCTTGCATGTCAATCGAGTGAGCGAGGCAACGACTTGGGAATAATTCTTGATGAAGATCCGATAGAAGTTAGCAAAACCAAGAAAGCATTGCACATCTCGAATTGTCTTCGGAACTTCCCAAGACACGATTGCCTCTACCTTTTTGGGATCCATCTTCAAACCTTTATGTGTTGAAAAACGGCCGGAGCATTGGTGAGGCCAAAAGGCATGACATTATACTCAAAGTGGCCATACCTTGTACGGAAAGCTGTCTTCCATTCGTCTCCCTCTTTGATACGCACAAGATTGTAAGCTCCCCTTAGATCAATCTTTGTGAAGATCTTTGCACGTCCAAGTTGTTCCAAAAGACCGGAGATCAAGGGTAACGGATAACGATTCTTCTTCGTCACCTTGTTGAGGCCTCGATAATCTACGCACATCCGCAACGAGCCGTCCTTCTTTTTCACAAATAAGATTGGTGCCCCGGCTGGCGACTTTGAATGGCGAATGAAATTCTTGGCTAGATTCTCGTCGATGTACTTCCGTAGCTCTGCCAACTCCGTCTGCGATAGGTTGTAGATTGGGCCAAAAGGTGGTTGTATTCCTTCTTGTAAGTCTATGGCACAATCGTATGGTCGATGCTCCGGTAGCATTTCAGCATTCTTCTTTTGAAATACGTCCTCAAAGTCCTTATACTGCTCCGGTATACTTGTTGTCGAAGTCTTCTCATCGCTAATCGGTGTTGCATAAATGACAAATGGTGTACCTTCCTTGGACGACCTTACAAACGCTCTTGCTCCAAGGAATAATGGTTTTTTTGTTCTAGATCTTTTAATAGGCTTACTTTTAGAATAATCTATGGAAATGTCATTCTTCGCAACCTCCAATCGATAGATGGATTATGCTTCTCTAACCAAGAAAGACCAAGAATGACAGGGTTTGACGGGGTTCTAATAATATTAAAAATAACAAAACTACTATGGTTTTCAAATGCAACTTCTATAGGTTCTGATTCATGGGTGACACTACCGGACAATAAGGGTCTTCCATCTATTACTTCTACGTGTACGGGTTTGGATTTCAATACTAGAGGGATCTTATGGCGCTTAGCAAATTCTTCGTCTAAGAAACAAGCAGATGCTCCTGAATCTAATAACGCTAGGGTTTTGATTTTCTGAGGACCAAAAGACAAAGGGATTGTAAAACAACTAGTAGGCTGGGAAGAAAGAGTGGAACCTGATTTTTGTTGTGGTATTGAATTGTCCAGCCGCACGGTTCCTATTGTGGCTGGGCATCTTCATTTTTCTGTATAATCGCACCTCTAGTCTTCACAATACGTCGATTCTACTTCTTGGGGCAGCTTTTAACTGTGTGGCCTTGCTCTCCGCAATACAAGCATAGTCCTTCTTCCATACGTCGCTTTCTTTCTTCTGGAGTAAGGGGCTTTATACGTACCGCGTCAATTTGCATGTCTTCCGCTTCCGAGTGTGAGTTGAGGCCACTTGCTGACATACTAGGGCCATGGCGAGTCGTATATTGTCTTGCACGTTGGTCTTGGCGACGTTGAAATAGGCGGTTATTGCATTTTACCGCTTGGCTGATGGCTTCGTTGAGCGTCCATGGGTTTGGAAGCGATAATAGCAAATCCTTCACGTCGTCTCTTAGACTCCAATAAAACTGACTCATCAACGCTTCTTCGTCCCAGTTGATGTCGCACGCTAATTGCGTGAAATCTGATGCATAAATTGATACTGAGCGCATCCCTTGTCGTAGCCACCGAATTTTCGTTGTAGCCCATCGAGCCTTATCATGTTCGCCAAATGCCTCAACAAATACTTCCAAGAAAGTTTCAAAGTTGCTTAAAATTGGTGATCGTTTCTCGAATAAAGGAGCAAACCACGATAACGCTTGTCCTGTGAGCAGAGTTCCGACTAATCCAACACGCAACTCCTTCGTCGGATAGCGTTCAGGTTGCAAAACCGTAATCAACCTGATTTGGTTGATGAAACCTCAAAACTTGGAACGCGTACCATCAAATTTGTCTGGAAGGCTGACTCGGGATTCCTTTCGCTGTTGAACCAACGATTCTTGCCGAACTAACGACATGGTTGCTTCATTAGATGCCAAAGCTTGAGATTGGTGAACCTTAGATTGTGCTGCCTCGGGCGTTCCAACGTTGTGAAGCCTTGCCATAACTCCTTCTATCTCTGCAGTTCTCTGAGACAACGTAGCAAGAGCATTCATGATGGCGTCCAATTTGGACTCCGAACTTTCAGCCATAGTGATGTCTTGACCTCCGACCATTCTAAGAGAAGGAAAAGATGAATCTACAGAAGATAATATTGGTTTAGAGGAGGGTACTCCGCAACCTCTAAAACGCCTTAAGTTCTTCAAGAAGAGGGGTAATCCACGCTTTTCAAGAAGAACAAGACTCCAATATTGAATACAATGAATATCAGTTTAGAGGAGGGTAATCCGCAACCTCTAAAACGCTAGTAGACCTTCAAGAAGAGGGGTAATCCACACTCTCACAAGAAGGAACTAGCTCTGATATCAAAGATGTGTGTAGTCTCGACAAACTGTCACGGACACAAAATACAAAATAGAAATCTAAACAAGAAGTTCACGAAGAACTGGAAAGAACTAAATTAATGCAGATGAGTACAAGGCCAACACCAGAGAAGTGAGCTAGAGCTCCAAGAGATGTGTTGTCAAGATTGAAGAACCCTTTAGCCTCGACTCCTATATATACTACCAGATAGGAAACTTCTCGAGCTACTTCCGCTAAACTAGGAAGCTTCTCAAGCGACTTCTACTTAACTAGGAAGCTTCTCAAGCAACTTCTTAGAATCTAATAAAATATTCTAAGAATAAACTAAGAATCTTCTAAAACCTTCTAAAGGAATCTTTAGAGAATCTTCTAGGAATCTTCATAGAATATTCTAAGGAATCTTTAGGGAATATTCTAGAAGGTTCCAAAGACTTGCTTCTAGAATGTTCTAGAAGCTTGTCTCCAGAAGGTTCTAAGGACTATGTCTCTAACACAAAGAAACAAAGAAAAGATTACAGAACTAGAATGATTTCAAAAACAAAGAACTAGATTGAGAAGAACAAAGAACTAGATAATTGACAAGAACAAGTGACTAGATTGATATCATAAAACAAGACTATAATTTGGATTGCTCCAAGACTTCTATTGACAAGAGTGAGGTATATCTTGAGCTTATCTCTTATTTATACTATAAGGCCTATATCTTATTGAACCTTCTAAAAGTATCTTAGAAGATTTTAGAAGATTGAAGAAGATTCTAGAAGACTAAGGCAAATTCAAGAAGGCTACAAGATGTTAAAGAAGAGTGAAGAAGATTCTAGAAGGTTCTAAAAAATTGTAGAAGATTCTAGAAGACTGAAAAAGATTCTTAAAGATTCTAAAAAATTATAGAAGATTTTAAAAGACTCTAAAAGGTTCTAGAATAAGGTGACTTGAAGTATATTCAAAACATCACTTCTCCTTGTAGCGACAAGTTTCACAAGGAGCCAAAGTGATTTGATGGTCAAATCTTATATGTAAGAAATCTAGAATTTGTCGGAATAGAGAATCAACATATTCTATCTTTTATTCATTGGTTATCGGTTCAAGAAGACCTTTGAGGTAGTGTTGATGACTTCTAAATAAAACTTATGTTGTACCAATGTCCCATCCAAGAATCTGCTCTTTGTTGCGATCTTCAAAACATCCTTTAAATATAATTTCTAATCTACTTAGAGCCACCCTTCCAACTTCAAAGAATATTATTAAAACTCAGACATTTGAATCAAGATTTTTGTAATGAGGTCATATCTCCAAAGACTCCAAATATGGCCTTACTTGATATTAGAATATTCTTTCTTTGCCTTATTTATATTCTTTGAGAGTCATCAAATTATCTTATTAGTTGTTTTAGGATTAAAAAAAATACATTTAGAGTGCCAAAATTATAATTGTAAAGTAAAAATATGTTTAGAGGATGCTAAATAAAGGAGAATAGTATTAGTGAGAAAGAAATAGGATCTTAGTAAGTCTTGAAGGCAACTATCTTAGTTGATTTAGTATTTTTTATAATTATAAAAATTAGTATTTAGTTATTGAGACCAATGTCTATATTGGCCTTTTATCTCTATGTGCCACTTATTAAATAAATAAATAAATATATATATATATATATATATATATATATATATATATATATGTTACTTAGTAGGTAGAAGAAGCATGAGAAATAAACCTCATGTCTTTTTAATTTTTAATATAGAAAATATAATTTTTAATTGATTTAAATTGATTTTATTATTATAAAAAATCACCAAGGTAGAATATAATAGTTATAAATTGATATTATCATCTTTAAAATATTATAAGAATTTTTAGAATTTATTTAGAATTTATTTAGAACTTATTTAGAAATATTTAGGAATTTTTAGAACAATTTTGAAGACTTTGATAAAAATGAGTTTTACCACCTCGGGAGCCATTATGAAGAAATGGAGCAAGATTTGAAGGCCATATAAGGTTCCTAGGCTAATTGGATAGTTTTTAATACCATGGTGTAGTCAAAAATGTAAAAAAAATAAATTTTATTAGTATAAAATAACAAGACCAACAGCTAAAGTAGTCCTTGTAAGAAGGGAGGTGCACAAGTCCCATATAGGTTGTGGCACCTTGGATGTAGGTAGGAGGATAAGACTAAGGCCTCATGGCCTCTCTAGGACACCCTTATATATTACTTGTGAGCCTTGGTGAGGTTGGAATTCATGATCTCTTAAATAAGTTATTCTCCAAGTAAAAAAAAATTATTTGATTTTTTTATTATTTACCTTCTATCTTTGAACTATCATAACTTATTCATAGTAACTCGGATTTATATATTTTTTATATCATTGGAAAGAAAAAAATATTATCTACTCAAAATTATAACTTTTATTTTTTATTTTTTATTTTTTTATTAGATGAAAATATAATGAACAGACTATGATGTAGTTTTGAATTATGTACTTGTTTGATACCATTTATTTCTCTTGTTTGTGATTGTTATTTTTTTATTCTTGCTATTTGCTCTCTTTACTTCACACCACCAATTACAAGCAACTCTTAAGTGAGGCCATGTTGTAACTTGGATTAAAGGATGAATTTTATCTTCACATTCTTCAAATCTAATAGATTGTGAAAGTTACAATGGTTCAACAGCCGCTTGTATAGCAAAAGAATCTTTTGACTCTTATTTGTGCAAATTCCTTAAAATTCAAAGATTTGATATGATAACTAATAAACTTCTAGCAGGATCTATTCTATTTTAGAAAAAAATGATTAAATACAAGTGAAGGTCTTCACGTGGTTCTCCTTTTTTTATATTGGTCTTTTATCGTTAGTAGAAAAGCGTCATTTAGAAGCTAAGAGATGTTGATGTCTATAAAATCTTCAATGGCAATTGAATCTAGGTTTTCTAAGATATTATTGATGGAATTTGTAAACTTTCTCAAGTGCATTCTTAAGATTATTTAAAAGTTTCCATATTTTTTTGCTAACTCTATAGCCCTTCCAATGAATGAAATATTCTAATTATACATATTTTATATCCAAATCTAATATTTCATCTACTTTATATTCAAGCTTTTGATTGATTTCAGTTGGGGTTGGTGGTGGAAGAGTTCTTTCAACAATATTTGATTTATAATAGGTTTTTAAAAGCAAGACATAAAAGACTGGATGAATGCGCATGCTACTTGATAGTTCAAGATGAAAACTTATTAAATTTATTTGATGTAGAATCATAAATGGTCTAAGTCTTTAGTAGTCTAATTTCTGTAATGGTTGATTCATTTGTATATTTTGCCAGAGTAGCTAGATATAATCTCATATCTTGAACTTTGGTTGATTCTTGTGATGAATGTTTACATAGTCTTTATATTGGTCTTGAGCCATTTGTAATTGGAATTTTAATTCTTTATAGATAGCCTTTAAGTAAGTAACTTGATTTTTTATAACAAGACTTTGCATCAATTTGGAATGGATTTATTCTAGGGTGGTATCCAAAATTTGAAAAGAATGGAATTTGCTTTGCCAAAGAATGTTTTGTATTATTATATGCAAACTCAGCCAATAGTAGGAGGTCCATCTAATCATCTTGTTGATAATTTATATTGCAACAAAGATATTGTTCTAAGATCTGATTCATCTCTTCTATTTGACCTTTAGTTTGAGGATGATAAACTGATGAAAGGTTGATCTTGACCTTCAAAAGTTGAAATAGTCCTCTCCAAAAATTTGATGCAAATTGTGGTCCTCAGTCCAAAATGATGTTATTGGAAAGGCCATGTATTTGATAAATATTATCAATAAAAAGCTTGGCCATTTCTTCTCTAAAAATAATCTTATTGCACAAGATGAAATATGCCATCTTGGTAAAATGGTCTACCACTACAAAAATTGAATCTTTTCTATTAGAAATTGGAAGGTTTATAATAAAGTCTATGGATAATGATTGCCATGGGCCCTTAAGAACTGGAAGTAGTTGGAGAAGTTTATATGATTGGTGTCTTGGGATATTTACTCGAGTACAAATTTTGTATGATTAGATCAATATCTTTACTAATTTCTACATTTGAGGCCATCAATAATTTCTTGATATTAATTCCAAGGTCTTATTGAAGCTAAAATATCCAATTGTTAGAAGGTCATATTATACTTGAAGAATCTAAAGTCTTGCACAACTTAGAGGAACATACAAAAGATCCTTGAAATATAACAATTTGTCTTCAAACTTAAAATTATTATTTTTTTCGACCTGTGTATTTTTAAAATGTCTTTGAATGCTATCTATAAATGGATCTATCTTCATTGCTCTTTGGATTTCTATCTTAAGAGTTGTATCTATATACATAGATATTGTTAATGTCTTCAATTGCAAACTAGATGACTTCAATATGATTGATTTTTATTGATCTAATACCATGTCTCTTATTCTTGGCATAAGGTATGACCATCAAAAAAGAACATCTAATTTGCCTTGAAGTTTTCTAGAATGATATGTAATCAAAAAATCAAAGTAAGATAATAATAAGATCTATCATGTTTAACGGCGATTTAACACTTGGGCATTTATAAAATATTCCAAATTTTTGTGATTAGTGTATATATTATGATCTTGTGTTGAGCCCTCTTCAACAAATGGTGCCACTTCTCAAAAGCATCAATAATTTATTACTAGTTTGAAAGAATATAGATCCAAGTGCAAAATTTGAGGTATTCGTTTCAAAAATGAATGGTTTTGTGGAATCTACATAGACAAATATAAGAGTTGAAGTAAAGGATTTTTTTAGCTTGTTGAATGCTTCTTCAGCCTTGTCATTTCAAATAAATTTCTTCTTACCTATAAGTTGTATTAATGGGGCTACAATCATGGAATAATCTTTGATAAAGATTCTATAAAAATTTGCATATCTCAAAAAATATTGTACATCTCTGATTAATTATAATTGTTTCTACTCTATAATAATTTATATCTTCTTTGGATCCATAGAAATCCCATTTTTAGAAGTAATATATTCCAAAAACTTGATTGATAGTTGATGGAAAGAATACTTTTTTAATTTGGCATACAATCCACTTTCCCATAGTTTTTCTAATACCATACATACATGATGTTCATATTTTTGCTTGTACTTAGAAAAGATTAAGATATTGTCCAAATAAATGATTACAAAGTCATGTAAGTATTCTCGCAAGATATCATTCATCATATGTTAAAAGATTACAGGTGCATTTGCAAATCCAAAAGACATAACATTATATTCAAAATGTCCATATCTTATACAAAATGTTATGTTTCACTGATCTTCTTCTTTGATCCTAACTAGGTTGTAGGAGCCCCTGAATCAATCTTTGTAAAAATCTTTGCATATCTTAATTGTTCTAATAATTTTGAGATTAATGGTAATGGATAGCAATTTTTTATAATTATCTTATTCAAACCTCAATAGTCTACATACATATATAAAGAACCATCTTTCTTCTTTATGAACAAGATAAGAACTCCAAAAGGTGATTTTGAATATCTAATGAAATTCTTGGCTAGATTTTTATTAATATATTCTTACAAGGCTCTAAGCTCTGTTTGTGAGAGATTATAAATTAGATAAAATGGAAGTTGAGTTCCATCTTGTAATTTGATTGCACAATTATAAAGATGGTATTCTAATAATATGTCTTTTTTTTTTTTTTTTCAAATATCTCTTCAAGGTCACAATATTGACTAGAAATATATTATTTTAATTGCTCCATTGGATCTTTTATTGGGATAGCATACAATGCAAATGCAGCCCTTTTCTTTGCTACTTGTATAAATACTTTAGCTCTAAGAAATGAAATAGTACCTTGTTTCTTTTTTTTAATATTTGGATCTTGAAGAAATCTTTTGCAAATTTCAATCAATATCAGGATTATGTAATTCAAACCAAGGGAGTCCAATGATAATAGGATTTATTAGATATTGAATGATATTGAAGATAATGCGTAATACTTGATTTCCTAATACCACTTCTAATAGTTGGATTTCTTCAATAACATCCTCTAATACAAGGTTTTGTCTATCAATGGCTTCAACTAGTACAAGATGGATCTTCTTTATAAGTACTAAGTTGTACTTGGTTGCAAAATCTTTATTCATAAAACATATTGAGGCTTTAGTATTTAAAAGGACTTTAGTAGAAATTTCTTGTCTTAAGATTCTTGTATGTATAGAAAGTATAAAACAAGACATTGGATTTGGAAGTAAGAAGAGACTTTTTTCTGATACTTTAGATTTGAGGATATCCAACTACAAGGTCCCTATTATGGTCGGATGTCTCTATTTTTCAACTTTTCCAATTCAGATATTATATCTTATGTCTTGAATTCTCTAAACTTATTTGGACAATTTTCTGTATTATGATTAGATCTTCTACAATATAGACATAAATTCTTTAGCCAACGTCTAGTCTTTTCTACTACATTAATGGCTTGAATTGGATTGCATCAATCTATATGGATTTAAGATATGTTAATGATTTCTTCAATATTCTTGAAGATGTAGCAGACATATCTTAATAGGTACTGCTGAAAATTGATTGTTTCTCTTGTCGTAACTCAAATATGCAATTATCACAAGTAATAGCTTGAGATATGAGTTCTTCTAAGCTTTCAACTCTTAATATTGTGATTAATAAATTCTTCACATCATCTTTTAGGCCATAATAAAATTGAATCATAAAAGCCTTATCATTCCAATCAAGATCACAAGTAAGTTGTGTCAAGGATATGAACTAAAATAGATGCATAAGTTACTAAAAATTATGTTAAAAAAGAAGAAGAAGATAGAAGTAAAGAAATATGTATATTCAAAAAGAAACTACAATGACTATTGTCAAAAATTAGAAAATACATAAGACTCTTGAACTAGGTTAGAAGCAAGAAAGAAATTGATAAGAATGAAGAAGACTTCACTCTTGTCTCTATGTATACTATTTATCTAAGAACTACATGGCAACGTTTTATAGGACCTCTAACATATGTCTAATTTGCAAGACACATGTCAAACTTATAAGACAAGTTTCCTATATGTGCGCCACATATTTAGCTTGTTCCACAAGCTACCAATATGTGCAACACATGGCTAGCTTGTTGGCCAAGTTTCTAATCTATCAATCATATATAAATATATATAAAGGTGATTCCGCATTTATAAAGCTTCTAGAAAGCTTCTCTATAAAATATTATTAAATTAACTTATTTTATCTCCTTTTATCGATTTATATTAATTAGATAATTATTATAATAAATTATATGTCCATGACACTATTCCACCTCTTCTACAAACGAGTTCCATGAGGAGCGGTGATTACATATTGAGGAAGTCCAAGATACGTCAAATTGTGCTTGCCACATATTTTGATCTTTGTTCCCTTTGAAGATAGTTGATAGGTCTTTTCAGCCATCGATAATGTCCCATACTAAGGCAAAAAGACCACTATGTTATTTGATCATTGTTGAGGCCTTCATAACTTCCTTCAAAAAAAAAATTTGGAATACCATCAGGAATAGTTTCTACCTCTAAAAGTATCATCGAACATTGAGAGTCTCTTCCAAGGTTATGATATCAAACACGTTGTATTTTACAAGGGCAAATAATCCTGATATTACCATGAAGTAACCATATCTTATTGTCCATGTGGAATCGAGGTTATTCCTTGTGATAGACTTTTGCATTGATTTTTTGTCGTTCTTGAGTTTTTTTTAATTATGCCTTCATTATTGCATGTAGCTCTGACAACCGATTCGCCAAATCTTCTGCCATAGGATTATCAACTTTTGAAAAGTAAAAGTATCAAATCATGGATGATAACTATAATTTGTAAAGAATGGAATTTGTTGAGTAGACAAATATATCAAATTATTATAAGCAAACTCTGCCAATGACAAAAGAATTATCCAGTCATCTTGATGATAATTGATGATACATCTCAAATATTGCTCTAAAACTTGATTTACTCATTCCATTTGTCTATCAGTTTGAGGATGGAAAGTTGAAGATAGTTTTATATCCACCTTCAATATTTTGAAAAGGGTCCTCCAAAATCTTAATATGAATTATGTTCTTTTATTTAATATAATATCCCTTCATAATCCATGATAGCAATAGATATTATCAAGGAAGAGCTTAGATATTTCTTCACTTATAATAGATTTTGTATACGGTACAAAATGTGCCATTTTGATAAAATGATCTATAATCATGAATATAGAGCCGTATGAGCTTGACTTTGAAAGATTTGTAATAAAATCCATAGAAACAGAAGACCAAGATTGTTCTGATATAGATAATGGTTGGAGAATTTTGTAAGGTTGGTGATGAAGAGTTTTTGATCTTAAATAAACGTTACATGGCTGTATAAACTCGTTAACAGCCTTTCACAACTGAGGCCACCAAAAATATCTTGATATTAGCTCCAAAGTCTTATTATATCCAAAATGTCCTACCTTAAGAAGGTTGTGACAAGCTTTCAGAGCATGTAGTTGTGTTGTGCCTTTTCGAATATATAGGCGACCTTCAAAATATAGTAGATAATTCTTGAATTCAAACTTAAAAGTATTATGAGGCTTAGATGAATTATTCTTAATTTCATGGACAAGAGAGTCTAAAGACATACTTGACTAGATTTGCTTGACAAAAGTTGAATGAATAGTCAATGTTGAATTCATTGCTTGAAGATGAAATTGCTCTGACTTCAAGAGGATTATTCTTTGTTGATCAAAAGTCCAATTTCTCTCTTTTGGTACAAGATAAGAACATCTAGAAAGGGCATTGGACAGGCCTTGTTGTTTTTTTGGTCGATAGGTAATAATAAATTTGAATCTTGACAAAGACATATTCCAACGAGCTTGACAACAATTCAACACACATATTGACATGAAATATTAGAGGTTCTTGTGATCCATATATACAATGATTGGACTAGAAGCGCCTTCTAAATAGCGACACCATTCTTGAAAAGAATCCACAATTGCAAGAAATTCTTTATTATGGATTTTGTAATTGATTTCTACTGCTGAAAATTTCCTAGAATAAAAAGCTACTAGGTGGAGTTTGTCATCTGCTCCCATTTGTGACAATACTGCCCCCAAAATAAAATCTGATGCATTTGTTTCTATAAAAAATGCCTTGAAAAAGTTGATACAATATAATATTGGTGTAAAAGTAAAAATTATCTTCAAAGCTTCAAATTATGCTTCTGCTTCTTTGCTCCACTCAAGTTTGTCCTTATAAGTTAAGCGTGTAAGTAGAGTTGCAACTTATAAAAAGTTTTTAATAAAGATTCAATAGTAATTGGAAAATTCCAAAAAGCATTACACATCTTATATTGTTTTTGGAATCTTCCAATCCATGATTGTCTGGACTTTTTTTGGATCCATTGTGAGACCATCATTTGAAATGATGTATCCTATCTTGTATCCTAAAGAATGTAAAGAAGATAGGAGCTCTTGTTGGAGATTTTGAATGGCGAATGAAATTCTTGGCCAAATTCTCATCAATGTATTTCTTGAGTTCAGTCAATTTATTCTGGGATAGATTGTAGATCGGTCCAAATGGAGACTAAGTTCTCTTTTTGAGATCAATTGAGCAATCATATAGATGATGCTCTGGAAGAATGTCTGCGTTTTTTTTCTCAAAAATATCTTAATAATCTTGATATTGGCTTGGAATGCCACTTGAAGTCTTTCTACTATTAAAAATATATGTAGCATAAATAGCAAAAGATGATCTTTCTTTTGTTTCATTCATAAAAGCTTTTGCGCTTATAAGTATGAATTTTATTATATTAAGTTTATGATTTGTTACTTTATTTACAAGATTCTTATTAATGCTTTGAAAAAAATTAAGTCTATAAAAAATCCAATCTATTTGAAGATTATACTTTTTTAGCCATGATAAACCTAAAATGACTAGATTAGAGGGAGATTTAATTATATTAAAGATTATACAACTATTATGATTGTTTATTATTCCATTTATAAGAAGGATTTTATGAATAATATCTCCAAAACATAATAGGTGACCATCTATGACTTTTACATGTATAGATTTAGTTTTTTGTATTAAAGATATTTTACGACTTTTAACAAAAAAATTATCTAAAAAACACATTGAGGCTCTTGAATCTAATAAGGCAAAGGCTTTGTGATTTTTAGCTCTCAAATAGACATCTATTATAAAACAAAGAGAAGATTTTAAAAAAAAGATAGGATTTTTATTATGAGTTGTATAAGATTCCAACTGCATAGTCTCTATTGTAGTTAGACAAACTCATTTTTCAACATATTGTCTTCTTTGACAATCGTACTCTTTATTTTGTGATTGTATCATTTCTTTGGATAATACTAAGTATTGTGCTTAGATTTTTCATAATATAAATACAATCCTTCTTGACAAGAATGAGTCTTTACTTGTTCAATAAGAGGTTTAAAACGTATCATGTCGATTTGCATGTCTTCTATTTCTGAATGTACGTATTGAGAAGACATTGATGTTTCTATTATATTGTAGTAATATTGAGGTTCTCTTGTGCGATTTTCAAATCAAAATTCAAAAAGCAGATTGTCATACTTCATAGCAAAATCAATTGCTTGACTGAATGTCTAAGGATCAGATAAGTTGAGCATCAATTTCTTCACCTCATATTATAATCCATAGAAAAATTAGCTAATAAGTGCAACATCATCCCACTTGGTATCAATTATTAATTGTCGGAATTATAAAATATATGATATCACTGATCGATTGCGTTATTGCAAGATACGGATCTTGTTGGTTGTGATACAAATTGCATCATGTTCTCTATACATAGATCAAAATTTTCCTAAAAATGCCTCCAAATTATCCAATATTAGATCACATCATTCAAGAAAGGATGAAAATTATGATAAAGCAGAGCTTGACAGTAGTATTCCAATAAATCTAACTTATGATCCTTAGGTTGAATAACTTTGGAATTGAAATTCAATCACCAGTTGTATTTGATTGATAAATCCTTGAAACTTAAATATGATGCCACCAAACTTCTCTCGTAAACTAATTTTTAGTTCTTTGATGCTTAAATGGTATTCAATCATAGGTGAAGTGGTATGGCTTGAAGCAACTTGAATCATCTCTATATCTTCACTTTTAGCTAATGTTGTTGCTCCTTATAGTGGTGAATTGAATTGATGCATTGCGAGCATTAATTCTCTCATTTGTTCTTGCATTTGTGCCATTGCACTCTTCATTTCAACAAGCTTTGTCATAATACCATAATAGAAAGGGAAAAAAGTATCTATTCTCACTACAAAATAAAATACTCAAGGAACAAAGAAAAAATTCTAAAAACAATATCAGTTTAGAAGTGGGTAATCCACAACTTCTAATATGTTTATGTCTTATTAAGAGAAAGAGATAATCTACTCTTAATCAAGAAAAGACAAAGCTCTGATATTGCTTTCTTCACTCTTGTCAATCTGTCAAAGACATGAAGTAAAACAAATGCATAAATTAGTAAAAATTATGTCAAAGGAAAATAATAAGATAGAAATAAAGAAGTATGTATATTCAAGAAGAAACTGGAATGACTATTATTAAAGATTAGAAAATATATGAGACTCTTGAACTAGACTAGAAGCAAGAAAGAAGTTGATAAGAGTGAAGAAGGCTTCACTCTTATCTCTATATATACTATTTATCTAAGAATTATGTGGCAGTATTTTATAGGACCTCCAATATGTGTTTAATTTGCAAGACACATGTCAAACTTGTAAGACAAGTTTCATACATATGTACCATGTACTTAACTTATTCCATAAGCTATCAATATGTGCAACACATGGCTAGCTTGTTCTACAAGCTACCAATATGTGCGACATGTGACTAGCTTGTTCTACAAGCTACCAATATGTACGACATGTGATTAGCTTATTGACCAAGTTTCTAACCTACCAATCACCTATAAACATGTATAAAGATGATTTCGTGTTTATGAAGCTTCTAAGAAGTTTTTCTATAAAATATTATCAAATTAATTTTTTTTATGTACTTCTATCAATCTATATTAATTAAATAATTATTAGAATAAATCTTATGTCTGTAACAAGTTGTTGAAATTTTACAACATAAATTATAACTGAACATTGTCTTTGACATAGGTTTTTGAATCTTCTTTTTTGCCACCTTCTCTCAATTATTATGTCCAAATGCAATAATAAATCTTTCCATAAAAGCCTCCAAGTTATATAGAATCAGAGAATTTTTTTTCAATAGTGGAACAAATCATGATCAAGATCTTTCTAATAAAAGGATACTTACAAAAGTAATTTGAGTAAATCCATCTGGATAATGAGAAGGATATAATCGTAAGTAAAGTTATACTTGTTGCACAAACCCTCAAAAATTTGATCTTGTTCTATTAAATTTATCAGGCATACTAGCCTTTGGCTCCTTTATGACAATCCTTGGAGCTTTTAAAGGGATTATGTGCATAGCTTATCTACCGCCTACTTCCTTCAATCAAATAATCTCTTGTTGCAAACTATAAATCTCTCGCTTAGCTTCTTTGAATACTTATTCTATTTGCGGTTCTTTTTTTGGATTGCAAAAGAATGTCATTTTTTCTTACACAGTATCTAAAAGAATTCAAAGATCTATAAGAGCCGCCATTGTATTCTCTATTTGTGAAGATGCACCTTTATTAATACGATCTACTTCCATATTGACAAACAAAAAATCAATAAGCCATCAGTATAATATTTTTTATATTGAAAAAGAATATTTTTAAACATTATTAATTTAGAGGAGGATAATCTACAATCTCTAAAATATAATAATATATCCTAAAAAAGATATAATCTGCTCTTTTAAAAGAAAGATCAAATTGCAATAAGTAAGCATATCAGTCTAAAGGGGAATAATCCGCACTCCTCTAGAACACCTTCTCTGGATATGAGTCTACTAAAAATCGAAGACGAGGATACTTAAAAAAAAAAATTTATCACATGTTACTACCTTGTAGTATTCTGAAATTGTGAGACTCCGCTTTTATATTTACAATATGGTACGACAAGTCTGCTAAGAACCTCATATAACTTAGAACGGGAGCAGCTAGCAATGTTGGTTATTACACCACTCAGAAACTCCTTTGATATATCAAACTCGTTTATCAGATACTTGAACCTGTTTGACCTCTGTTTGGTACTACCCTCTAACCTAAAGCATTGCAAACTCTTGTATACTCTCATGTCCATGAATTCTCCAAATTATGTGATGCTAATAGTATCTTCAAAAAGAGGAATAATCCACTCTCTATGAAGAAATCAAACTCTAATATGATTACTTAGATAGTCTTGAAAAATTGTTAAGGATGCAAGATAGCAGATTAGCAAAGAGATATGGAAAAGATTATAGAATTAGAATAATTTCAAGAATAAAGAATTGGATTGACAAGAACAAAGAACTAGATGATTGATAAGAACAAGGAACTAGATTGATATGACAAAACAAGACAATACTTTGAATTGCTCCAAGACTTGTGTTGGTAAGATTGAGGTGCATCTCGGTCTTGCTTCTTATTTATATTATAAGGCATACGTCCTATTGAACTTTCTAAGAATATCTTAGAAGATTGAAGAAGATTTTAGAAGACTAAGGCAAGTTCAAGAAGACTAAAGAAGATTCTAGAAGGCTACGAGAGATTTTAAAAGATTGAAGAAGGTTCTAGAAGGTTCTAGAAAACTATAGAAGATTCTAGAAGATTAAAGAAGATTCTAAAAGCTTTTAGAAGATTCTAAAAGCTTTTAGAAGATTCTAAAAAACTATAGAAGATTCTAAAAGACTACAGAAGGTTCTAAAAGACTATATAAGGTTTTAGAATGTGGTGACTTGAAATATGTCCATGACATCTTTATCTTTTATTAAATAATATTTAGATATAAATAATTATTATAAATTTAAATATTTTAAATAAAAAAATTATTATCTTTATATATATATATATATTAATAAGAATTTATAAATATAATATATAATTAATTTACATGCAATAAGTTGTTAGATGGATAGTTTTTTTTTTTTTTTTTTTTTTTTTTTAACACATTGATCACGAAAATATATTATCTTCTATTATCATATAATTAAGAAAATTCTTCTTATTATTATTATTGTGCTATAACATCCATTATTATATGTCTTTTATACTTTATCATACAACAAGTATATATATATATATATATATATATATATAGATATATAATATTATATGTATATTATTTTTATATTAATTTTATATTAAAAAATTTAATACAAGTGGCACATTAACAAATTCAAAGTGCAAACATATTCTACACACATCTTTATTTATTTATTTTAGATTGATTTCTATTATAAATCTTTTTTACCACATTATCATCAAATTAAAAATTCATATTTATTTTTTACTTTGTATTGCAATATAATTTACAATACTATAATTATCAATTGATTTCATATTTATGTTATTTGATTGAAAAGAAGTCTAATTTCTATATAAAAAAATGGCTAAGTACTTGCATGCAAGAATTTATTGAATATGTCCATATAGGACAATAAAAAAATATATCTTTTTTGCCAATAATACATTGATATACAAATCATGTTTTGATGCTTATTTTTTTTCTATTAGTTATTTAACTGAAGTATTAGAAATAAAAATAATATTATTATAAATTAATATTAATTAAGAATGTCTATAAAATGCTATATTATTGAAAAAAAATTAATAGTTAAAATTATTATAATGATATTATTTATAATAAAAAATTATATTATCATATTTAGCTCATGCTAGGCAATATGTAATATAAATATTATCTATAATAAAACTATATTGAAACCTAGTTAATTACAAAATTTATTGTCCAACTGACTTTATTACTTAAAAAACTGATTATTAAGTAATATTTTTTTTGCAATCAATTGTTTTTTTCACTTAATAGAATAAGCCACTTTAAACATTTATTTCTTTTAATCTTGCAAAATTAAATACAAGCATGTACATATAGCCACTATAGAACAAACTAAACCATTTATTTATAATCTTTGGTTTTTTATTTTTTTTAATTTTTTTTTAATTTTTTTTTTGTAAAATTAACTCATTAATCATTATTACTCTACAACAATTCTTTTCTAGTGGCTTATACACAAGGAGATGGTAGGGCATCCCTTACAAGAGATATATTCTCTCATTGGACATCTACAAATATTTATGTAGAATAAATCCTCAGTTGTCAACTTCTAATCTATAATTTTAAATCCTAAATTTAAAATCTAACTTACAAATGCTATTTTTTGAATATTAGATAATTATATAATTTATAAAATAAAAATAAAAATGCATCAATTTTTTCTTTTGACCTTGGAATGCAAAAATAGATATTCTAGAAAATATGCATTAACAAGGACATCTCTTTTAAAAAAGTTACAAAGAATATTTTATCAAATGTTATTTGCAATATAAAAAAATATTATTTTTTTAATGGGAATTGACTCATCCAATATATAGCTTTTTATTATTATTTTATTTATTATATAATCTTTTAATAAAGAATTAAAAAATAAAATAAAATAAAAGAAACAAAAGAACTACTTTGAGTATAAACTTTTATATTTTGTATCATGATTATACCTTGTTACATGTAAGTAAATATTTTTTTAACAAATATAGATGTTAAAATTCTCCAAATAATATTAATGTGCTTTTATTTTATTTTTTATAATTTATTTTAAATAATATTTTAAATATTTATAAATATTTATTTAAGATATTTTAAATATTTATAATTTATAAATAATACATATATATATATATATATATATACTCATATATATTATATTAATACTTCTTATTATAATATTAAATAATTTAAAATATCTTAAAATAAAATAAAAAAGATTATATAAAATCAATTTTTCTTATATGAAATATATTATTAGAAATAATTTTATATAAAAATAGTGCTTGTAATTTTAAAAAGTATCTCTTAAAAAAAATCCAAGAGCATATATGATTCTTGTACAAAAATCTAGATTAGCTATTAAAAATATGTAACCAAGGTGTCAAATATGTCAAAGTTTATATAAAAAGGAATTTGCTCTCAATTTCATCTTCATTACATAATTTTCCAAAACCCCCACGAATATCATCACTTTGATATTTATTAATCTGATTTTTTATAAAATCAATCTTTACTTCATGCTCTACTTTAGTTTTTCCCCATGTTTTTAATACTCCATATATGACCATGTTTTTAATACTTCATGCTTCAATGGTTCATATATGACCATGGACCATCCATTACAATCTATGATCATAGTCCATTAATATCACCATGATGTGGCCATACTCACAGGAATTCAATTACTCCATATTTATTGTTTTAAACATGGTACAATAGAATATGAATTTTGATTTGTTAAAAGTATATGGTTAGCTATGATACAAATTCAGATTTCTCTCAAATAAATAGACTTTTGGATTTATTATCCAATAAATTATCTTCACAACAATATAGTTTGTTAGTTTCTTTCACATCACCAAACTCTACTCTCATAATATGAAATTTTTACCACCATCTTGTGGAATTTTATACTCATTCACTGGCTACTTTTCTATAGACAACAACTCATTTATTTTTACAATTTAATTGATTTATATAAGGTCAACTATGCATAGTCTAACAACAATATTTTATTTTCTCTCTTCATAATAAGCCTTTCCAGACTTATTCTTTATATCTCTCAAAGCCTTCTTGCTTTGGACTTCAACTAATTACTCCAATCTATAGTATTTTCATCAACAATGAACTTCCATTACTATTACTCTCATTCAATATGCATATAGTATTGTACTTGGCTTCTTCATCCATCATTAGACAAGACTATAGATTGCAAATAATTTTTATTATTCCAAAGCCTTTGTTCAACATACATTCTGAGGCACCTTGCTAATCAAGAGTGTTGCTGTAGAGTCAAATTGCTATTTAGTTTGCTAACTTTGCTAAGAAGATAGTCTACTTATATTCCTTCAAAAGCCAAGAGTCACACCTTTTCAAATTTAGCTACTAAAGTTCTCCTCACTTTTTAATTTGAACATCTCTTCAAGAAGTCTGTAATTTTTTAAATCATAAATTTGTGTCTTTTAAGATCTCTTTTAGAATTCATAGATTTTTTACTTTTTTTTCACATTATAGATCTATTTAAAATTAGAAATAGACTTCTTTTACACCTTTAAAAATAATTTTAGCTTAAATTTTAAAAATATTAATTATAATATTATATTAAAAATATAGATAGTAAGTAGTAGGCATTTTCCTCTTTCAAAGCACCTCATACCTTATTGAAATTGGTAGTGTTCCAAGCAAAATTGTTTATTTTTCTTCTAATGATATCTATTATTTTGCCGTCAAAAATTGGCATACTCTATTAATGTTAAGTTAAGACTCTTACCTTATAAAAAATATTTCATTAAGTATTTTTAAGTAGGAAGATGTATTACAAGTTAAACAAGGTATGTTTTAAATATATTAAAAAATACTACTAATTAAATAACAAAGATATCTAAAAACAACAAAGAATTTTATCTAATGATTGAAACTATTTAATAAATTTATTATACACAATTTTGATTACAAAAAGAAAAAAAGAGAAAAGAATAGTATGGCATAAAATATTTCAATTTTTTTAAACTATTGACCAAATTCACACTCTTGTAGATATTGATAACTAGGTATTTACTTTGCTGTATAGATACATCTACATCACCTACTATAAATATCATATATTAATCCAAATTACAACTCTCTTTTGGTTTAGAATGATCACCTACATAAAGCTGACACATTATTTCCAAAATTTTAAAATAACACAAAATAGGTTGATAGTTCAAACCTCAACTATAAAATCATAGCTATGTTTGATGGAACCTTATGCATGATTCACCGTGTCAAATAAATAAATAAATAACTAACTAACTAAATTGCAGCTCCCAAACTTTGCATTAATGCAGGTTCCAAAAAAAGCAAAACAAATGCTTAATAACAACAACCAAATGTGATGACATGAATGGATATGAAGGACCTACAACTCTCTCAAGCTAAAAGGGGGGGGGGTGACATAGGATCATGGGGGATCCACCTGGCGTGGTAAAGCGTGGCGTGGCAACGCTATTTCTCAAGTGGCAAAGCACCACCCAGTTGTGTATGGCCACAGCACTAGTAACTCCAAGGGCAAGGCAAAGCCAAAGGCAAGGGAAGGTTCGGCACCAGATTGGATTTGCACAACATGGGGGGGGGGGGGGATGGGAGTGTTGTCTGCCTACCTGCCTGCAACTGTAAGATATGGTGTTGTGAAGGGGAATGTTGACAACTACCATGTGGCCCCAGCTGCTAGATGCCGTTTCCACACCGTCCTGTTGTCTCCACACAGGAGTCCCGGGAACTTTGATACTAGCATCATCGGATCGCATCGCATCGCAGCTCCCACTTGGATTACGCCTGGAGTGAGAGAGAGAAACCGAAGGACATGATTCTCGATGCTCAATTTGCTTCGGCTGCAGTGAGCTCGCAGACGGCGGCAGGCTTTACTAGTCATCCACCTCCCGCACCAAATCCTGCAGAGAGCTGGTAGGGAGAAAGTCCGGATGCTGACCAGCTATCGCTACTCCCGATCCTTGAGGTGCAGTTTGGGACCCATTGTGGGAAGGGTGGACCGAATCACAAGGAAATGATACCACCGTGAGCTGGTTGCTTAGACGGTACTTGTCTAGACAGGGTTGGGAGTTTCGAAGGAGTGCGTTGGAGTTTTTGGTGGTATGGTGATCGTGTTAGCTTTGTTTGGGATTGAAGTGTTGCAGGTTTTGGTTGGTTTGGAAGTCGGGGTGATCGATGCTGCTTTCAGTGGGTTGCGGTAGAGATGGGTTCTTGTGTGGTCTTGGGTTTGGGAGGGAAGGGTAAGCGGGTGGGGTGGTGTTATTAAGAGGTTCGATGTGGTGGAGAAGTGGAGTCTTGGTGCAGAGGTGGTATTGCTAGATCTGGTGGCGATTGACGTGTCGTTGATGAGTTGTTGACGGTAGCGGGTATTGCAGGCGAGCTTGAGCGGGTCTCGAGCAGGGTGGTGGAATAGTTCAGTGTGAGCTTCATTCGCTCCTGTTTAGTTATCCCTTGTGAAATGGATGCTTGCCATAAGTTGTGTCTGGTGTTTGTTTCTGTTTTTGGGACTTGGTGAAGTTTGGTCATCTGCTGCACAGTGAGATTGAGACGACGAGGTTGATTGGTGATACAATTTTGTTTTTTTTGTGAATCAACGCTTTCGCTTCGAATGAACATCTGATTAGAAAGATGATGCCCTAATTAGGTTTAGGGAACTCTTAGGTGAGTTCTCGTTACGATGACAATGCAGTTTTTAGAGTTATTATGCTTATCAGGATATTGCAGTCCTTTTTTTGCCAAGTTGTTTTAAGTGTGCGTGCGTTTTCAGAAGACACCAAGCACTGATGTTCGTCAACTACTTCGTAAGGTCAGTAACCTATGGCCTAATGGACATTATCAGAGTGAGAGGTCGAGCTGATTAGATGATGGATGACCGTAATTGTCAAGGCAATAATTGATTTGGGAGAGATTGTCTGTGCGTGAACCCCTAATAATCAGCTAAAATCGATTTAGGGTTGACTTAATTCAGTTTCTTGTTTATTAAGAGTAGACGTATGGACAGAGAAGGACATGCTCGGAATAACAGCATTCATACCTTAGTCCTCATTAATATACATGTGGTTCACTTACGTGCAGGATAGAACGCAGGGATCCTTGGAGTCGTTCCCAAACTCTCTCCCAAGTTGGAGTCATATATGAGGACAATTTGGTAATTCCTTTTTGGCCATATCTATCAAGGTTTATAAAGTTGTTTTTTCTTGTTTTTGTTTTGTACATAATTATTGATTTGTATTCTTGTTTCGATTAACCGTCTAGTTCTACTTTTATGCACATAGATAGGAATTGATTGTTGATGTGCTGTATTACGGTCCAGGTGCTGCTTGAAAGATCACCTTGATGCACTGATATCTCTGGATGGAATCTGAAATGAAGAATATATGGGATCTCAAGGGTGAGGAAAGCACTTTGATTGGATGGGCTGTGGCTAAGAATCAACACTGCATTCATCACATTTTGTCTCTAAACTTTTGACTGCGACAGAGTGAAAGTAACCCGGATGTGCTCTTTTACTGTTCCTGGTTCGGTACAGAATGGTTGGTCAACTCGGAGTCTGAGATGCAAGAGAAGTTGCGTACGCCATCTTTGTGTGCTAAATATGAGGAGTCATTAGCGGACATTGGAAAGGTGGAGAGCGAATGAAAGGAGAAGTCTCCGAAACATTCGAGAAGGTGCAACTTTTAAGAGGAATGCCACCGAGGTGACACCAGTGACGTGGATGACTTAGTGGGTAGTAGAACATGGCCACTGAATGGTCCCTTAGTGAAGAAATCCGTCTCATATGGGAGCGAGTGAGGGTGCTGAATCAGATCCCGAAGGCATGCAAGCAGTTGTCGGAAAGGTTTCGGGATCTGAAGAGAATTGTGCAGTTTAACCAAGGCCAATGTACTTATCTATGTGACAGCTTCTCAGTCGTTCTCGATGAGTTGTCCTGGTCTATACAAAAGGAATACTCAAACATCCACCAGAAAGCTATTGAGTTGCAACGAAAGTCCGTCCGGCAGTGCGCGGACTTTGATCACTGTCTCTCACTTTGTAGGGACTCGTTTCTAGAATTGAACCATGCCATACATGACGGCCAGGAGCTTGTTATGGCATGCACTCTCGAGCATTGGTGTAAGTCAGCTGTCGTGATGTCGAATCCAATTGATTCGCAGGATCCTGGACACAAGCAGTTCTTAAGGTCCCCATTCAGCATTTTCCTTAAGAGGTTTTTGTGGAGCCTAGATGTAGTTGAGAATGCCTTCATGGTATTGACAAGAAACCCAAACTTCAGGTACCGGGAACGCCTGAACCTCTACTTTATAGATAATGGCAGCAGTAGCAACGATGGCCTTACGTTTGAGGGTCTGACTGATCTTTTGATGGGGAACAAGGCCATGGATTTCAATATTATCAACACGCTGGTTAGCAATGGTCTGCACTTTCTAGAATTAAATGACCGGCGAACCATGATGAAAAAATTAAACTGTATAGTGGATGACTCGTTTCGCCATGATTTGGAGTTCACCCAGCACCAGGCTATCGCCGAATTCCTCCTGAAGAAGCTTAACGGGCCTTGTCCTCGGCTTGACTCTCTTCCGGAAAGCAATTGGCTGGACCACAAGGATATGGTGCGCATTCGGCATCTTGGGCAAGGAGACCACAGCGTAATAGATGAGTATGAGTGGTTTGGGTTTAGTGTGGCTGTCAAGGTCATCTCAGGTGTGGACAAGGAATTTGTAGCCAAGAAGGCGGCAACGTTGGCCTTGGCAAAGCATCCTCATGTTGTACAATTGATAGGTTGTGCATACAGGGAGGAAGATCGAACAGGCATGGAGCTCATGGATCAGGATCTTCAATCCCTTCTGAGTTCTCGCTCTTCAATGGAGGCTCCTTTCAACTTGGTTGTTGCTATTGACATTATGCTCCAAGTAGCGAAGGCGATGGGGTATCTGCATGATTGTCAGATAGTCCACGGGGACTTGAGAACTGCCAATCTGCTAATCAAACTCAGTAACTTTCCCGGACGTGAGAAATTTCAAGTGAAGGTCTCAAATTTCGAACAAACGAAATACAAGGTACACGGCACGTCAAAGAGTTCTCAGTGTTTTGGGAAATTCGATGATAGGATTCGTTGGAGAGCACCAGAGGTTACTGGGGGCCAGATTGATGAAGAAGAACGTTTAACGGAGTCTGCTGATGTTTACAGTTTCGGATTAGTTTGTTACGAGATTCTGACCGCGAAGTTACCATTCGAGGATATACAACTTGGATCATTGTTGGAGAAAGTCAAGTCTGGCGTGAGGCCGGAGCTGCCATCGTATTGTCCCGAGTATCTAGCAGAATGTATCCAAAAATGTTGGGTTGCAGTGCCTGAAGACAGGCCTACGTTCGGGGATATCTGCATGCGGATGGCTTACTACAAAAAGTTGATACTGATGAGGAGCACAAGGAAGCATTGGTATCCTCCAGACTTCATTGCGTTGGAGAAGATTCTGATCTCAAAAAGTGGCCGACTTGCGTTTGATAGTGAAAGCGGAAACGAGGACAAAGCTTCGTTGTTACATTGACAAGATTAAAGGTGTAGTTCTCGAGGTTTTAACCTGATTAATTAGAGATGTGCGCTCTATATCCCACTGATTATCCTAGGTCGATGAAGGGGAGGGTGTTGAAAGGCTACCTGTTCAGGAAAATTTGTTCAGGTAATGCTGCGTACACGAATTGCCCTTCATGAATACTTCTCATATTGTCTGACTTTTGTGAGGTGCTATCTCTATGCAGAACTCTGTCCAAGGTAGTCTAGTGTTAGTCTATTGTACCAACATACAATATGTGGAAACGTTTATGGTCTCTAAGAACAAGACCGCTTGTGCTCAATGACTTCAGGCACATCAGACGCACGTTCAGTCTTGGAGGCGGTCGCATATTCGTCCGTTTTGCACGACTTGGGTCAAGCTTGTTGGCAAGTATTTTTTGCCCGCATCTGAGTTTCCACCAGGATTTTGTTTCGCTGGGGTATTGGCAGCAATTCATGTAAAAGGTGAGCCAGGAATATCAGGGTCGGTGGCTTTTGTGTAAAAAGAGGTTGGAGTATTATGTGATAAGCACTTAAGGAATCCAGAATTTGTGAAAAGCTTCCATGCTGCATTTAGAGTGGAATGAGGTGAATTGTGGGATGGGGTTATTGTTTGAAGGCTACATGAATACAACTTCATTTTGGAGTGGTTGAGGCAGATAACCAACTAGAGACCTGTCCATGTGGAAATGGAGGATGCCCTACATGGAGAAAGAAGACGGTGGACCTAAGGAAGCTTGGAACCATTAAGGTATAAACTCAAACATAGATACTTCTTTGGTTGAAAGCATAAATGGTGTTTCAAACAAACACATCGTGTCATGGATGAGATCCATGTTCACTAAAGGCTCTGATGCATAACAACGATGTTGCAATAATGTTTCATATGTGAAGTTTATTGTGGTCACAAGTCCACATTTGGTAAGCTTTACAGCTGAGGCGTGCATTAAGTTTACATTGTTCAATGTACGTGAAGGTTTCAGCAGTGAACCAATATTAGACTGCAAATATGTGAAGAAGTGTTTGCTCTGTGGGTGCAGAGGCATTGTTTCTGTTTACATAAGAAAGCGAAATGTTTTAATCGACTTACAAGTCATTCTTATATGACTCCTGTGTTATATCAATGTTCTCTTTTTCACTCTCAAACTCACCTTAGTCCCGACGAATAGTTCTGGCATTTTCTCCGCCACTGGGATAATCTAACCATGTATTTAAGCCTATAATGCTCATGCAGAGGTGGCTCAAAAGGGTAAGGAAAGACTTCATATAGAAAGATTGATTTCAAAAGAACTTACCCCGTTTTTTCTTTTTTCTTTTTTCTTTTTTCTTTTCTTTTTTGGATTAAAAAAGAGATGGGATTTGAAACATTTTTTTGAATGAAATGTGAAATTTCAGAATGTATTGTTATAGCTTTTTGTTTGAAAATTTCCTTTGTTATTTTCCAATTTACAATGATTGGCTTTTCTAAAAATATTTAAATAGAGTTAATCTTTTATTTATATGAATTGTAGATATGAAAAGTAAAAAATGCACACTAGTGTTGTATATATCTTTGTTTATATCATATATATACAATTACCATATACAAATATAAAATAATAATAAAAAGGAGTATAGGATCATATAATAGTTAAATTTTCCAAGAAAAAGTAAAAATTATAATTACATAATTATTTCTTAAAATCCAACTTAGTATCAAATTTCAAATTTTGTAAATTATTTACAAGCGTTTTTTATTATATACATGATATCTTGATAAGAAAGAAAGAAAGATATGAAATAAAGAATTTAACCATGAAGTCAAAAACTATACAATAATTAATTATAAACCAATTTTTAAAAAAAATGATCTATTGAATTTGAATTTGTATTATTTCCAACAAGAATTTATTAAAAACATTATAGAAATCTAGTTTCTTATAAAGTTTTTAAGTTTATAAATATTATATATTTTATTATATATATATATATATATATATATATATATACACATACATATAATTACAAACTTTCACAAATTAATTGATAAAAACTATAAATTCTTGTAAATTCTCTTATTGTAAATTATTATAATATAATTTTAAAGTAAATATAAAATTAAATTATAACTTGAAGCAAATTAAAATTTTAAAATATTATAATATGCATCTATCATTTTTACTTATCTAAATTTTAGCAAGATATTTATGAAAAATCAATACATCAAATCTTTTTATGAAAGCCAACATATCACAATAAGAGAATGAAAAAAAAAAAAAAAAAAAAAAAAAATCATTTAGTTATATTTTATATCAAATATATTTTTATTATTTTTAGAATAGCTATTGAAGATTGATTTTCTAAAAAATAAAGTATTAATTTTACTTCTAAATTTGAAATATTTAATATTATAATTTTTTTGATATTTTAATTTTTTTTATAAATAGAGATCCAATTTTATGCTTGGAAAATATATTACCAATCAATCTAATACCAAATTTTAGATCTTGAACCATTATATTTGAATTATTGTCACAATGAGATCTTGGATGTTATTGTAAGCAACAAAATTTAAATTTAATAAAAGTATGTGGAGTCATGATATGGAGTAGAGTTTGTGTCATCAAACAATCAACTTGAAAACAAAAGCCATGGTTCTAATGTAAACAAGAACTTGAATAGAAATCCAAAGCTTTATTAGAGATAAGAAGGACAAGAAGTGAGCCATATTTTGTAGAGGATCTTTTTAAGCTATTGCTTATTCTAAAAAATTTTGAACATAATATATAAGGTAAAAATTTACTCTTATTATATTATTTATTTCCACCATTAATTAAGTTCTAAATTAACTAATATTTTAAATCTTAATTTTCTTATAATCTAAACCTATTCTTAATGCTACATGTAATTCTTATATAACAATAAAATTAATACCTACTTTAATAACTTAACACTTATTACACCTTAATGTACATGCAACACCAACTCATATAATTTCTTTTTAATTGTATAATTATATGTAATTAGAGCCTAACATACAAATCATCCCTAAGTCTATGCTATTTTTTAATAAACTTTCATTAAATCAATTCTAACCTAAGAACTGCTATATCTAATCCTAATTAATCCACAAATTCAAACAAATCCTAACTCCTAAACATTAATCTACAGTACTCTATATTCTTACAAATTTAAATTTCATTATGACTACTTTAGTGAAATCTAACTCCAACTCCTCTCATCTTCGTAGAATCTACTTGTTCCCATTTCATTGCTGCTACTGTTGGATGGCTAGAGCCAGGCTATTCTTATTCTCGTTTGCAGCCTCGATGGCTTGTTTGATCCTTTCAACAGGTCCCAGCTCGATGCGCAGCCATTGCTTGCTTTTCAGCTGGTCCAGCAATACCGTGATGTCTCTAGAATTGATCCGAGTGTACTCGTCCACGTCTTCCTGCAGCATCGCATCAATGATGATTGGAGAAACATTGTAACCCTCCAAAAGGGCCATTAGAGCCAGGTCAATTACGTGCTCTCGTTCCAAGCCTTCCAACGCTCTTGTCGTTTTCCTTCGTCACTGAATCGGAAAAATCTTTGAGATGGTTTCTCATGTTTGATCGCATTCAACACCTGCACGAAGCAGTACATCCTGTTGCCACCCTTCCCAGGCGTTCCAATGCCTAGAGGTGTGCTACCATACTCCAAGCCCAAGGATGAATCTGCTCCTCCGAGCCCACCTCTGCAACCCATGTGCCACAGATTTTCTTCAATCAACTCATCCATCATGTCATAAAACGTCCACTCTGACGTCGCCGACCCCGATACACGCTCCTTCCCACTCTCCACTTTGTATTGTTTTATTAGATTATCAACTTTAATGTGCACTGCTCCTGGGTCCTTGGTGTACCATCTACAAAATTGCCCGTCAAAGAGTCGCGGCTGTTCACCCTTGCCGCAATGTCGATCCAATTCTTTCTTGTAAACTTCCCTCGATCAAGAGCGCCGTATTTCTTCTTAAACACTTGCGGCAACATCGTCGTGGCAGTCTCTCTACACTCAATATCCAGGTCCCACGAAGACATTCAGGGTGGCTTTCCAACCTGCAGGCTATTTGCCGTTCCATCATCGCCTTAGCTAATCTGCCGCTCCCAGTCCACACGATTGCATCCCTCGCATACCGACGGATTGCAACCAAAACCGTCACGCGTACACCTTACTCGGCGAACAGACATAATTGCAGAGACGTTACTGGTCCTTATGCAGGCCCGATCGACATCCAGTAGACCATCTTCAACCACGGTTTTCCTTGCTAGCCGATTTCCAACACCGACACAGACTAGTTGCCTGACAGCGGGAAGGAGTGTGCGCAGCTTTGGTCTTGTCACGCATTGACACACTGTGCAGACCATGTGCACTCCAAGCTTCGCGTCCATATCGTCCACCACGCCGTGCTGCAACTTAATAACTGGCTAAAACAACAATTCTCTCACAATCTTCAGGAACGTGAATCCTCTAGCAACAACCGGATACCGCACGCACGCACGGAATCTAGAAGCGGCATGAGATGTGCTCAGAAAAGGGCTAGAAAATGGAATCCAGTAATATTTTGCACAGCAGTCCTCAACCTCATCAGCAATTTCTTCTTTCTCCTCTTGTAGACCAGAAGCACCACCTCACTCCCTATTCCAGTTTCCTTCACTAAGAATCCAAAACAGTAAGTTTTCCCAAAGTTTCTTACAAATCCTCGCAGCTGCTCTTGTAGAGCCTGAGTTCAGTTCCTAGTATTGAAATTCCTTCAACTGCTCATTTCTCTCAATAAGAGAGTCCTTCACAATTTCCAGTTCTTTCTTCCAATTCTTCCTAAGGCTTTCAAGAATAGCTTGAGATGACCTGCACTAGTGAAATTAGATAATATTTTGATGAATTCATCTTTACTCCATTAGAATTTGGTATCTTCTTGTTGGTCATATCCAGTATCTCAAATGAGAAGAATTTTGAGAGGTTAGCATTCATCTTTTTTTCTTGGAGATTTTTGCTTGAATATAATCCAACTTGGAGGATGCAGTATCATTGGATTCCATAGGATGGACTTGTTTTTTATTTTTATTTTTATTTTTTTGATAAGTTAGAACATAAATCCATATATAGATTTTTGGTTTGTGCATAATTTTTTTACTATTTTCTCTTTCCTATCATGGAATTTAGAAATAAATGATTTTGGATTTCTTTTCTTTAATTACAACATAGACTAGTTTATAATATTTATTTTTTTGTGACTTCTATTGAATCCTAACTTCTAGACTTTTTTTTTGCTTATTTCCATTCTTCAAATTGAATAAGATTTAATTGGATCATTTTTAAAGATAGCACATTTTAATATTTTATGGATCTATTTAAAAAATATTTTGGACCCCTATTATCACCCCTTTGGTTTTTATTTAATATATAGACTTTTATAGAGTGTGGTCTTTACAAAAATATTTATAAATATAAATTAATTAATTGAGTTAGTGTTTGACTATATTTTTGAGGACTTAGTTTTTTACTATAAAGTTTGCAAACTTTTTGCAATTTATTTTATATAAAAAACTTTTAGATAAGGTGTCTTGAAATTAGTAAAAAGATTCTATAAAAGAATGATTGAATAAAGTGACATCCCTTGAATTCTATCAAGAGTGATCTTATCTGATAAATTGAATTTATTACCTATATAAAATATGTCTAACTTTGCAAGAACTTTAATACTTTATTTTTTAATATTATTTGATAAAAATCTTAGATATCTTTTAATTATAAAAAAATATTTAAAATATAAGTATATAGAATTTGTTTTATTTATTTTGCTAAAATTCTTCAATATTTAAAAAAGTTATCTATTTAATTATTTTTTAGATTCTAATTACTTTTTATCACCTATGATATCATTTTATGAATAAAATTTGAATATATTTGTACCTTTTTTTAATATTTATATTTGCTACTACTAATTAATTCTTTCAACTATCTTTAAGAAGAATCTATAATACTTTATAAATTATTTATAATTCCATATTATTTATAAGATATTTGACATATTATAAATATATATATATATATATATATATATATAAATTCCCCCTACCTTTGTTTTATTTAGATTTAGTATATTTTTTTGGAATGGTATCTAAATATAAAAGTATGCTTCTAATTAAACTATTTTTCATATGTCTTAAATTCTTTTACTACATAACTTATATTATATGATATCAAATCTTATTTTTAAAATAATACTATTGAATTTTTTAAAAATTGGTAGATTATTTAGTTCTTTGGAATTATATAAAATTTTATTTTATTTTTATTTAAAGAAAAGTTCATGTAAAAGAGATCCTAAAGTTTAAAAAATATATTATCTTCTCAAAATTGCATGTGTTTTTTTTTTTTTTATATATATATTGTTTATAAGTTAAAAATGAGTAGTGGTAGCTAAACATTTTTATTATTATACAAATTTCTATCTATTTGCTTAAAAGAAAAATCTAATCAAACCTAAACAAAGATCTAGTAGAATATTAAAATTGTTACTTTATTTTAGATTATCACAAAGTGTCTAGCTACAAGATAGGACCCAATTCTGATCCATGCAACAATCCAAAAAGTATTTTTTATTTTTTCCATATCTTATACTTCTACCATTAAAGCTTTGTAAGAGGGTATTATTACCTAAATATTTTTTTTCAACTCTTGTACTTAAATGTTCAAGGTTTGTGGTGCTTGATCATAAGGTTACTAGTTCTTTATTGTATAATATTATGTCATCTTTTCTACTCTTACTATTCTTATTTTGGTCTTATTATGGTTGTTCACCTTCTATATTTATTTATTTCTTATTGTATCAACTTATTCCCAAGTTTTACAATGCCTTCTTGTTTAGTCTAATACTTCCAATCCAAAACCTTTCATGTTAAACCACCAAATCTATTTGTTGCAATTCATTAATTTCAAACTCTATGGTATGTTATCTTAGCTTTCTTTTATAGCCTACGTTAGCTTAGTAATGTGTTAACTATTAATCTCTTTTGGACTTATTTAAATAACTATGATAAAAGACATATTTGGTAGAATTACATATATATATATATATATATATATATATTATGACTAAGTTGGTGATATAAAATAAGTTGGTGATATAAAATAAGTTGGTGATATAAAATAAGTTGGTGATATAAGGATAAGGCTAAAAAAAATCTTAGATGATATAATTTTTTATTTTTCAAACATACACTTAAGGCATCTTCTAAATTGGTTGTCACTTATTGTGCATCTTTAAAACACTCATGAAACAAATCTTTTAGTGCAAATTGAGTGTAAATCTTTATTACTTATATTTCTTATATTATTTTTTAATTTTTTTCCTACAAAACTTTGAGATTAAAATTTAGATTTTATGTTTTAATTTTTTTTAAAATGTACATTTTAATAAAAATTTAGTATAAATAATGTATCAATATTTCTTAAATTTCTTCTTTCAAATCTATCTTAAAGTAAAAATATTTCTTTTAATATTTTTATTATTTCGATTAGACCTTGTATTTTACATTCTACTTAGATTAATTATTTTAAGAACTTAATTTAGAGGTGATTTGTTATCAACCAAGTATGAAATCATTACATGAAATCTCAAAAATATATATATTCAAACCACTACATTGCCAACCCTTACTATACAAAATTTGGTTCTCACTAAGAATTTAACAAAAATATAAGAAAAACTTGCAAGAAATTACTCACTAAAAATATGTTTACTTGGATGCAAGTTGCTCATCTAACAATACCTTGTAAAAGGTTCCACCATATTTTGTTCTTTTCTTACATTCAATTGTATACCAATAACTTTAGTTGTTGGTTAGAATTTGCTTTGAATAATATCCTTGTCTTGCCTATATGTTCCTTCCGTAACTCCCTCAACATATGTGGCCATTTTACGAATCCTAATCTTAACCCTATAAATACTTACACCAAAACCAGCCTTCTCCGGCTTGTTGCACTCCCACCCTCGTCTCCTTAATCTTTTTCGTAGCCTCATTAAAACTCTACTCTTCTATGCTTGCACTAATTCTTACGAGCGCATACTGCAATCTACTCTGCAATGAAAATAAAATATGTATCTCCCTGCGGCAGCCAATGTTTTTTTTGTTTCCGCAGATGATGAGTATGATTTTGTGAAATGATTGCAGAGGTCATGGACGGGTCTTGTTCTGTGGAGTTTGCGACATTTGACCTTGTCAAACAGTGCAACACTTGCATGACCAGTCCTCACCCACCCGCCTTTCCAACTGAAATACAAGCTCTGAGATGAATCAATCTTGAGGTAGAGAATGTGGACGTGGGGCCACAAGTTTTCTGGCATGCTCCTTGCGAATTTGTTGTTTTCCGGGCACTGGTTTGCGTACACTCCCGACCAGATTAAGAAGAATTTCATGTCGTTTCACTAGTGGGTCGTCTTATTGGGTGCTGCACTGCCACGAGACACTAGCGGGTGACAGACCCACTCACCTGCCCAGTAGTAGGTATTGAATTGTGACTGCGGCGGAGATCATCTTCTATCAAATATAGAAAGTATTTTTTCACTTTGACTGCGCCTTCGACAATTTTCACAACTACCAGTCAGCAACAGTGAGGAAAAAAAAATATGACATTCCAGAGTTCTTCGACAGTGCAATTACAGCACCTCAACATATCTGAACATTATAAAATGCCTCCGTGCTTATAATGGTTTACGTTGTTTTGAATATACAGACCTGAAATGAAATTCTGACTCAGGGAAAGGTGGACCATAATGTGAAATTTAAACAGGAACTGGGTCTTATTCGCATTGGATTGGGTCTGATAATTCAACCCAGTTCTATGATTATGGAGTGCATGACCAATCGATTACGAAGTGAAATAATTTGACTTTAGAATTGTCCTTCCTTTTTTACATTCAAACATGGGACAGTGTGTAAAGATAATAGACAGGCTCCGTCGTTACCACTACAGCTTGGTGCGGATCTCTAAAGGGAGATCTAACGATCTGTGGCTCCTAAAGCGGGTTCCATAGCCCATGTCGCAGAATGGGGCAATCAATTCTCGTCAAGGACTTTCTACGAAGTATTGCTCTTTGAGAATATACGTCATCAATGGAGCACGCTCCCTTGTCGGATTTTCGTACTTCATCCTTTGCAGTCAAATTCGCACCGTAACTCTTCTTTTGTGACACGATACCCCAGAGGACACAAACATATGCTTTGGATGAATGCATGGTCACCCATGAAGAGTCCATATGTATACGTACACATACACACACACACACACACATATATATATGTATATATCTATATATATAGCTCTTAAGCTGCGGTGTAGTTCCCAGTGTAATAGTAATGTCAATACTTCCACCCAAGATCCTCTATCCCTTTATTTTTCGAACTTAGCAGGATCGTGAAACTGTTGGCCTTCGCCGGTCAAACGAAAAGAGACAACAAAACTTGCAACTCTGAAATGGCTTACCCCTAACTCAACCCAGAATCCACCCCAAAATCGCCTACACAGAAGCTTAATTCTAATCACTACAATGAATGCACCCAGTCGACGCCCACCAAGCTCACGCAACCCACTGGTCTATCGATCGATGACCGCGATCACAATCGGTCGCCGCAAGTGGGGCCACTAGAAAGACGAGGCTTTCACTAATCAAAGACGCAGTTACCCGGAAGGGTTTTCTTCGGGTTATCGGTCATGGATCCCCCCGCGAGCGAGTCATCCTTCACGGCGAGAGACAGAAAAGCGCGGCGAAACAAGCCAGGCGCGTAGGGGTTATACAGGGGAACGCAACGGGAACCAGGAGGGGAACCGCGCGTAGAACCTAGTGGGGAACGATGGTGGCGCGATCTGATAGGCCTATCCTGAGAGGGGAACGGGCGGAGGCGAACTTGGGGACGGGCGGGGCGGAGATAAGAGTCTTATCCAGGGACGTCGTCTTTTCGGAAGCACCTTGTTGCACATCTCAGTCTTGCCTCGCCGGTCAGTTTGCTGTGCGGATTGAGTCTCGGTGACGGGATCCGGCCACGCCTGTCCTCCTCCCTCCCCACCTCCTTGCCCCGTCCCTATCGCCGTGCTATCCATCGCGCAATCCGATGGAAAGAATCGGCACCCGGAGGTGCTCCATGCGCGGGTTCCATGTCGAATTCTCATGTCATGTGCTCAGAGACTAGTGCTATAATCACGCTGGTGTTGTGGGATTGGAGCTTGTGAGGTGGGTTGAGGAAGGGAGGGTTGGTTGCAGTCGAAGTTGCCCTACTAGAATGTGGTTGCAGGTGGGTGGAGCCTTGGGGGGGTTGAGTGTGTGTCTGTGTTGAGGATTGTCCGCGTCGGTGCAGATTCTTTCGAGCACGTTGTTGATAGGATGTGGGTTTTAGAGTCTAGTTCAATAGAAACGTGATGGAGGATGAGATGAAAGTCAGAGACGGGCGGGGTGAGCTGTAGTCTAGGAGCTTTACCGACTATTTGGGGCGAGTTCGTTAACTGTTTGTTATGGTGCCGATGTTGCAGTGTAGACGCATGTTGTTGCCTTAGAAGGCGCTGCAGTTGAAAGATTAGCTGATGTTGTAGGAATCGTCTAGCGTTGAATGGGTCGAGGAATCTGAGAAGGGCGTTCTGAAGAATTCCGAGCTCTTGAAAGCACCGTACCCTGACAATAAAGAGAAGTACAAGCTTAAGGGAAAAATAAAATAAAACTAAAAAAAAATTGTCGAGAATACAAGCTGCTTTGAAAGCTGCATGAGAGTGTAGTCTGGTTAGCTTCAACTTATCCAGTGATCTTGTAACTAACACAGGTTCGCTCTAAATTCTTCAGTTATCTACCTTTGAGAAATACAACTTCGTGAACGTCAGAGCTTTGACCAGTCTTAAGGGCTTGCCAGTTGCTGTGCTTGAACTGGATTCTCGATCCTTCATTGCGGCTATAACTGCCGCCATCCCCACCCAATCTGTCGACACAAATGAATCTAACACAAGAGCTTAGTCCAGTACGGTTATAGTACCACAGTAGTAGCGAATGTATTCTTGATCGTTGCTTCGAATTTTTTATGTAATAGGCCTGGGAATAAGTCACCACTAATCTTGTAGGATGACAAGGACTGCAAGATCGTAGTATTAAGTTATCCTAACAGTCTAACCCTGCGCCGTTGACGTGCCCCGCATTTTAGAAAATAAAATATTAGAATTTCAGTACAGATTGTAGAAGTCTTCCCATCGCACGGGAATTTACTTTTCTTTTTGTAGCAGATGAATCAAATGTAATAATATTTCCCTGACGTGTCCCAAACATGGAGAACCATTCACAACTTGCTCAGCAGCAAGCTCAACAGCAACAGCAACAAGATGTGCAGCAGCAACAGCAGCAACAGACATTGAACAAAATGATGGCCCAGCAGCAACCTCAGATGCAGTATTCACAGAACATGGGCATGCAACAACCATACCAGGGCTCTCAGACAACAGGAGGCCCCGATACTTCACCATCTCAAGGAGGTCAGATGCAAGGGCAATCTCCTGCAGCTTATCCGGCTGCCTTAGCTCAACAGCAGCAGGCACAGCTTAGTTACCAGCACCTTCAGCAGCACCACCAACAGCAGCTACAGATGTTCTGGGCTAACCAGATGAGTGAAATTGAACAGGTCTGTACTCCATTATTTATTTATTTTCCTTTTGTGTGGTTTTTATTTTTATTTTATTATTGGTTCAAACTAACCTCTTTTCGTTACATTGGCAGTTTTAATAGTCCCAGAGTAAGTATTAAAGAGCCAGGATCCTTGAAATGTACAGTTGATGTAATCTAGGTTTGGAAAACTTGCAAAAACTTTTTCAAGACATCAGAAAACTGACCTTATGATGAATCTGGGTATGTTTTGGTAGTCGAGCGTCTTTTTTCTGTCATAGTATCGGTTAGATGAGATGTGATCCAGGCAATTGTTCCGTGTATTACAGTCCCAAGGAGCTTCAGGGTTGATGCATGGATTGAATTGAAGCATCTTGATCTAAATTTTGCACATGAGCTTCTGCATCTTTCTAAATATTATCCTAATACTGTTTGGTTGGCAGGCGAACGACTTCAAGAACCATCAGCTGCCGCTAGCGCGCATCAAGAAGATCATGAAAGCAGACGAAGACGTGCGGATGATCTCCGCAGAAGCACCAGTTCTGTTTGCGAAGGCCTGCGAGATGTTCATCCTGGAGCTGACGCTGCGCTCGTGGATACACACTGAAGAGAATAAGCGGCGCACGTTACAGAAGAACGACATTGCAGCCGCCATTACCCGCACAGATATCTTCGACTTCTTGGTGGATATTGTCCCGCGTGACGAACTCAACAAGGAAGACGGTATCGGCGTTCCTCGAGGCACCATGCCTGTGGGTAGTCCTGTCAGCTACGAAGGGGTATATTATGTGCAGACGCCACAAGGTCCAGTTCCTCAACCCGCGATGGTCTCGCCTGCCATGATGGGCAATCAGATGTTGGGCGCAAGACCGGCCATGGCCATGGACCCGACAGCAATGTACCATCCGCAGCAGCAGCCGCAGCGACCGCCCATGCAGTACATGCAACAGCAAGCACCAATGCAACAGATGTGGCCGCAGCAAACAACGCAAATGCCGCCCACTCAGCACGCTAGTATGCCGCCAAGCAGTTAGCTAAACCTTTGTGCCTGAAGTTCGCAGACGTGCGGCCGGGTTGGAGGTTGTCGTGAGGTTGCTGACATACCCATCTATGCAGACTGACGTGCGATGGGCTTCATTTCTGCAAACTCGGCACCCACAGATTGTGTGATCGCTTTGTAATCTCCTTTTGTGATAAAAAGCAGCTTAGAGCAGTCACTAGTTTGGTCTAGGATCGACAGACGAAATCCTTGAGCAGGGTCTGTTAATGTTTCTCTCGCAGCCTGATTGTTGGGGCTCTGCTTGTAGCTTCCGGAACTGTATACTAATTTTCAATCTGTACTCTAATGGACTTGGAATACTTTGTATGAAAGCTTCAAGCCTCGACCTTAGACTTGGCATGTTGATACAATCTCTAGGCTCCAGAGCTTCGGCGCAACCTTCCTTCGAAAACTTGGTTGTGACAGTGCTGATTCCTAAAAACGGTATTATGAAGCTGTTCAGAAAGCGGGACGACTCTATATGTCCACATCGCTGGTTTTGGAGTTTGTGTGCAGATCTAGGAGTGCTAGCCTGATCGAAGTTAGCCGTCGTCATCTGTAGACGCAGTCTGGGTCCGGATGGTCATCCCTGAGGTTCTGTAGCTCCCCATGTAGTTTTGTGCTCATGTTAAAAGCTGCATAACAAATTTAGACATGGAGTAAAGCGCAGAGTTGCCGAAGGCCGACGTGTCAATTCATCGTTCCACGGATGAGATACTTGCCTCGCGCCATCAGCTTGCAGCATCCCGGCGTCTCCAGTTGCAGTTGTTCCTCCGCATACACAGCCTCTCTAGACAACAACAGCATTTTCTTAACTCTAGTCGATCGACTTGTTGTTGTTGGTTAAGATTGTGTTTATGTTAAGATGAAAGCTTGAATTCATTCCAAATCTTTACCCTTACGACAGTCAAACTTTCAGGTTCATATTTGTTGGAGATTGGTCTGCAAGAAAGTTGATGTTGGATTCATTAGATCAATGCATCGGGGATACCCGTTTTTTGTATTTAAAAAAAAAAAAAAAAAAAAAAAAAAAATAGATTCATAAACATTTGTGCAAATTATCGTTAATATGGTAAAATTTCCTCAAGATTCTTTCAAATACTTTGGTACCTTCATTTTTAATAATTGTGATAATAATAAAAAGATGAAAATTTGAAAATTTAAAATAGTTCTTCAATATTGTTTTTAAAATGTCTAGTTGGTGCATTTTTTTTTTTTTTTTTTTTGACACATCTTAATTGAGTACATTCATTGTCTTAAATTGGCTAGCTTTAGAAAATATTAGAGACATTAGTTAATATTTTAAAACCTTCTTAGATGAAAGTAAGGACCTTCTTAAATAAAATCTTCTTAGATAAAAGTAAAAATAAAAGCTTTTATAATGTAAAATAATAAAAATAATTCATTGTATGAGAATTGAAATATCAAGAAATTGTGTATTATGATTCCATTGAGTAGAGGCCTTAAATTTCATCTTATTATATATCTATCTTTATATCCTAGAATTTTCTTAACTATTCAAGTCTAATTCCATCTATAAAAAATAAAAATAAAAATAAAAAATTATGACTAAGATTCAATTCTATTTTTTATTTTGGCCCTTATTATTTTTTTTATACAACAACATGATCAAATCAATATGTTACAAATATAATTTGAGTATACAAAATTGTTAAAAGAATATTTGAGTAATACAAAATTGTTAACTCCTATTAGATATTATGTGTTTAACTAGTATATAGACAGTTGACATTGGATTACCACTAGTTAATAACTTGTAGCTGCCATAAGTTAATAGTACTACCATAAAGTCATAAATAGTCTAACAAGACAATTATCTCCAAGTCAAATGGACCTTGATTATAAGTTAATTATTAATATGTTTGCACTAAAAAGTCTTTGTTAGTAGACTATGAACTTATGTTACAAGAGCCTAAAGCAGAGGCTCATTTTATATGGTTAATTCTTTTGAATCCTTCTTAGTTAGGTGGTAAGCTCATTTGTATTTGTATCATTAAGCTTCTATCTTAGCAATATACTTCCTCAAATTTCTCACATAGTATCAAAATTAGGTACTCTAGGTTGTTGTTTGCGGATTGAGTGGATTATGTGAGGCTATTTATAAAAGATGGTCTTTCAATCTTCTTGAAGGAGTTTTATTTTCTATGAATTAGTTGAAGAAGAACTTCAAACCTCAAAGTATAGAAATCTATGGTAGTTCATCATAAAATAATATGTAATTTATTACTTATCTTTGAAAAAAAGAACTTGAATTTAGAGTTGTGCTGCAACAACCTCTAAAGGCCTTGGAATTACAGCAAATCCTATTGGAATAGGCAACAATAGTCCTTGGAGCTCAACAAAGTATTAGAACAAAGAAGAAATAGTTCGAAGAAATGTTGAAAATATAGGAAACTATACCGAAAACATGGAATGCGGTAAGAACATGTGTAGACAAGATTAGATTTTGTCAATAGTTTGAAGACTTAGCTTTAGTAATTGGCAGGACCTAGGAGTGGCAATGAAGAACTTTAAGAATTCAAAGTGGGAACACCAAAGTAGGAACACCAAAGTAGGAACACCAAAGTTGAATCCAAGCAAACCAAAGAATCTAGAGACTTCAAAAAATTTTGATGTTGTTTATTTTTTGATTTTCTTTAAACATCATTGACTCAGAATTCCTATAACTTGTTCTATTTTGAAAGTCTAGACTTGAAATTTTTTAGAAGTGCCAATGGCACAATACTTCTTATATCCAAATTTCTTTTTTATTTTTATGAATTTTTTTAGAATTCCTATAAATATTCAAAAGAACTATAAATAAATATTAAATTTTATCTAGTCTCATTTCTAATTATTTTTTATTCTTTTTCTATTTTTTATTTTATTTTAGTTAGTTTATTTAAAAAATAATAAAAAATAATATATTATAGAGAAATTCAATAGAACCAATTGATATCTTTAGAAGCAAAAGATTAGATTTATTCTTATTGATAAGGATTTATAAAAGGTGGTTTATAGGAAGTATAAGAAATCTACTAGGTCACTTGTAGATCTAATAGAGTTAGATAAATAAAAGTATACATATTCTACCGTGTTATTTGCAATTTTCTTTTATCTTTCAAGCACAATTTATAATTACAAATAAGGGTGTAAGGACAAAGGCCACATAGAAACATCTGAAAGTAATATATATGGTGAAAAACACTTCAAACCTATTATATTTAATTTGTGGATTTTGGATTGTGTAAATAAGTAGAGGTGATAGCATTGTTATATATTTAAGCAAGCTACAAGAGATAGCTGAGCAACTTACATCAATTGGCAAGAAAATTTCAAATACACATTTTATTATAGTGTTACTGAGGAGTCTTACGGAATCATTTAATATGCTTGTAGTGTCATTGCAAAGTCACATTCCAATCAAATTGATATTACAAATAGTCATGGCTCAACTATTACAACAAGAGTCTTGTTTTAAGAATGTAAGATCTATTTCAAAGGCGGTATTAGTAGTAGGTAACAAATCCAAATCACAATTTCATATTCATAATCATGCAAGGTATTCTTATCATTATAAAAAGAATATCAAATATAGATATTATGGCAAAAAATATCACTATGAGAAAGAATATCCAATTAAAGGTCAAAGAAGTTGAAGAAGACTTTTTAAAAGAAATAAGCAAATATAACAAACAAAAAGGATTAAAATGATGAATGATGAATGATGGATCTATGTTTGTGACAATATTATCTATTATTATAAGTAATAAAGAGTGATATATCAATTCAAGTGCTTCTTAGCATATGATAAGAAATCAAAGTTGATTTTTAAGCTATGACAACCTATCACTTGGCCTTAAGATTTATTTAGGAGATGATATTAGATTTATTATTAAAAAAAAGAATAAGACTTCTTTTCAACTTTCAAACAAGATTTGGAAAGATGTACATGACATCTTATATGTTGAAGGATTAGCCAAGAACTTGCTTTTAGTTAGTAAAATAACATATCAAGATTATAAAGTCAATTTTAAAGCAAACACTTATCTTATAAAATATAATAATACTATCATTAAAGGTGTTAGATCTAAAAGCTTGTATATGCTATTGGGATCTTTAGATTCAAAGAAGATTTCACTTGTTTCTAAGATAAAATAAACCATAAATAAGATAGATCTTTGGCATCAACAATTTAGTTCATCTTAACATTGCAAGCTTGAAAAAATTATAATTAGATGATATGATTATTTATTTGAATTTAGGCAAACATATAAAGTTAGAGTTTTATGAAGGATGTATTTATAATAAACAATATTATGATGCTTTTTTAATAAAAAAAATACTCATATAATTAAACTCTTGGAATTGATATAAATAATTCTATGTGGAATATATTTTATGCAAGAACAAAATACTTTGTCACTTTTAGTGATGATTTTTTTTAAAAACTTTTATATATTTTATGAAGCAAAAATTGGAAGTCTTGAAAAAATTTAAGATTTTCAAGGCTGTAGTTAAAAAAACAAATAGACTTGGAGATTTAAAAATTACATAGTAACAATGGTGGTGAATATACATCCAAGGCTTTTAAGTAGTTTTGTGAGGAAAATGGCATTGAACAACAAATATCTATACCTTACATACCTTAATAAAATGGAGTTGTAAAATATAAGAATTAGATATTATTAAAAATATATTGCAGTATAAATAATTTTTTAATAAATATTGGACAAAAATCATTAATACAATAATATATGTTCTTATTTGAGCTCCTATTATAATTGTGGAAGAAAAAATATCAAAAAAAATGCGATCAAGTATAAAATCATTAGTCAAACTTCTTTATATATTTGGATGTGATGTCTATGTACATGTTTTAGATGAAAATACACTAAGCTTAATCTTAAAAGTAAAAAAATACATTCTTCTAAGCTATATTGAAGATACTAAGTGCTATCGTTTCTATGATGTTAAAAAAGGCTTAATGATCAAGAGCCATGATATTAAGTTTGTTGAATGTGAGATCATTAAGCAAATAGAATGGATTTTAGAAATTTCTAATAATAAGTTTTTAAAAATAATGATTAAGATTGAATCTACAAATTCTATATCAAATTTTGAGAATGAAAGTGAGGATGTAATAGAAGATTTGGACAATGGTAATAATCAACAATATCTTATTATTGAACCTTCATCTTTAATAAAAGACATTTGATCACAAGCTTGTACACTTAGACATCAACAAGTTGTTTCAACTATACTTCCAATTCTTCCTCTACTTCTACCTTTACCTATACTAATTCATTTGTGAGAATTTAAATTATTAAAAAAATAAGTGATTGATGAATCAACATTGGCTTAGATGCCTTCCAACTCATTCATATCTTTAACGTGCATAGCACATGCTTTTCATACAAGCACTAAAGAACCAATTACTTTCACTAAAGCTATGAGAAAGAATGATACTTGGAAGTGAAAAGAAGCAATGGATTTGAAATATCATAGTCTTAGTGACAACATGACGTGGATTTTGATATCTCTATCAATATATAAAAAATCTATCAAATGCAAGTGGATTTTTAAGATTAAATAAAATATAAATGATTTAGTGAGTGCTACAATAGAAAACTTATTGACAAAGGTTATGTATAAAAAATTATAGTAAAATAATAAAATAAAATAAAATAAATTATAATTAGATTTTTGTTCTAGTAGCAAAAATGACTTCAATTTATACACTTTTTTGACTTATTGCAGTTGAAGATTTAGAAGTTCATCACATAGATATAAAGATAACACTCTTGAATAGAAATCTTGAAGAAGAAACATACATGGAGCAACCTAAAGGCTATGTCTCAAAAGGCAAAGAATCTTTGGTCCATAAGCTCTTTAAAATTCTATATAGGCTCAAGTAATCTCTAAGGGCATGCTATAAAAAAATAAATGAGTATTTTGCCTCACAAAGTTTAAAGAAGAGCCATGCAAATCCTAATATTTATTTATTGAGGAATTCCAATGGATTTATTATCATTGCACTGTATGTGGATGATTTGGTTATAGTCTACAATAATAAAGAATTTCTTTTTAAAACAAAAAGTCACTTAATTACATAATTTGAGATGAAATGTTTGAAAGAAATCCATTACACCTTAATTATCCAAATTATAAGAGACCAAGAGAGTCATATAATTTATCTCAATTAGCAAAAATGTTTAGAAAATATTTTTAAAAGGTTTGGCATAGAAGGTTGTAAACTTTTAGCTACACCTCTAGATTCTAATAGCAAATTATTAAGAAATATGAGTTTGCAAATTCATGAGGAAGTTGAAGCAATGAAAGATGTTCTATATCAAAGTATGATTGGCAGCTTAGTTTACGCAGTGATTAGCACTCGAGTTGATATTACATATGCAATGGAAATTGTTAACTAGTACATGAAAAATCCTAGTCCAAAATATTAAATAGCTATTAAGTAGGTTTTCCAATATTTGAAAGGTATATTAGATCATGTGCTACAATAAGATGGAAGCTCATTAAATTTACAAGTAAATGGTTATTGTAATATAAATTATATAAAAGATATTGATACTTAATGTTCAACTATTGGCTATATGTTTTTATTGGCTGATAGTATTATTAGTTGGAATAATAAGAAGCAACCAATGGTTGCATTGTCTACTATTGAAGCAGAATATATGGCAGCTATTCATGCAACAAAAAAAACACTTTGGCTTTACAAATTATTCTATGACATTGGATTTTCATAAAATAGTCCAATAACTATTATCAATGATAATTAGAGTTGTATTTTTTTTCCAAAGAATCCTAAGTTCCATACTTATATTAAATATATTGAAATTCAATAATACTTTGTTTGTGAGAAGATTGAGAATGGCAAAATTGACATAGTTTATTGTGGGACTCAAGATATGGGAGTGGATGTTTTAACCAAATGTCTAACTTTTAAGAAGTATTATAAATTTAAAAAGATGATAAGAATCGTCAAATTGGATTAGTCTTATATATCATTATATAAGAGCGTTAAAAGAATATTTAGATATATATATAATTCCTATTAGATATTATGTGTTTAATTAGTATGTGGATAGTTGACATCAGATTACCACCAATTAACAACTTGTAGCCACTATAAGTTAGTGGTACTACCATATAGTTATAAATGGTCTAACAAGATGATTATCTCCAAGTCAAATGGACCTTGGTAGTAAGCTAATTGTTAGTATGTTCACACTAAAAAGTCCTTATCATTAGACTATGAACTTGTGTTATAAGAGCCAAAAGCAGAGACTCACTTTGTGTAATTAATTCTCTTGAATCTTCCTTAATTAGATGGTGAATTCATTTGTATTTACATCATTAAGCTTCTATCTTGACAATATATTTCTTCATATTTTCTCACAAAAATAATATGCTCTATATAATGACATCAAATGATTTAATATTGTATTAGATTCAAATATAATATATCCATATATTATATATTAATAATAAGATGGTGTTAAATCTTTTGTATCTATGAAATAATTATATTGCAAATGTGACTTATTATTTTAGGAAGACTTTTTATAGCTTTTAATTCCAATAATTAGTTATTATGTTGTATATATATAAGATTGTCCAATTTTAAACTCTTCTAGCTTATCTACAATCTTAGAATCTATATAATATATTTTTTGGTATTTGTGGAAAGTATAATTAATATCATACGAAGATCCTAATATGGACTTATGCCCTCTACTTATTTAGTGCAATGCCTTCATACCAAATCATGCGCATTATTATAACCTCCTTCTTTATGTAAATTATAGTCCATAAGTTTTCTTATTTAAATTTATAGTTTCCAACCAATATTTTATTTTATTTTTTCTATACTAAAATCTCTTATTGCTAATTAGAGTTAAGTAATTTTACACTTGATTTTGTAGGATATACTATTAATTTTACTTTCATTTGTCATCTAAAACTAAAGGCTCAAAAATAAGATTCTTTATTGGATTGTAGTATTATTTGACGGTTTTGGTATTTTTGTAGTTTTAATTGATTAGAGGTATATCTTTGAGAACACATGAAAAATCCTCCACTTAAAAAATTAGGTGATTTTTTGTAAAATATAATACTTTCTTATTTCAATAGATAGCATAAAATTGTGGTCCTATCCTATATAGATTCAAATCATATGAGTGTATTATAGTGATAAAAGAGCCTATTTACAAAATCAAATGTGATCCTTGTATTTAGAATATTATGTGTAAATGATTGAATGTTAGTATATTCTAAAGGTCAATATAGTGTTTTGGTTTTGGTACTTAGGAGCTTGGATTAAAGATCTTGTAATATGGTAGAGAAAAAGATATTTGTATAGTGGTTCCAAAAAAGCCTTGTTATCTTCTTCCAAGGGCTATTTTGTCTTTATATATTTTTTAATGTTATTTTTTGAGTTGTTGCATGCATACATATGATTTATCAAAGCATGTTGCCAAGATTTTTAATAATTATTTTAAATAATAACATCTGTAGTAATTTTTTAAATATTGAGACAAAACAATTATTTGAACTTTAGTGATTTTTTATATTTGTATGCAAGTTTTTTTAATATTTTTTATGTAATATTTAAAAATTTATATATAAATTATAAAAATTTATACAACATTATGTAACAAAATTCTTGAATAAATTTCAATGTATTAACTATCTCAATTCTTCAAATATATATATATATATATATATATATATATTATGTATATATTTTTACTATTATTTTTAGTTTTAAAAGAATTTTATATTTATAAAATATAAATATAGATAAAATATATATATATATATATATATATATATACACATAAATTCTTCTAAATAATTAAAATATGTTATATATATTATTGGTAATCAATAATTCTAAAAGTCATTATATTATTATTATATATTAATATTTTAGTCAAAAAATATATATAAATATATTAGATAAAAAATATATAATATCTTTTTTTAAATATAAATATAAAAATAGATATATTTTTTAAATATATCAATAAATCTAGGAATTAAAAAAAGATTAAATAATTAAAAAAATTAAATTAAGTTAAAATTGATTAACTAATTTAAATATATATATATTGATATTTCAATATTAAAATCATACAAACATCATATGAATGTACTAAAAAAATTATAAAATTATTACTAATACAATATTACTAATAAATTTTATTAATTAAATGATTTAGTACCAAAACTTTTTAGATATTAAATTAAAGCTAGTATTTTTTTTAAAAAAATATTTTATTATATTTTATATTTTATAATTAATAATAAATTCTATCACCAAGGTGGTAGAAATTTATTGATAGTATACCCAATAATAAATAATCACACTAATTCCAATTCTTTATTTAAATCCGCCCTGTCCTCCAAACAAGCTACAATGGTAACGATGTTCCAAGTAAAAAAAACGTTTATTGAACGTGCTTAAGCCAACAGGGGATGAATGTCGTGGTGAAACGTGAACGAGGAACGAGAACGAAGAAAACTCGTCGACGAAAGAGGCGAAAGAGTCGACAACAGACGATGGCCTCCTGCAACACCGATTAAGAGCACTTAGGTACCGTGGGATCTGAAATCCTTTCGTGACATCTGAGCCGTTGCAGGAATTAGGGTTTCGTTGAAGAGGGTTTTGGGTGCGTCAATGAAGTTTTAGTGTTTTCGCTTGCGAGCTTTGCCCCGCTCTTCCGCAGCTCGCTATTCCTTTGACCCGTAGTGCATTTTGCCTGCTGCCACCATGAAGGTTGTGGCTGCTTATCTGTTGGCTCTTCTGGGAGGCAATCCCGCCCCCAGTGCCAAGGACATTGAGTCCATCCTCGGCGCAGGTAATTTAGACGGACATGACTTGTGACGGAAACCCTAGTTTATTGTTCAGGTGAAATGGTTTTCCAAGGAGGTGGCGTGTCTCACCTTCTGGCGAACTTTGTATGTTTCGGTGGGCCGCCTGGGTGATTTTGGGTATTGAATGGTTTGTGTATTTTTTTGTGCAGTCGGCGCTGAGGCCGATTCCAGCAGGATAAGCCTGTTGTTGAAGGAGCTGGAAGGAAAGGACATTCTGGAAGTGATTGCAGCGGGTAAGGAGAAGTTTGCATCCGTGCCCTCGGGTGGAGGTGGTGGTGTCGTCGTGGCCTCTGGTGGTGGTGGTAGTGGTGCCGCTGCACCAGCTGCAGAGGAGAAGAAGGAAGAGGCTAAGAAGGAGGAGGAGAAGGAAGAATCAGATGACGTGAGTTTTACACTTTCTATACTATTTTGAATTTTTAGTTGTTTAACATGTGAGAGCAAGAAGTCTTGTTTTCTGCGTTGTTTTCAGAACTTAAGCTCTCAAAATTGCGTTCGTGAAGATTGAGAAATGGCATCTCATTTTCATCGCGAACTGTGATGTTTGCGACCTTTCATGCTAAGCTTAAACATATTGCCAATGACAAGTTTAGGGTTTTTAGTATGTGTTTGTCTCACCCACCTTCTTACTTAATGCAACTTGTTGGTACTCTGCAGGACATGGGCTTCAGCTTGTTCGACTAAGGGTTACGAATTGTCTATTCTGGTCTACTGCATTTAATAGAACTGGACATGCATGTCCTGATTGTGTATGCAATCATTAACTTGCGGCTACAGATTTTGGGATCCTACTGTAGGAGAATGTCACTATTTACTTGTTGGGATCCTGGTTTAGTCATCAAGAAGTTGAGATCTACGACCTAATTTTGTTTTTCAGTGTCCTCTATTGTGACCGTGTGCTTTTGCTTTTGTGGTTTTTTCGTCTTCTTGTGATTCGATCTGCCTGGCTGCTAGACTTGGATCCGTTCTGAGATCCTGCTGTGACGAAAGTCATTATACTGGAATTTTTGTCTCAGGTGTATGGTATTGTGCTCTCTTCGTCACTGGTATGTGAGCGATTCCGACGTATTCGTTTCAAGCGTTTCCATTCCAATTAGTTTAGAGGTATGTAGTCTGGATTTGTGGTAACCGGGATGTTCGGCTCGCCACGGGAGAGCTCTTAGTCCCACTTTGGAGAACATTATGGAACAATGGAACTAAACTAGGGCGAAAAAAGTAACAGTTTTGCACGTATGGCTCAAAGGAATTGTCTCTTGTGTTATATGTCATTTGTAGCATGGTTATTTGTCTCTCATTACGAAAATATCATGGTCGAAAACTAGGGGAAAAGGAAGAGCAGTACATGGTGCAATTGAATGACTATTTGGCTCTCGGAGAAACTTTTTCTTGGAAAAAGAGAATTGGGAAAGGTAGTTGTCAGATCCGTGTACTGTACTTTCTCAAATAGGCTATGTGCCGAAGACCTTGGCAACGTTTGATATTCTGAAAGCTTGCAAATGGGGAACTAGTTTGTTGCATTAACATAGTCTAAACTGCCCTTTCCAAGTACGACGGTTACCCTTGGACTTTAACAAGTTATTTTTGATAACATGTATGAAAGTTAACCGGTAAATATGCGGATCATGTGCATGGACAATGTTGGAGGAAAAAAAGAAGTGATTTTAGGTAAGAAGCATGGGTTGATTAAGGTAGGAAACACTGCTTGAAATTGATTTGTGAAGCAATTGAACATGTTAGCTGATGAATAGAAAAATGCAAAAGGGCTATCAAGTGAAACGAATAAACATGGAAAGGTATAATCTTTTGCAAAATTAAAACCAAGAATTCTTAATGTTGAGACATAACCCACTGCACCACAAATTTGTAGGACATCGTTGTGATTGCAATTCCATAAATACTCACTGTTGTCATTATATATATGTATAAGTACATTTTTTAAACCAAAAAAAAAAAAAAAAAAAAAAAAAGCTGAAAGTTTTAAGTTGTTTCATCACAAATGTCTCAAATCTTTAAAAAAACAAATTTCCAAAATTATTTTTCACTTGTTACCCACTACTATTATTTTTTGCAATACCAAAACTTATGATTGTGCTTAGATTTATCAGAAATTGAGATTAATTTACTTTACACGTCATGAAGTAAAAAAAGAAGATAGTCTTTATTGTACACTAAGATCCTTAAGCAATTATTCAAAAAATAGTATTATGTTCTTGGATATTTTTAAAAGAATTAAAAAATATAAGGTTATTGTACAAGAGTTGAATTTGGTTTTGAGAGTATTTTGCATAACCATCAAAAAATTTAGCCTTTGTTTTGCTAAAAATATTGTTAGTACCATTTGGTTATAAGAAAAATAATTTTACTGAAACAATGACATCTTGTGCATCTTTAAAATAGATCTAATTCTAAATCTTGATTGATACAAAGAATCACAAAAAAAAAAAGAATTTCTATTAGACATAGTATGCTTATCTATCTGTGCAATATATTCAATAAATCATCATTGCTTTTAAGCATGCTTACGAGTATCGAAAATAAAGGAATGCTTTTGAGGAAATAAAGATCTAGTAAAAGTCATGATGACATTATTAGTTTAGAGATATCAAATTCTGCACCAATGCTTATATAAAGTTGTCATTTGGTTCATGGATTTAATTTATAAATTAAAAAAACAATTTATTTATTTTATTTTTATCTTTAATTTTGGACATTGTTTTTAATTTCCAAGCAACAAAGTCACAATTTTTGACATACCTATTGACATTAAATACTTACAAAAAAACAACTGTGAACAGTTTTACGAATCTAAACAAATTATTTTCTTTTGATTATTGGATTCTGTCAAATTGACAAAAACCATAAAAACAATAAGGTCACATAAAACAAATCTGACGTTGATTTTTCACTATTTGTGTGAATTTCGTATGATCAACTTCTACATCCAGATTAACATTTAAAATATGACTTTTACATGTGCAAAAAAAAATGTACTCAATTGCATAGATTTCAACTTTTGTGCACATAAATATACACACTCATATACACATACAGTTGAATACAGAAAATACAAACAAAAGTGGAGGAAGAAAAGAGCATGATGAGCTGGCGGAGGAGCAGTGGAAGAAAGGAAGGAAGGGTTCGGACACTTGGGATGCGATGAGAAACACTCACTCTGTCACTCATTCACTCACTCCTTGCTTTCTTGCTTACTTACCTGCTTACTTGCCTGCGAGGAGGAGGAGGAGGAGGACGACGACGACGATGACCTAATTTGCACCACCACCACTATCGAATCTGCTTCCCTCCACATTAGGGACTTGCACGCCTGAGCTCACCCACAATTTGCCTCTGAGTTCCCTGATCTTGTGTGCTGGATATCCCATGAATGAGCCTGGTTTCGTTCTGGAGATGGATGAAGGTTTGCACCAGGAGTGAGTGAGTGCAGATTTGTCGGCACTTCTTCTTTAGCCTAGTCGTTCCCGTTCAATTTCCAGGAGTTGAGCATCTGGGTTGAGCAGTAGCAGTGTGTGTGTGTGTGTGTGTGTGTGTGTTTGCATTTGCATTTTGACTGACGGTGTAATCGGTAGTCTTTGGTGTCTTAGCTTATGGATTAGGGGATTGTATATGAATTAATCGCCTTTTCAGTGCTGCGCGTGTATAAATTCCTGCTGAACTTGAGAGGTTAGACAATTGCAGCGTAGGGTAGAACGTGGGTTGGTGTGAATTTCCTCTCAAAGATGCGAGTCGATAGATTTGAGAAAAGTCCGGTTTGGTCTGGTCTGGACTGGTGTCAAGGCGCATGTAGCGACGTCAAATTGCAGCTGCCATGGCCGTTCAAATCCTTGCAATCTGTGGGGCAGCAACTGTTCACCTCGTGGCAGAACCAATTCAGCCCTCATCCCACGAAAAGGATCGCCGAAGTGCCCACCAGTTTTAGGGTTTCGAATTCCGAGCTCCATGCGTTTCAAGCTAGTATCGAATCTTTAACAGCAAAATTTGCCCCCTGGGTGCAAAAGAAGGGGCAGCAGAAGACCCCTAAGCTGTCACCCGAGGAGCAGGGAGACGCCGAGGAGCGCGCATTGGCAATTGCTTTGGCAGGGCGGCAGAAAGCTACGATACTTGAGTTTTATTCCCCCAGGTGCACGCTATGCCGGTCGCTGTTGCAAGTGGTCGAGGACATAGAGCGGAGGGAGGGCGATTGGCTGCGCATCGTAATGGCGGATGTGGAGAATAAGAAGTGGCTTCCGGAGGTATTTGGATGGCTCTCCCCTATCCCTTTTGTCGTCATTCGCACTTCTATCTGAGTTCACAGTTTGTATTTGGAGCCTCTAACTAAAGCTCAAATCTGCGGTTACATGAACTCAATCCTGTCTTCTCTTCTATTCCCTTTGGATTTTAAGTTTTCGCAATGCACAAAATTGTGAGACTCTAGATGAGGGTGCAAGCATTATATGTTTGAATTGTTTTTATTTGAATTTTACAGGGGTTGACACTTCTTGAAGGGTTGATCAGACTGTTTGGATACTTTGTTGACAGGCTTCCCTATACGATATAAACTACGTACCATGCTTTGTATTGTTGGACTCGCAAGGCACAGCGCTGGCCAAGACTGGAGTCCCGCACAGCCGTATGCATGTTTTGCAAGGGTTGTCATACTTGTTGGAGAGCATGAGACCAATCCGGGGGGCCTTGAAACGGGTCCCTGTGTCAGAGACGGATTTTGATGGCAACGCCAGTAGCGAAAGTTAACCACATTTTGTGATCCACAATGTCTTGAGTGCTAGCTTCTACTAGAATGTTGATATCCAGTTTTTCAGTTACAGGTTGATAGAGTGAGCTTATTTCAAGGTCTTTGTATCTGCATAAGCCACTTAGGAATTTCTGCCTAGATGAAGCTCAGAAACAGCTCTTCATTGTAGCTTTTTACGTCTAAATTTTCATTGAGGTTTGCCTGAAGCATGTCAACTATTTACTTTTTTATTTTAGTTCAGGTTCCCCACATTGTGTGTACAATTATTTTTATATGACTTGCTCCTCTATTTGAAGATTTCGGCCATGTTTGAAGATCCATCGTTGACTTTTGTCGGTGCTCTTCAATCACAAACAGAAACGGTGTAACTGGAATGCTCTGCTGTACATGCTTTATTTGTTGTGATCAGTTCGATTATCCCTGCAAGAACTTAAAGAAAAACTCGAATTCAACACGACTGAGGATTATCTAATATCTACATGCATGAATGGAAGCATGAATATAATTGTGAATCAAGAAATGAGTAGATGAAGTTGAAGGTAAAAAGAACAAAAAATGGAGGAGGTTGTAGTATTCTGATCTGAATAGTGCGATCTGAAGCAAGTATATGATACTATTCTGTGTGTTATTTTGCTGACTGATCAAAACAAGGACAAAGAAATACCTCGAAATAACACTCCAATGATTTTTTTTGTAAAAACTTAAATTACAATGAAATGATCTAGTTACACCGAAGACTCTATACTGTGTATGATTTTAAACCTTTTTTATTAGTCTTATTCTTTGCTCATTTTATAAAATCATGTGTATGATAATCTCAGAAAACATTTTCCAATAATGTTTTCCAACATATACAAAAAAAATCATGCATGAGGTCCCTTTTTCATGCACAATAGACACTATAGATGTATCAGAAAAATGGTTTAAAATGTGTAAAATAATGTTACTAGACTTCTTTGTGAGAAACATGAATCTTTTGGTTTTAACAGATGTTAAACAAATGTTTTAGGTTAATAAAAATGATGTATTATATATTGCAATTTTCTGACTTGTTTAAAATAACATAAACCTTAAAAACACTCATATAAGATCACAAAAAACATTCTTTTTACATTAATTTTGTGGAGAATTTCTTGTAGATTATACTCTTCTATGTATGAATATCTGTATGTAATAAAACATTTTTATGCAATAACTGTTTAAAAATAATTCAAAATTTTGATTGACATGTTTTGAATGATACATTAGTAAAAAAATATTTTAACTTTTAAATAAATTATTATATACAAGTTGCATTTTAATAGAATATCAACTGACTGATGTGCATTAGAATATGCATATTTTTATGCACATGTAAATAATTTGATTTATTTATCAGATTATAAAAATGAAAAAATAAAATATCTTCATTTAATAATGATAGAATCATCTTCATGTCTGATAATGGCAAAACTAAATTATATTAAAACAAATTACTTAGATATGTCAAACTATAAAATTTAAATGTTAATATGTATATTTAAAAAATTATTGATTCACAACTGTATACACTCATTACTTATACATTTAAAATTATATATTTTTATAAAATCATTTGATTGAAAAACAAAACAAAAATATTTTTTAAAATAAGATATTGGTGTATATTTTTTAAATAAAAAAGATCAAAGAAAATTTAAATAAAAAAGATCAAAGAAAATTTAAATAAAAAAGATCAAATTTTTTTATTATCTTAGATAATAATTTTTTTTGGAATTTATGTTATTTTTTAAACTTCAAATATTTATTTTATTTTTTTGGTTTTTAAAAATATATTTAATTTAAAATAAAGACAATACATAAAACTTAAAAAGTTAGTCAATTAAAAAAATGCATAATCCTAATATTACAACAAAATTACAATCCATATATTAATTTTAATTTTAATTTAAATTAAGAATTTATATTTTAAAACATTCAAAATTCTTATTTTACTAATTAGTTGTTGTCACCAACTTGCTTACTACTCAAGTAGTAAGATTAGCCTACTTATGGTCATTGATAATCTACTTCCAAAAATTTAACTCAAGGTGGATGAATTAAATCCATCCATCTAACTAAGTTTGGTGTGCTTGGCATGTGAAGCACAAGCATGGCATAGCTCTTGCCTAAGTAAGTACTAACTCAATTTAGTTGCCCTTACAAAATTGAGCAAGGTTTGTATCTAAAGTCTTGCAAAGCCATGTGGCACAACTTAGTATCAAAATTCTAACTTTGATCAGTTACCACCATTGACAATTGAGTAAGGTTAAGATTTCTAATATATTTAATTAAAAAATAACCATATATTTTAAAAATAAATTAAAATTTGAAAAATATTCTTTATTAGTAATTTTTTTTAAAATTTAAATTATATTTATTTTTATATTGCTAATAATTATGTCAAAGTTAGAATTTAGATAAAACAATATGTATATTTTTTTTGATAGTTTTTAATAACAATAAATATCTTTGATAATATTTATTTTAACTTCACAAGTTTTAAAAAGATCTAACTATGGTATTTTTATTTTTTATTTTTTTAAATTTTTTTCTTCTAACTTACATATTTATTGAATTTTATATTATTTACATCATTAGTTATAAAATAATTTATTGTTAACCTAATTTTTCAACCAAGAAGACTATCTTATTGGATTTGAGTGATTTTTAGTAGCAAAATTGCAAAAGCCTTTTTTTCAAGGATTTCTTATATTCATAATTTTCTTCACAAAAACTATGTAAGATTTAGAACTTGACTTATGGGCAACTTTTTAAGTATTTTCAGCTAATAATATTTAATAGAATTGTGAATGTATTTGAATTATATAAATTTGCTTAATAGTGCATACAAATCTTTTGAAATGTAGGTGAAGTTTCAAGCATTTTGAATTAGTCCTTCTCAATGGCAATGTAAATTTTTTAAAAAAGTAAATCTACTCAAAAAGTGAATGTGAATATTTCCACTCAATGATATTTAAAACTTTTTTTTAGTTATGGGCAAAATTTTAAACATGTCCAATTGATTTAAAAAAGAAGAAGTCAAACAACAAATATAAAAAGAGTCACAATAGGACAAAAAAATCATAATGATAAAGACAAAGACAAATGAAGTGTCATAATAAGACAAATAGTGATAACAAAGTAGAAGAAGTACAACATTCAAAAAAAGTCATAACAACAGCTATATATATATATATATATATAGTTATATGGAGTCAAAACAGTCTAAAGTAATAGTTAATTTGCAACATAGATTGAAATCCCTTATGATGTAGATCTTGTACAATGCAATGATGCAATAATGGAGAAGAGACAAATTTAAGCAAGACTAATTTGTGTGACCTTTAATAGCTTTGTTTAAGCAAAATAGTAGCAACAATTACATAGCAACAAGAAACAAAACAATAGAAGAAGATGTAAAAATGTAGAAAACAATAAAGAGATGGAAATCCTATGCAATATAGATCCTTACAGTGTAGTAATAGAGAAGAGATCCTACAGAGAGAAGTAAAACAAAAACACAGCATAGACCTTGTAAACAAAAATAGGATCTCTCTTTTCATGTTAGACCACACCAATACAAGCTAGAAATTCACCACCTATTTGCACAACACTAAGCAAAACAAATCTAGACAAATCAAAGAGATTGTGCAATGTGCATGTAAAAGAACATATATTTTGCCGAGCAGTGTACAAAATGATGAAATCCAATGAGTGGTGAACCAAGTTGAAATAAGCCAGTAAGGAGGAGCCCAAATTGGACCAACTAATGGGAGGCAACCCCATTACAATACCAACCCAGTATGGGAGCAGGTCTGGTGAACCACCTACTTGCTAGTCAGTTAGTGAGACCAGCCCACTCACTAGTCACTAGTCAGGTAGTGAGACCCGGAGAACAGTAGAACCGGTAACAGAGCGCGTCGGAGGAGACCACGACCCACGACGACGACGACGACGACGAGATGATCGTGTGCATGCGTTGCTCATTCACGTCGAACCTCCTCCTCTTCCTTTGCCAATCGAACCACATCTCACCTCATGACTAATTCCATTGCATTGCCGCCACTTAGCCTCTGATTGTTTCGGTGTCGGCGCAGGAAGGGGGCATTTCTGTTGGGTGTGGAGCAGCAGCGGCATTGTCATGTTTAGTAAGCTTTTTTCCATTGGGTCGACGTCGGGGGACGGCGCTCATCGTCGCCATGGAGCTGAAATGGGCGGTGGTGAAGGGGCTTCCGCTGGAGAGGATCGGGAGGTAGTTGATCGGTGCAAGAAAATGGGATTTTTTTTTTTTTTTTTTTTTTTTTTTTCAATTGTATATCTCCCTCGACGTTGGTTCTGTTTTGAGAATGCCGCTGAGAGCGAGTTGTTGTTTTGTTGTGAACTTCGTGTTTGGAGAAGTTTTCTGTACATGAAAATTTTCAGTGTGTGTACGTACAGTACCTGTAGATGGGAGATTGCAGCCTGATTATGGTTTTGGTTGATACGTAATGATGGTTCAGTGGTAGGTTGGCTCATCGAGCTGTGGATTGCGGTTGTGAGGGAACGGTTGTGTGTCTGCTGTCCGATCAAACTCCGATTTGGGTTCTACTGGGAATTGAGGATTGATGAAATTCTCTGAGCAAGTTTTGTTGTGAACAGAATTCGGTTCCGCTACCAGAGAGTGAATTAGCTCTTGATCAGCTACATCCCCGGCTAATTGGACATCATGGGGTCCCGGCAACGGCTTCAATCCTCGCCTTCGAGCCTACGCAACGTGTGCTCGCTGTAGCTTCTTTGTATGTCTATGTTCAGATCATTTTGTCAATAACAATATAATTGTGAAAACTTGCAAGGAACGCGTTTAGTTCATAAAGTTATTTGCCAGACACAACCACTTGTAATGGTTCTTACTCATTGTGGACATCATTACCATTTAATGTAAAAAACATGTATGATTTTTTAGAGTCATTTTGATGCTTCAAAAACCCTATGATCAGAAATAGAATAGTTTTGGTGTTGCAGTGAATTTATTTTCACGTTGTGCTGCCATGGCTGGGAGGTCACCGTGCTTTGTTCAGCTTATATTGTGCACAAATTTTTGATGACATCATACTCTAATCATATAATTGCAAGCATGTAAGAGGGAGTTGCATTTGTTGTCTGACTGTACTGCATCGAATTCAGCATTGAGATGTATATGCTTGCTGGTCTTGATGTGGACGTGTTGGCTTTGAAACTAGGGATGGGCGGATAAAAATCTGTGGTGCACCTGGCATTGAAGCGTTGTTACAGTCGCCTTTTCGAACGTCTTGCAAGTATCTTGAGGTGAGAACAATTAGTTTCGTTTTGAACACCTGCAAGGTTCCTGTTAATTTTCAAGATAAGGAGCGACCAGAAGGGCTGATTGAGCCTGTTATGTTAATTGTTGCAGTTTATAAACCATGGAGCACAATTAGTTAATGTCACTACCCAGAATGATATTGAGGTAAGATCTACCAGCTTTGTTATGTGTTGTGGCAATTTTCTCAGCGATGAAGAAATTTTAAAAGACAACTTCTCTTATTCTACCCATGATACGATTGTTGAAGTTGAAGTTCAGACCTTACTGGATCTAATATGATTGGATTCACACTTAGGTGTGGGATGTGGCAAGGCTGGAGGAGGCGTGTTCATTGAATTTGGAAAATGATATCACTGCTATTGCAGTTTTGCAAGGAACAACTTACATGTACTTGTTTCTTGGTTTCTGATCTGATTGAGTTGTAAATTTTTTGTTTGTTTAGTTCATTTGAATTGTTGGTTCAATGTTTGATTAGTGACATGATTTTTTATTCTTGCTTGTCAAGTCTACATTGAGATCATCGTCACTCCTGTGTACATTGAGGTAAATTTTATATTTGTTTCGACATCAAACTTCCTTTTTCATATTTTCGTTCGATAACACATATTTTGTGTACGATTGAAATTTTCACAAACTCGTAGATTTTGGAGATTTTGGAGTGATAAATTTAATGGTAGAATTTTAAAAGTTACAATTAACGCGTATACTTCCATGTGCACAGGCTAGTCATTGCATATGGGAATGGCTTACTGGTATCATGGAGTCTTCACGAGACCAGGATTCTTGCCATTCGGGGCGGCACAGATTCGCAGCGTAAGCGGCTAACAGATCATTTACAGAATTCACGCACTTTCTCAGAGAAGGTGGCTGATCGAGCAGCCAGTGTGAGAGAGCAGTTTGGATCAAAGTATTCCTCAAAAACTGAAGTTGTGGATGACGAGGAAGAGCAGAAAGAACTTTGCACTTTGTGTTGGGCATGTCAGAATGGGAGTGTTGTGGCAGCTGGTTACATGGATGGGGATATTTGGCTGTGGACCATTCCTACATCAACAAAAGGAGACTCAGGTGACCCTTTGGATGGAGATTTACCATTTATTTCAGGGTCACCTTTGCGTAAAATAGATTTAGTGCCAGGCAAGTCTACGAAAATGCCAATTATCTTTCTAAAATGGTGTGGAAGCGGCAAAAGAAGCAAGGATGCTAGTGGCCAACTTTTTGTGTGCGGGGGTTCTGAATTGAATACTTCTCAAACTTTGACAGTGCGTTCCGGGTACACCTAAAGCTCTTTCTTTTTTCTCTTACGAACTACAATCTGTTATTTTTCCCGGTAGTTCGTAACGTGTCCCTTGTGTCGAAGTTTATTCTCTCAGTATGTACATGTGTTACTTCACATTACCATGTAAGATGTTTTGAGACTAAAGGACAAGTTGTACCACCAAGGCACCAAGTGCTAACCAATGTGAACTTGCATTTCTTGCAAGGTCTTTTCGTTAGACGAAGGCGTAAGTGAGAATCTTCAAAAGCTTGAGTTGCAACTCCATGGGCCATTTGCAGACGCAGTGACACTTTCAAGACCAGGTGGCACGTTGAGCACACCCACGGCTGCAATTTTGGTGTTATCTTCACCTGGGTTGCTTCACATGTATGATGGTTTTGGCATCGTCTCGTATTTTCTTACTCCAACTCAAGATTCCATGAACCCAGCTTGTTTGCAATCACTTCCATGGAAATCACCCATGAAAGATGTTACTTTTGCTCAACTATTTACTCTGTCATTTGACACTTTGACAGCCAGTCTGCTTCTTCAGGTGATGCTTGCAAACACGTTGGTTGTTCACTCTTAAAATGTGGGCGGATTACAGAATGGTGTGTCGTCACTGTTTTGTTTCAGTAAAAATATGGTGATATTTGACCAGATATGATTTTGTTTAGCGTATAGTTTCATCTCCATAAGTCTTGAGCAAATCTTGGTTGGCCTGTATGGTTGAAGTAGACATGATGGGTATGTGCCACGTGTGTTAAGTCTGTTCTGATTAGACATTTGACTTACAGTTACGTCTAAGAAACAAGGATCCTTTACCCACGCTAGTTGCTGGAACAAAATGGCCAATTACTGGAGGAAGTCAGAGCAGTGCTGCATCTACATCCAATGAGAACATGAAGGATAGGCTGCTTCTTGTCACAGGGCACAAACGTGGTGGCATACAAGTTTGGGATGCTTCTGCATTTTCGATTTGCATGTTGTGCACTGTGAATGCTCCGGTAGATGTTACATACTCTTTGTGATGAAATTGCTCTCGATGATTATGGATCTATGATTTTTCACTGCAGTAAACTTCAGGAGATTTTCTGAAGTCGATCTTTCGTGTTCTTATTGACATATCTGATGCTATGCACATTATAGTTATTGATTATGTGGTATTCTTCTTTTTAGGCCAAAGAGGGAGCATCTCCCGTCTCAGTAGTAGTCGTGTGCGAAAAATCTGGTCTACTAGCATACGGCTGCCAAGAAGGGAAGGTACATTCTTCTAAGCAAACGTGAGCATGTTGCTGACATCTTTGAATGACAAGTTGCAGCGACGTTTTCATACGTAAAGGAATTAATACAAAACATAACCACATGTTGTATTTACAGGTTTATCTGTTGATACTCAGTACTGAAACTCAAGAGGTGCCACGCAAGATCATAAGTGGTGCTTCTCAATCCGGTAGCTAGCGATCTCTACTCTATTTAACCTGTTTCGAATTGTGGTGTGGTTTGGCGTCATGTCATTGTAGATAATACTTGTTTTTGTATGAATTATAATTTTTAAATCATCATCTTACATATTCTTCTTCGTTCTTCTTTCAGTCGTAGAAGAGATTATGAGCAACCCGGCTGGTTATCAATTTATTGCTGAACTACTCGTGCATCAAGCTGCTATTACTTGTATTTGTATTTCCAGTGATTCAGGTCGACTTGCAGTTGGCGATGCAAGTGGAATGGTTTGTGCTAACTTCTTCTTTTCTTAAACTCAAATGATTCATATTTTACTTTTTTGCAGCTCTTCCTACTTCATTGCTTTTCCCGTTGATGCCCATCGAGAATACTATTTACAAAAGTTAGACCTTACAGTATTGTTTCTTGTTGATGGGAAGCATTGAACTAAGATGTAAGAAATTGGTGTTAATTATAAGTATGTGCTCATGAAGGGTATTCCCTGGTTATTTTTGTAGATAACAATTTTGGAACTGGAAAATCTCTTGCTTATATACTTCGATTGCCCTGGGAATTCATCAAGCATTAGCGGATTGAAATTTGTTACTCAAGCTGCCAGAGACAAGATTACTGTTGACCCCCCTGATCCACGTTTAGGACAACCCAAGTCTTTCGCGAGTTCTTCTGTGTTGCTGTATGCAGTGCATGAAGATGCAACTGTGATTGTTCTGGATGGGATCACTGGCGATTGTCTCGATCGAGGTCCTATACGCACAGGAGCATCTTCAAAAACGTTGTGTATGGATGTTTTGGGTCAGCAATTAACACCATGTTGAAAGTGCCTATTCAGCTTGTTGATGTATGATTTTCTAATTTTTGAAAAGTTGTTGCAGCCTTGAGTACTTTCTATCACGGTAATGGCTACTTTTTCCCGCTGAAAAATGCGATAGGTTGCATTGCTATTCATTGGAAGTTACGTAGGATTGGATGCACCAGGCATTTCTACCACAACACCGCCTGTTGAAGGAATTGTTGGGCAAGATCCAAACGCACAATTATCAGTAGCATATCAAACAATTTCCTACCTCTTCTTATTTACTGAAGATTGGATCCAGGTTGTCTACACACCATCTCAGGTGAGCAGTGGTTTGTAATTTGTTCCTTGCCCTTTCTGTTCTATTCGTGGAACTCCTCTTTATTATTGTGTGAATCCGAGAAGAAGCCCTAGAAAAAAGGCCATGAGTCGTGTACATTTTCTCACCATTTTACGGCTGTGTTGTTAGGAGTGTCAATCACATGAGTTTCGTCATAAAATTCTTCCAACCTCTGTTTGAGTATCAGCTTCGATCGTCCTGTGCACATAAATGTATTGTTTTAGTTTTTGATCTGTTGATAGTGTCAGACCATTGGAGACTTGCGAAAAGTGACATTAAAGCACCCATGTTGTTGGGCTTCCACATTTAAAGTTCATTCTGCGAGCGCTCTCGGTGCCATTCTGTTGTACCAGTCTGGTCACCTTGAAATACGGTAAAACTTGCTGGATGTCATTTTGTACTATCATGATGATGATGTTAAAAATATTATGGTATATAACTCTACCTGTTAACCTATTCAATGCTTTCCTTCTACAGGTCCCTTCCTGATCTGCAAGTTCTGATGGAAACTACATTAGTCCAGTGCTTACACTGGCAACTGGATCTAAGCCCTAACTTCTTGGCAACAATCCGCTGCACTGATAATGGACACATCACTATGGTGTGGTCATTTATTGTCGTTCTATTCTATCTTTGTTTTTTTTGTTTGCCAGCTGCCAATGACTCAATGCTTTTTGTGCCAGTACCTAAGTATGAGTCTAACATATTGTACATTTTTCTCAAAATTACCTTGCTTTGTGATTATCTTAAGTTATGAAGCTGGTACTATGCTGTTTCAAATGTTTCTGTTAATATTCTAATAATTAGTACGTGAATCTGCTTATGTTCCGCTTATATTCAGTGTTTCGAGATTTATTGTTTAATTTAATTTTTGCTACAGTGTGGCCTCTTCAGCTACTGTGTTGCATTTGTGTGAACGGTACCCGTTTGTGCACCTTTAATATTTTCTTTCTGTCTTGGCACTACGAATGGTTTATTTGGATTTTTGGTTGATGTGACCTTTACTTACTGTTTTAAATTCAGATTCGATTTTGATGTTCTGATTTAGATACATGAAGAAAAGGAGCTTATTCACCTTTCGGTGCTTGCAGAAGGGAATGATTTGAGGTTCTATTTTTGTGACTAGGATATACTATTGCAATTTATAACTTTTGGTTTTGTTGAATTACATATGGGAATGGGAACTATTCTATACGAATCTATGGTTGACCTAGTCAATCTAATGACTTCAATATTTTTTCTTAGTGTGTCAGACGCTCTACCAAGCCTATTCGACAAAGACCTTGCTGCTGCAGCTGTGGCTGCATTAAGATATACCACCTCTCTGCCACAAAAGAAGGTACAACTAACGGTTGATTTCCGTGGCTAATTTGAGATGGCTTCTACATAAGATAAGAAAGGTCATCATTTTTTTGTAGCTGCAGAATTGGGGACATTGTTTGCTACAAATTTGTTTACTTTTTTCTCAAACTGGAAGGACCTGAGTAGTCTCATCCATTTTTTCTCTTGGGTTGGTAGGTTTCTAATTCAGATATTGCAACTTCAGAGTTTGGCGTTCATCTATACGAATTTAAAAAAAAATACTAATGATATTTGCAGTCTCTGACGAAACAAGGATTGTTGGGAGTTATACGGAGTGCACTTGAAAAAGAATCTTATGTGCATCCTGCATCTGAGTTGTCCAAGCTTTTTTCTTCTCAACCCTTCACAGTCCCTCCAGTGCAGCTCTGTGATCTGTCCTTCCAGACGAACCCTTTAGACGCTGATGTGGACATCGGTAGGCCGTTTCAATAGCAAAATTCTACAGCTTCTTCGTTGAGGTCATGCGTAATTTGAAACAAGTTGAACTGATTCATGAATCTGAGAGTTTTATTGTCTCTTTTTGACGATTACAGATGATGTTCTGACTAATCTTGATGAGATGGCTGTAAGTTCATCACTGTCAGATTCTGGAGAATCTAGCAGTAAGAAAAAAAATCTGCGAAGTTTTACAATCCCCAAAGGTCTTTACTTGCATTTCTGCGTTGTGAATGATGCCTAACCGATTTTGTATGTATGGTTGATCGGGGGTCATTTGATTTCGACCACGTTAATTGCTGTAAAGATGGCCTAATATAAACTGAATATTTTCGCTTTATAATGGCTTCTAACTAGTTTTCAGCCCATTCTGCAAAATTTAGTATTAAACCCAGTGAATTTTGATTAAGATGGTACTAGTCTTCTACTTTTTGTGATTCAGGCAACTTGGCACATTTTTAGATTTAACTTTGAGGTAAACCACTACTTAGCATGGCATTACTGTTTAAAATCAAAAGTATAGAAGAGGAGGAAAAATATTGTTCAAGTGTATTGATTGTTGATTTGTAACCAGGAAAAGAGGTGATCAGGGAAGAGTTCCCCAGGTTGCAATTATTTGGACTTGATGATGGTAAACCAAAACAGCGCAGTGCAGAAGAAATCAAAGCTGCTTATGGTCATGCTTCCAAAGCTCCAGTAGAGTCTTCAACATTCTTCAACTAGAACCTTGTGCACAAGAACTTTTCTTTGTCTATCTGTGTAGACTGAATATCTTATGCCTCTTTATGCATGTACCCATTGTATTGCAGGTTTGATATGATTTGAGGGTGGATTTCCTGTTTCCCTGCAGAATACCACAAATGCTTTTGAAATGACTAGGGAGAGGCTAGGGGAGCGAGGTGAAAAGCTTCAGGTAAGGTTCATAGACTCTTAAAGTCTGTTTGTTTATGTGATCTGACAAACAATCCTTGAAAGTACTGCAAAATTCTGTTCTTTTGTTCAGTAGCTCTTTTCTCATTGGACCTTTTTAAACAAGCAATTGTGATTGATTGTATTTACACCATATTATGTTCTATTTTTTCACATGTTCTTGTGCTGCTCTACAGGCTCTCAAAGATCGGACAGCAGAAATGCAAGAAGGAGCAGAAAACTTTGCATCAATGGCTGAACAGCTAGCCAAGAAATATGAGAAACGAAAATAGTGAGACATTCAATCAACATAAATGATGCTGTCTCCTCATAACCATCAAAATACCTCTTTCACTGTTTCCACAATCTTTAAACTTACATTTATACCATTTTAAAACTTGTAAGATCCTCATATATATATATATATATATATATATATATATTGATGAAATACAAATTTAGAAGTTCCATTTTTTATTAGCATAATCTAATCCAGAGAAGAAGTTGCAGGAACTCAATACTCTAATATTGAGAACTGTTGAGCCACCACCAAACTGACAACAAAGAATAAAGAATGACAAGCTTAGCTCCAACCTTATACTCTTCATCAGCTCTGACAAGTTCATATAAACGAAAATAGAACATAGCATTTGAATAGTTCATGCTGGTTATACAAATGCCAAATAATTGTAAATGTTTCAGACTAAACAAATGCAACACAGTTATTCTCATTCACAGATCTCACATTTTTACTAGTGACTTTGGCTAATAGACTTAAAATCCAAGAGTATAAGTCAAACTGTGTTCATTTAGAGCAAATAGGCCCTACCCACATGAACATCATGTTGCACCACTTTGAATTTAAAAAACATATAAAGAAGAATGACCCATAACAGACTACACAAACATATACTACATTATGTATTGATTTTCATCATAACATTCTTATAATTACATAATCATCTATTGTGGGCCCATTTCATACAAACAAATGATGCATCCTAATTTCAACTTTTTTTTTGGAGGGAGAGTTATGGAGCTTTGCCATCACCTACTACTGTAATTAAGATTTGTATTTCTTCTACTCACTATGGATTCATTGCAAAGTCACAACACTCTCTAGTAGTTGCTTTAGTTTTCTCTTTAATAGAACACTATGATTAAAGTGGTTCATCAATATCAAACCATACAACACATTAAGGTTTAGGACTTTTAGTTAGGATTCCAAGCTTCATTGGTTTGCTTTTAAATCTCAACATTTGTAGTTAACAAGTTCTAATCACCATAGACTTTCTTAGCTCATGAATCTCTATATACCAATCTTGCTCCAAGATGGCATTATGTGTTGAGATAATATATAATCAATTAACAAAAGAGCAATATGACAAATGCATAGCAAGAAGCGCTTTATAAAGACTATGAGACACATACCACCATTCTTACAATCAACCTACGCCATAAGAGGTATAAGATGTTGACCTAAAATTTTATCCCTTCAAAAAATTTACAATGAGTTATTACCAAATGGATCCTTGAGAAGCTTTGGAGATTTGCTACTACATAATTCCAATTATTTTTTGGCTCTAGATACAAATATTATATTGCAAGAAATGTAATATTTAAAAAAATTTAAAGTTATTAGAGATTTTGTAGAAAGTAAATCCTAAGATAATACTCTTAAACAATGGTTTATTGGACTTTGAGTGAAAGTAGGTCAATCTTTGAAACTAGATTGTTGATTAAACAAAGTTTTTATTTTTTATTTTTTATTTTTTTTAAAATATTAAAATAAATATAATAGATACAACTAAAAACTTATAATTATTGAATTCTTATAAAATATTAGCAAGTATATGGATAATATAAGAGTGGATTATAAATTTTAATTCCTTTGATTACCATCCCTATCAAATATACTCTAGAATTTCAATCTTGGTTATTTTAAAAAAGATGCTAAATAAATTTAAAGTCATTGACAATAGCTTGGCTAAGCAATTAAAAGCCCTTTTAGAAAAAGATGTTGGCAATAAGATTAATATAAATCCTAAATTTTATATTATTTTTTTATTTTTAAAAAATAAAAATCTTTTTTTATAATCATTAATTTTTTAATCAAAAAATAAAATAGAATAAAATAAAAAATTCTTATAAATTACAACATCTTATCCATTACATGCTAATATTATTTAAGTGCTAATTGTGGATTTAAAAACTTTTTAGCCTTGGTAGTCTAAGATTTTTCTAACAATCAACCTCAACACACTATAGACCTTAATTCTATGCAATTAAGTAGATACACAATAGAAAATATAATAAATATAGAAGGTTTCTAAGAAAAGTACTACAAAACATCTCGCTAAGGACAATTAAGCCAACAATGTATATACCCAAATATCCTTGTACATATATATTAAACTAGAATTTCAAATAGTACTATGGATTTTTATAAATAAAAATGACAACAATTGATATATCAAATTATTGGCATAAAGATAAACATAAGATCTCATCACAAATAAGCTATTGATATCAACAACACAAAAGTATTAGGAATACATGAGGTGACCTCTCATCTTCTTCTTTTTCCTTCTTTTTTTTTTCAAAACTTTGGTCTTAACAATACAATTTCTTTACTTGATATAAGATCTCTACAACCACATTGTTCCAAATTTGAACCACAACAATTAATCCAAATCCAAATTAGCTATACACAAGCCTCTATCATTCAATCATCCAAATAATTTGTAGCAATTACCTATGGACGCTCTGTGTCAATCATAAAATAAATAATTACATGTCAATATTTTTTTTGCATCCAATAACAAGGTTTATGACAAGCCAATGATTAACAACATTAATATAGACAACTATAGGTTGATCTTATCACTTTTTCTTATAAGACAATATGGAAGATCAAATCTTCCCATTATGGCAAAAACTTAACATCTACCTTTATTACCAATTTAAGAGCCTCCAATTCTAAACAACCAATAATATTTTTTTCAAATTAATATACAACAATAATATAATAGAGAATTTTCAACACCAACCACTTTTCAATATTATCTTATAATCCATTTATATATAGTATTTATCCATCAATTCTATATATACTTATACAATCAATTCAAATAATCAACCTTATAATATTGAGCTTAGATCACACATTTCTAATGGATGTTCAACTACTTAAAAACTTTCTAATTACTTTTTCAATAAAAGAGGCCATTCATTATAATATTATAATAATGAATCTAATCACTTATAACAATATAAAAAATATCATGTTGCTATATTATGTGAAATTCAACTTAAGATTACACCAAGCATTTGGATGTAGAAGGATTTTAATTCATCTTAAAGTTCTTCTTACAATCTAAAATAATACATAAGATATTTAAAAACACCCATCTTAGCAATCTTGATTCTCTTAGAATCTTCAATTCAATCAATTTATACTTCTATCAATTTCAAATTACAAACCATGTAATTACAAACAATCTAAATAAGGTCCTTAGCCATTTCTAAAATATCCTAAGTTCACCCTATTAATCTTAGAGAAATCCTAGATATATCTTATTAATTCCTAATCAAATACTAAACAATCTCTAAATAATCTTAAACAAATCCTAAGCAATCTTAAATAATTCTTATTAAATTTTAAAATAAATCTATAAAGTCCTAATAAAATCTTAAATAAATCCTAATCAAATCTTTAAAAAATCTGAACTAATTTTGACCAAATTCTAAATAAATCCTAAATAAATCCTAAATAAATCCTAATCAAATCCTAACAAATTTTAATCAATCCTAAGTAGATCTACTAGCAGATTAAAATTCTTATAATTTTTTAATTAATTATTAATTTTACTTTGTACTTTGCACACTTATTAAATTTCTAGTTGAAAATAAGCTTAAGAAAATTGAAAAGAATTGCACTTACAAATTGAGAGAAAATCTGCACATAATCCGCTCTAATATCAAGCAACTTCCTTCAATCTTGATGTTGAGCTCCTAATGCCAAGATCTCCTTCTTACATTGTTAATTTTCTTCCAAAATTTGCATAGATATTAAAATTCATGTTAGGTACTAGTCTACCAAATTTCACCTCAATTTAATTAATAAACTGTTACAAATCTTAGAAATCCTTACTAACCCTCAAACCACCAATTACTAATATCCTAACCTACTTGAATTCTAATAACTTTGAATCTAACCTATCAATTGAGCTCAAATTTACATCACTACTCCAACACAAGTACATACTTACATCTTCAAATTTCACTCGTGGATTTGCTAAAAAACTCACAAAATTCTCCAAAATATAAATTTCACTTTATTTCTCAAAAATAGAGTCACTTAAATCCAACCTTGACTTTGAATAGTTCTCACAAAGTCCATACAAATCCAAATTGCTTAAAATCAATGCATATAAAACTTTTTTAAAGTTTGCTTATTAATTCCACTTTCTACTTTTTACTTCTTCCTATCTTTTATTTATAATTTCTAGAGGAATTTTTTACAAAGTCTTCAATTAAGCTCTTCTATAATATAGATCTTTCTTTACTTTTTCATCCAATAGATATATTACAATATAACAACATCTATAGCCATCTCAACTTCAACCTAATAAAAAAGCTTCTCAACAACAATAACATTAATCAACCAAGAAATAAATTCCAAATTTCTAGATTGCTTGTCTCTTATAACTACAAAATCCAAAAGTCAAGTCATACATCTTTTGATTGAAATGTATGACAAACTCTTTAACAAAACAATACAAGATAATTCTAATATAGATCCAAACTTAGATACAATATTAAATAATTTAAATAAGAAAATCTAAGCATGCACCAAAAGATGATAAATCAATTTTCTTCTTCTAAGTAAGTCAATTAATTTGAATAAAGCGGTTGCCTTTCAATTAATTTTGTTTTTGCCTTTCAATTTTTTTTTCACTCCAATTCTTGATTATGAAGTTAAATATTTTATCTTATAATGTAGGAGAATTAAATAATTCTTCCAAAGTTATTCTATTTAAAAATTATACTAGATTTTTTCAATCTCCTTATAATATTTTTTTCTATAAGAATATAAATTAAATGGAATTAATGCAAAGGAGCTAAGATACAAGTTATATAGAGAAGTAGACTTCTATATCTTAGATATTGACTAAGATATAATCACTTAGAAGGCAATACTGGCAAAGATGAGGTATGAATTTCAATCAAATCTTCCATTTTTTTATTTAATTTTATCAATTAATTCATTAATAGAATTTTTTGATTTATCTTAGAAATTATTTTTAAAAAATTAGATATTGCTAATATTTATACTTCTAATAAGATTAATAAATGGATTACATTATAGAAGGATCTCCAAGCTTCTCTTTTACATAATTTTGGTTGTATATTTATAAAAGATTAAAAGATGAATGAACATATAAAGTTTAAACCATTAAATTAAAATAGAAATTTATCTAATATGGATTTTATAATATAGGGATTTATTTAGTATAAAATTAAAGCTTCTAATAAAAATTAGCCTTGAAGATATTAATGAAGAGATTAAAAACAAAAAAAACAAAATGATACAAGTTGGACTTGAATTTGTTCCTAAAATTACTACAAAACTCTTTCCTTCTATTATTTAGAATTCTCCCTTTGACCTCCAATATCACCTCTAAAAATTAGATGATAGAACAAGAATATCACTATAAAAAGCTTTAACACTTGAAGTATTACATGAAGCTATTAAAGCCTTAGAAAATGATAAAGTCTCAAAACTAGATAGAATAGGTATAGAATTTTTTTAAATATTTTAGAATACTATAAAAAATAACTATTTATAATCAATAAAAGATCTAATATAACAAAGAGCTTTTTCACAATCTATTGTCAAAAGATTAATTGCTTTAATCTTTAAGAAAGGAAAAAAAAAAAAAAAAAGAAAAAAGAAAAGAAAGATATATTAGAGAAGTATTGGCCAATAACTCTTATTAATTCTATTCACAAAAAAAATCTCAATGTTCTTACAATTATAAATTCAATCCGTTTTTTCAAAACTTATAAACTACAACCAAAGTACCTTTCTCTACCTCAAAGATATACTTGACAATATGATTTTAGTCCATAAAGCCATACATTGTGCTAAACCATCAAAGCAAAATCTCTTGTCATTGAAAGCTTTTGATTGTGTCTAATAAGACTTTTTCTTCAAATCTATTAAAAAATAAATAAAATTTGGTAATTATTTCATGAAAATCACTAAGATTTTTTTAATAAGAATTGAAGCTTATGTCAGCATTATTGACTAGAGATCATCCAACTTTTTAATTAAAAGAGGTGTACAACAAGATTGCTTTCTAGCTTCTCATGTATTCTTGATAGTTGAAGAAATTTTAAATTTCAATATTAAAATGGATGTTTAATTCAAACAATCCAATGAACTCATATTATTTCTATACAATAAGCAAGTTCTTATTAGTTAGTACATTAATAACTCTACTATAATTCTTCATTGAAAAGAAGCCAATGTAGACAAAGTCATATTAATAATCAATTTTTTCAACACCTCATTAAGACTATATATAAATTGGCCTAAGTTTCCAATTCTATGGTGTTCCAATATTTCCAAACCATCTTAGACCAATAAATATTTATAGAACTGAGATCATCTTACTAAAATTTATGTTATATTAGACACTCTTTTTAGACTCAATTTCAATTCATCAACTATCAACAATTTTTTTATAAATTGGATTTAAAATATATATATATATATATATATATATATATTAATACTCTATAAAATTTAATCTTATGGGATGCTTTTTGATTGTTAATTATATCATCCTTGCTTCAATTGTCTATTTTATTATGGTATAAAATAAAAAAATATAAGCAACAAAAACCATCAAATAAATAGTTAAGAACTTTCTTTGACCAAAAAAAGATAGCAATACACAAGCTTGTGTTTTATGGCAAATAGCAAGTTCTTGTATACAATATAGAGGTCTTAATTTGATTGGCTCTAAAATACCTATAAAAATATTAATAATAAGATGGATTTTAAGATATTTTATATTAGAAACATCATCTCTTAAAAATATTAGACAATATAGATTTCAACTTATTCAACCATTTAAAGGTATTAATAAATGGTCTTTAAACATACATTAGATAACCAAGCCATCATCCAAATTTCTATGAAGTTTAAAGATTTGGAAACAAACATATAAAGTTTGATAACTCATGGCTAAAGATATTATATATATATATATATATATATATCATGACAACTATCATTCTATTTTCAACTACCATCTTTGATTTAAAAAAACATTCATCTAATCAACACCACTATTTTAAAAAAAAGACAACCAAATTACATAGTATGGACCTTCATCAAATAAAAGACTTTTAATATAAAATAAACAAATATTAGTTATTATAATTAGAAGAAAAAGCTAATTTTTTTTTTTTTTCCTTTTGAAAGAAACTTATGGAATTTTATTATAGCACAAATCTTCCACCAATAGAAAGAACTATCTTTTTGTAGTCCAAAACCTTTCCTAGATAAAGAATGTATTGGTCTTTTTTTAAAAGGGAGTCTTGAATAATCTTCTTATTCATTCCAAATTTCCAAAGATAAAGCAAGTAGAAGAGATGGAGCTTTGTTCAATATAAATTCCAATATCAAACAATCTACATACATAGCTAGCAAAGCAATCTATACACTTAGGAAAGATCTATAAATCATCAAAATAAATGACCTCCAAACAACCTTACATCCTACCAATGTAGATCCCTCTCTAATATTTAAATGCAAAATCATCACTTGGCAAGATTTACAAATTCTACAACTTGAATCTTTAGTATATTTTGGATTTATAGACAATTTAAAATTTGATCCCAACAAGTTTATATAGAATAGATTGTACATTCTAAGTAAATATCTTTTAAAATAAGATAAAAATTATTATAAAATTAAATATCTCTACCTCCTATACAACTCAAAAAATAGATGGAGATATTTTCCACCAACTTTAGATTTAATTTAAAGCTTTTATAGGATAAAAATAGATCAAAAAAAGAATCCACCTTCATATGGCTCATATAATATAAATGTATTACTATACATGCTTAGAAGAAAAAATAAGCAATAATATTAATGATTCTTATCTTTTTTTCTCCTCCTCTACTTTTGAAATTGTTCTACATAGATTTTGGAAATACAAGATAGCTCAAATTGTATAGAAATAAGAGACAATAATCTTATATTATCTAAGCAAGAAATATCCAAGCCAAAAACTACATCTAAAACTTATTCTAACATTATATCAAGCCATGTTTGAAGAATAATTAAACAAGTGTAAAGACATAAAAATACTATGGCCTTTAATTATATGCATTTGCTTTTGAACCATATAGAAACAAAGAAATACTACAATTTTTAAACAAGAAGCTTGACTTGAGGATAAAGTAATATATTTCCTATAGAATAGTCTATTAGATTGTGGCAAATTATGCTAGAAGAAAACTTTACAAGAAATACTTAAAAAACCTCAAAATTATATTAAACTCTTCAAAAAGTTTGAAAAAACATAAATCAAAGATAATAAGTTAAGACTAAGACATGCAAGATCCTACTTTAGTTGGAACTACACTCTACCACCTAAGGTAAGCCTAGCTCAACTAAAGTAGAGGTCACTTATTGACCATAAAATGTAATTTTTAAAAAAAAAGCAATAAAGGAATAAACTCTCTTAAGTTTTTTTAAAAATAAAAGTAATCACTCATTATGTGATGGATTATTGTAATAGATGGATGTTAAACCATAGTATCACAATGATTGTGATTGCAAAGACATTGTGGGTTTAGATTTTATGTAGTATCAATGTGTTAAAATAACCATTTGATAAGCATTTAGTAAATTTAATTTTTTATAAAAAATGATCTTTATTTATTTTGATATTTTTATTTTATATTATTTATATTCAAATTTGATTTGAATATATAGAAATAAAAATTTAAAAATAGAATAAAAATTTAAAAGTCAAATCATATTCTATACAAATATATATATTCTATTTTATTTATATTGAGTCATATTAACATAATGTCATAACATTAAATTTATAGATTTATTATATATTTTAAAAATTAAATAAATTCCTATCAAAATCATCATATTTTTTTTTGTTGAATGGAATTATTTATAAAAAATAAAAAATATTAGTTTTTTTTTTTTTTTTTTTTTTTTTTTTTAAGTAGAATTTTTTTTTTAAAAAATTTTTTTTAGGCAATGAAGATCTAATTTAGAGGTGAAACTAACACTTAATTATATTTTAGCTTATCACTTATAAATTAATTTTTAATTCAAATAAATAAATTAAATTTCAAAAAAAAAAAAACTTCTTGAATATATAAAATATAAGCATAAATATTGCTTGTATATTATCTCAAAAAATAATATATACATATTTTTTTAAGTATAAAAGTGTTCTAAAACTTTAATACAAAAATCCCACATGTATACAAATATAATGATGAACATAAAAATATTTGTTATTAGAACCATTATTAATATCAATTTTCTAATTAAAAACACACCTTAAAGAATTTTTGCAAAACTAAGATATACTTCATGCTTGAAGCAACACCCACAAAAGCCTCAATTAAAAGACCTATGAGTTAAGAAGCAATGAACTAAGAGGCATATTATACCTAAAAGCCCAATTTAAAAGGCCATGGTTCAAAAGCCTTATTAAGATCCTCCACTTAGTAAAGAAAAAACCCTCCTTTAAAAGCCTTTGCTTTTAGAAATAGCATGAAGTGAGAAGAGACCATGATATGGACCAAATCACTCTTTTATTACAAATCTAAATATGTCAATCCATATATTAATTCAAACAATTATAAAAAAATATTAAAAACTTTATTTATTATTTTTAATGATTACTTTAAACATTTTGCTAACACAACTTCTATTAATTTTTTTAAAAAACCACCTCTTTCAAATTGAAAACACTATTCATACCATATAATAAAAAAATTGAAAACACTATTCATACCATATAATAAAAAAAATGCATTCCTCCTCACCTTGTCCTAAAATGGAAGCCATTCCGGTCCCGGAATGGCCTCTGGTAATGTTAGTGACACATTACCTCGCTCTCTCTCTATCTCGTGCTCTGCATTTAAGGTCTCGCCGGGATGAATGCCGTGAAGCCAAATTGTGGCCGCCGGGCTGACATCTCTAGCGTCAACAGCATCGCTTGAATCGTTTACCTAGCGCACACTGTCTACACAGTTGAGCACTATGCACTGAAGTGGCAAGCGGGAAGAATGCGGAGAATTGGGCGCCAGGAGTTCAGTGTCTGGGAGATGGGGTTGCGAATTCGTAGTTGGTTGTAGCGAAGGATGGATTGGTCTTCCAGAATGGGGAATTGAAGCGGGCGTTCGGTGGATTGAAGGAAGGACCTCGGAGTTGAGGAATGAGAATGGAATGAGAAAGCCAGGCGAGGTGTGGGGACGAGAGGTTTCTCGCTGAGGGTTTGAAGCGGAGGCCCTCGTTGTTCGGCAATGGCTACCCGGCGCCAGCCTGCAATTTCGGGTGCTTCGCCCGCTGGTACGCATTGCTGCTGTTAGTGATGCTTGAAGAAGTTTTATTGAAGGAGCGGTTGAGATTTTCTTCTGTTTAGGGTTTTGGGGGTGTTTCTCTATTTTCCTTTTTCTTTTTCTTTCTTCCTCTCGGTTGTGAGATTCGGGCGATGATCGGCTTTTACTTTGATTTTCTGGAAACATGAATGTGTAATGAGCCTAGTAATCAAGATACTAGTGAGGCGGGGGACTGTAGTACATGTTTTTAAGCTAAGTCAAGTTTCTGCTTACAAGCGGTAGCATTCGAGCTGAATAATGCTCTCAAAGAGTCATAACATAATTAATTGTTTTTTTTGACGAAAAACCAATGTAATTCACAATTACGAGACCATATTTTCAGATTGCTGAATTCGGCCAGTGTCCTGCTGATGATTGTAGGATTGAAGATTAAGTTAAGGCCTGGAGTATCAGCAGTAAAGGCAAGCAAAGGGAGTCAGCAGGAAGAGAGTGGGGAAGATGTGGGGGCTGATTCAGGGGAGGATTCCGTATTGAACGAAGGAATGCTGAAAAGGAAGCGGACTTCCCCACCTGCTTCACACACTCCCAATAAAAAGCCGGCCAGAGAAGAATCCCCAGTGCTTTTGGGTCTCAATGGGGAGCCCATGGAGGTGGTATCCGGCAAGAGTGAACGCGTTGCTGGGGATCTCAATGTTGTTAAACAGCGTGTGGGACAATCTCATAAATCAGTCGAAGCTGTCGTACAATCAGAACAAGCTGTGCTACTAGGGCCTGATAGTGACTATGAGGAAATCAAAAAGAATATTCCAAAATTAGAGAACATCTCATATGGACAGCTATTAGTAAATTCTGTAACAACGGGTGAAAATTTTGAGGTTTTTATTCCAGGTAGGAGAGCAGGCACAGATCCTGCACAGTTTGTCCACCAGCTACAGTTGAAGCCTACTGGCTTGCAGTTATCATCGGGTACTCCAAGTTCTAGAACAATTGATGGCATAGCAGAGCAACATATCATTCCAAGTCATGCGGGTAACATGCTCAAACCCCTCAACGACCCACTTCTTAAATCATTGTCCTTGGGTTTAGTCAGAGGCGACACTTAAAGTTATTACGTTCGTTGGTCAACCTTCAACAACTTTTTTTGCATGTCTTTTAGGGGTTTGTTAATTTTAAGGGAACATAAAGTCCGAATAGCACAAACCTTTACGTCTTTCACAAGCTTATGAGCACCGTTTAAGAGAGCCATCCAACTTTCCCGCATCAATGCACTGCGTGCGTTTGTCGAGATTGGAGGAGGAAATGGCTTTTGAATGTTAATGTCATGGACCAGAACAAACACTTCGGAGATAAGAGGCTTGCCTGAGTTTTTTAACGGAAAATCGCCTGGGAAGACCCCAAAACTCTACATGGAGTGCCGGAATGCAATCATGAAGAAGTATCATCAGAGCCTAACAAAGATGATTACTGTCGCTGATGTCCAGGAATTTCTAGTTGATTTGGACGAAAAAACCATATCTCGAGTTCTAGAATTTTTTGATCACTGGGGCCTTATCAACTATCAGGTCCCTGTCAAATTTAGGCCACTGTGGCAAGGTCCTGTCCTTGCTCTACAATCTGATGTAGAAGGGATGTTACGGGCATTGCCTCAAAAGAGTTCTAGTTTGTACGAGTTTGATAGCATACGGGCTCCTGCTACCAAAAAAGGCGTTGTGAACCCACATGTAGCAAATGGAGTTATTGCAGAAATGCTGACTCTCCCAGAGGGGCCGGAAGTGGAGTATCACTGCAATTCTTGTGCTACTGATTGTAGCAAACGGCGTTATCATATTCAGAAGCAGGTTAGGTTCAAAGTCATGCGGAACTTCTGTTATGCTCTTATTGTTCAATTCATTGTTTATTCTCGTGTAGTTTCTGTGCTGCCAATTTTCGGTTTTCTTATTTTATGATTTATGCCCTAATTTTTATTGGCTGGAGGTTTACTGGCAGGCAGATTTTGATGTTTGCCCTGATTGTTACAACGATGGAAAATTTGGGCTCGATATGGTGTCAACAGATTTTATTAGGATGGATGCGGCAGAAGAAGAGAATAAACAAGGATGCGATTGGACAGATCAGGAAACTTTCCTGCTACTGGAGGCTCTAGAGATGTACGGAGACAATTGGAATGAAATAGCTGAGCATGTGGCTACAAAGTCAAAATCGCAATGTATTTTGCAATTAATACGGCTTCCTGTAGAGGACCCCTTTTTAGAAACCTTTGCCAGTCCCAAACCCACCCGCTGTCCTACAAACAGATAGCACTGTACAAAGTGAACCGACTGGAGAGGAAAATGCTAATGCTCAGTCATTAAGCACTGAAGCTGGTTCAGAGATTTCAATGGGTCTACAAGTACCGCCTCCCAACTTTATAGCTTTTGCTGATGCTCCCAACCCAGTCATGACTCAGGTAATTTTCATAGTTGTTTGTGTTGAGTCGTCTTGCACAAGTAGCGGCTAAACCTCAATGACATAAGATGTACAAAACAATGATAGATTGCCTTCGACGCTTAATAAATGTATGAGTATTAGCCGATGTTTGAATGATAAATTTTCACCTGTAGACGTAATTTTCCAATAACTAGTTCGTGTGTTTTAATAAGATTTGATTGCTTGTTCGCGAGTTTTAAGTTTGTTTTCAGCTGTGGAAACTACTACGATAAGACTGGTGGCTTGATAAGCAGTTGTTTCCCTGTAGATGGCATTTCTTGCAGCCTTGATTGGGCCACGAGTTGCTGCAGCAGCTGCACAGGCTGCTCTAGTTGTGTTGATGCAGAAAGATCCTGGGCTCCGGCTTGCGGCTAGCACCTCAATCACAATGGATGCTCCAAGGATTCATCAACCTAGCTCTGTGCAACAGCCGGACAGGTTTTCAACTTGTTTCTTGTGTCAAGTGATCCAGCTTCAGCTATACCTGGTGCTCAAACTCCGGTCTCCAAACCTGAACCTGGTGAGTTACAGTTCCTGAGTTTCACCATGAGTTCATGCAAGGTCAAGCTATGTGAATGAGAAATTGTTGATTTCGGAATGTGTCTGGATGGGTGTGTATCTGTATTCCTCATGTTATCGAACTGTGTAGGAGCACTCCACAAATTTAGTGTGCTGCAGATGTTTTTGAAATTGTTACTATTGACCAAAATTGGAGTCGTCTTTCAGGTGGGTCATCTCTTCCTAAGGCCGAACTAAATGGGAAGTTAAATGTAATTGAGGAACCTATGAGCAGTGCCCATGTAAATCGGACTGCAGCGAGTGCAATGGCAGCTGCTGCTGTCAAAGCAAAGCTTCTGGCTGATCGGGAGGAACGTGAAATGCAGCGTTTGGTCGCCATCTTAACTGAGCACCAGGTAGTATTCCTTAAATTCAGGTCCATGTTGAGGGTATTTCCAGCCTTTTTTATATCTAAATTGGCGAAGTCAGGTTCGTTGAGTCACAGTTGACGGACTTGAGTCAAGCCGAGGCAAGTATTGAGCACTTCTTTGAGATCTGGAGTTAAAAGTTGTTCGAAACTTATCATGTGTTACTCTTCATGCAACTGCACTCAATAGATGCTCTAAGTTTGACATCAAGCATTGTGTTCTTGAATTCTGGAATATTCGCAAGTTCAAATGCTTCCTGGTGAGGCATACGTGCTGTACTTGCAGCTTACCTAAGACGGTTTGATTTGATGTAAAAACCGATTCTGAGTTAAAATAACTGTGCTGCAGCTGAAGATGCTGGAACTGAAGTTAAAGATGTTTACTGATTTGGAAACAATGTTATCAAAAGAATGTGAGTCCGTGGAGCGCGCTCGACAAAAGATTTACACAGAGCATGCTCGCATGGTGGCTACTCGACTTGGTACAAACTCTACCCCTAACCCACCCACTCTTGTACCTGGCCAGCAAACTACCACAACTGTACAAAGACTTGCTGGCTACACGTTTGGACCTGGTGGACAAGCCACCGCAGTGCATCCTGTGGGTTCCACTTCTGGTTTTCAAGGACCCAATTCCACAGGCTCTACTCCACTAAGGTTACAGAGCTTAGCAAGACCAATGACTGCAGGTGCAATGTCAACACAAGGGCAGGTCATGCGACAAGGAGTAGTCGGAGGAGTCGCACCTCCTCAACTGGAAGGACGAACAACAATGCTTCAAGGAGGCGCACATTCCCCACAGCCTCTTGACAGACCCTCGATGCCCAACCAGATCACCTTTGCTCAAACACCTGGAAGACCCCTGACAGCACCTCCCTGTCGCGGCCTGCTCCTGGAGGCACAGCCAGTGGTACACCACAGTAAAAGTGGAATTAACGCAGATGTAAGTTCTGAAGTAACTTAGGAAGACTGGTAGGATTAGTCCTCTTTCTATGAGATAACCTTACCTTCAGGTGTTTGAGATCTATACTTGACTCCACGATTACTGGTCAAAAGCTGCTTCACTGATCCTGTCATGTTGGGTACAAAAGATTGCCTTGCTCTGGACTTGATGATTTTCTTGCAGTTCTTGTTCCAATCTTGATCATATGTGCACGTGTAGTTGGTAGGTGAGTAAAAACATCCTTTCAATTCTATTCTTTCTGAGTGATTTATTTCACTACACCACCCGGACCTGTGCAAAATTCAGGACGGGTGTGTCCCTCTCAGCCTTCCAACCCTTCTCTTACGTGTGTTGGTCGCACCCACAACGTAGATTCAGGTCTTTGACCCAACAATTTTTGCTCCAACTCTAACACCATGAAGTCACTTCCCTCTCTTGAAGACCAGTAGTCCTTTACATTTTACTTCATGGGATGAATCCACGTTGTGGATGCGAAGAACACACATAAGATAATGTTTTCACTGTACATGTGGGTCTTGGTTTTATTTTGAATTCTTGTCATTGGCACAGGTTGTATAAGTCCTGTACAGAATTGAAGTGCACGTTATTTGACATCATGGAATGTACCCTATTTTATATAGATTCATAGTCTTTACGTCTTTTGAATTGTTATGTATCGGTGATTGAAACTTGAATGAAAAAATGTCTGTTGGATGAATTATCGATTCAAAATGAACTTTACTACTAAAATAAACTGTGGCTCATAAGAAAATAATTCTATATTAGTTTACAACTGGTCAAATAATTTTCTTTTAAATACACAAGTACAACATATGTAGATTAATACAAAATAATCAGATTCTGTTATTTAAATTCATACATTTAATGTTTAAATTATATAGATATATATATATAAATATATAAACTTGTATTAACAAATATATAAGGTTTAAGTGCACTTAAAGGTAAAATATAATCAAATTTTAAAGTTAATACCACCATATGGAAATTTTAAAAATAAACAAATGTTTTAGTACTCAATGTCAAGAAAATATAAATAATAAGTATTTACAAATATGTGAATTAAAGCCAAACTTCACTTAGAATACAACCAACTTTGATATTTTTTATATGATTCAAAATTAAGTATTACATATTGGTTTTAAAATTTTATTGCTGCAAAATCAAGTATATAATTTGTGATAAACATCTTAAAACAATATTTTTCAAAAGATTTCTACGTACTCAACATATATTTTGTAAATACATAACAAACCAAATAGAAAATAATATTAGCTTTGATTGATTTTATAAATATATATTGTCTTCACAAATTCTAAAGAAAACTAGATTTTCTTTTTTATAAATTACATTTGAAACATAATATTAAAAAAATTATATTAGTTAAATAAAAAATTAATTAAATACTAATTAAAAAATAAAAAATTTATCTTCAAACCAATATAATTACACTTGAATATGGTATTTAATTTAATTTAAAAAAAAAAAAAAAAAAAAAAAAACTATAATTTTAATTTTAATTTCATATATATATATATATATATATATATATTTGTAAGGCATTCAAAATAACCAGTTTACTAAAATATTGCTTTAAAAAAAAGATTTTAGTTGTTATACAAATAATAGTTTTATAATCTTAATCTACTTCTTCACCTTTAGATTTAATGCGCACTTGAAGAAAAATAAATCAATCAATCAAATTAAGAAACTAAAATATATCTCACCAAATATAAGCTTAATAGAATAAAGACAGCCAATTCATTTAATTTTTTTTTTTGAATTTTTTTGTTATTTTGAGTTCTTCATCCTTATTTAATTCTATATATTTTTATCTATCCCTTTAAGAACCATTTAAAGCTATAAAAAAAACTTTTTATTTTTGGGCGTCTTTCTTTATACTTTTTACATATATTAATATTATATAATTTTGATTTAATCTTAATATAACTTAAGTATTAATTTAATTAATTTATATTAGAAATTTATTTTTTAAAATTAGTATAATATAATAAATTACTAATCTATCTTATCTATGACATCACAAATATCAAAGATCTAAAAAATTGTGATTCCTTATGCAACATAGCTAAGACCATATTTATAATGATAAAGACCTTTATAAGCTATTAATACACTATAATATTTAAAATTTAACTAATTTTTTACTTCTATTATTTTTTAAATTAATATAAAATTTAACAATGAAAGTTTTTAAAACCATCATATGGAGCATTATATAAGGTTAATGGTCTAAAGAATGAACTTTAAAGAATTTGTGAAATATAAAGATGCCATCACATAAAAAAATTCTGAAAAAATCATTTCTATTTACAAAGAAATCAAACTATTTTTATGTATTATTCTTTATAATTATTTTAGGAACCAATAAGTAGATCTCTTATCTCCAACTCTTATGGCTTTGGCAAAACAATCTCTAAATTGGTCTTCTTTGAATGAATATCACTCCATAGATTATCATCCATGAGATGATATTTAGATAGATAATTCTTCTCTTGCCCCCTCCTCTACTCCCACCTCCTATTTTCTAAACTTAACAATTAGATAGATAGGACATAATCCATCTTTGCATATATATATATTTCAAAAATTTGAAGTGATGTGCAACCACAAAAGACCATAGTAAGTCTCACGTACATACTTTAAGGATGAGAGACTGTTTTGAGATCTATCTTCTTCACTTATGATCATCACTCTTGGACTATAAAAATAAATGAGTACTTCATAAAAAAAAAATTAAAATTAAAACTACTAAAATTCTTGATTTAAATAAATATCTATTATAAACATCCATCTTTCTTGCATATATGTCTACCAATATTTTCTTCCCCTTTCTACTCCCACCTACATAAAATGCACCCATATACACCAACTTCCATGTAACTCTACACAAAATCCTCCATTCAAATTCCTTTTGTACAATTTTAGAGACATAATACAATCCAAACCCACCGGATGAGGGAAGTGGGCCACATCTCTTTTGCATTACAAAGCTACTTTAACCCATTATCCTCCTTTGATGCCCCCCCCAATAAAAAAAAAAATAACACCCAAACCCCGCAATCAACAAGTGCACAAGCTTATAATAAAGAAAACGGGGGGTGGGTGGAAGAGAATACACAGAATGTCAACGTCTTGATGATCCCTCCACCACAAGAGAAGCCCACACCGCCCGGAATCTCTTCCGCCACACGCGGGCGGTCCATCCAGCGGCAAACCCTAAAATTGTCCTCCGGGAAATTGAATCAGAAATGGAGGATCTCCAAGGTCCATGCTTCCCGATTTGGCATCGCAAGCTTCTTGTCGTAGCTGGCGTTGGCCTCGCGGATGGGAGGCGGCGGACAGACACGGATCCTCTGCTTGTCCCCTTCATGCCACCTTCAACCCTTTGCCCTTGCGATGCGGCGAACATCGGTCCCCCATGGCCCATTTCCATTCTAAAACCACGGTGCTGCGACCTATTTCCAACCGACGCTGCTGCAACTTGCAGCCCCGTCGTGGGATGTTCACTCGATGATTAAATATAAAACTGTGCTTTTAATTTCATTTCTCCCCTGGGTAGGGACTCGTCTCGGAATGTGCAGCCCAAGTTGGCCTGTTTGGATTTATCAGGTCCAGGTGGGGGTAGTCGGTGTCAAGGTGAATAATAACCGTCTTGGATGTAAGTGACGGAATGTGTAAAATTCATAGGGACTATCTGTAAAGAATAGTGGTGTCTTGAGAGAAAAACTTTTGGGGGTTGAGTTTCTGTGTTAGATATTTCTTGCATCTTGGGATTTCTTGGTGCTCGTCACAAATACTTCCCATTCCTCCACGTTACTTTGTGATTGATTTACTCGGTTTTTTTATCGATTGGCTACCGATTTACCTTTCTCCGATGTGACGACGAAATCATCGTACTCGCCGCTTTGCACTAGGAGTCGATGTCAAGGTAACTAGAGGTCAAGCTTATTGCTTCTAACTCATTCTCAAGCTCTATAGTTGGCTTGAAAATATATTTGTATATTTATATCTATACTATTAATAGCATATAATTTTGGGCTTTTTTTGGAGTTGTTTACAAGTGAAGCATTACGGCTGGTTCAACGCCTCAAATATGATATCTTGATAAAAATAAATAAAAATAAATAAAATATAAATATAAATACTTGTTTGAGACACAATTGATTGAAGATTTCAGGCGAAGTGGGCATAAATTTGCAGCATCCGAGCATCATCTGTTTTAGATTCGTCAACGAGTTGTTCCGGAGATTGTTTGAATGTGAAGGATCATTCAAGCTTCTGGGGCTCTTTCACTGGTGATGGTGATGGTCTGGACATAAGATCCAAATTGTTGAAATTGTCCAGAGACCACGAGTGCTACACTTATAACACTTATGAGTAGCAATTTCACATTTACCAATGATCAGCATCTATTTTCTGGGCACCAGAGAAACAGGCTTAAGACGGTCTTGGTTTGGGTTGAAAGCTGAAGAAGTAACATAGTGGAACAAAGAATGCCATGAATAATGCGTCCAGTTTATTGAAACACTTGAACACGTTTGCAACTGGCACAATCAAAGCGACACATACGATCAATTTGCAAAGATCGGTGGCGCATTGTATGAACAATTCTTTGGTTTAGGTTTTTTCCTCTTCTGGTACAGATGCTACTCTACAAGCTCCAAGAGCTGTGCTATGGTACTTCTACACAAACTTGTGGCAAGTCACGCTATCCTTCGTTGCCAAATCAAACCAGGTTCACCTTGAGAGCGTACAACCACTAAGGGTCCGAGAAGCTACCTTGAAAATATAAAACACAAGGGATAACAAATCTCCTCCATTCACAGCCTTTGCACACACTCCAGCGGCTTGGCTTTTGAACTTCATGATCGGGAAACAATAAACCTAGGTCGCGATTACCAATTAACCGGCAGTTGTCTTGTCGTCACCCACGTCCTTGGGCGCCTTGGTCGGGGATCTACCGAATATTCCCAATATAATGTAGTAGATTGTTTCCCAGCTCTCGACGATGGGCATGATGATGATCACAGCAGAGCCTACTGTACCCCAGATGATGGCGATGGCGGCCCAGAACGTGAAGTAACCCTCCGAAAACACCTTAGCAGGTAGAGCCATGACGGGCCAGATGATGACAATCAGAACGGTAAAGCCAATGCCCCACTTGATAATCCAGTTCCTGGCCTTCTTCAGCTTCTCTTCGTTGTACTCCTCCTCCGGAACGTCGGATGCGTCTAGCTCGACCATGGTGATGTGCTTGGTGGTGCCCCAGTCATAGTTCTGGGGAGAAATAACGCTGAAGATGGCGTGAACGGCGCCTCCTGTAAGAATGGACACCAAGTTGCCCGCGAGCATGGGGGCGTTCCTGCCCGTGGTGTCCAGATTGACGCGCTTGTACTGCACCTGGGTCACGGTGAGCCATGTGATAACTCCCGCCAGCATTCCAATGATAGACCCGGCAACGGCACCCTTAGCATTGGCTTTCCTCCACAGGAGCAAGAAGGCCACGGGAATGACGGCTGACCCGATGAACACTCCCATGGCTAAGTACATCCAGCCCAAGGAGACGCCCGCCTTGTTCAACGCGACGGCAAGAACGCCCATAAAGCACCCGAACAGCAGCACGAGCAGCCTTGACACCCACAGAATTTGCTTCCCATTGGCCTTGGGATTGATGTAGGTGCGGTAGATGTCGTAAGTGCAGAGGGAGGAGAATGCAATCAGTTCTGACGATCCTGCAGAAGTCACAGCCCTACATGTGTGCACACACCATCTTCATTTCAATACAAGTCGAGAAATAAACAGGAACTAACTTACAACCGCAAGGATCAAGCTGCCATGATGGAAATAACCGTGAGCTAGCCGAAAGGAAAATTTCAGAGGGCAGGAAACAGGGGATTTACATGAAGAGCATGGTAAGCAGAAGAACGGCGCCGCTCTTGCCCATGAGTGCCGTAGCTGTAGCAGGGGGAACGAGACCATGATTAGCCTCATCGGCTGTGAGGGGCAGACCAAGAGCCAGTGATCCAAGACCCAAAGAGGTAGCCAGGGAGAAAGGCACGGCAAACCACACCAATCCTCCGAGCAGGTAACCCTTGTGTGTAGAGGTGGGGCGAGCAGCGATGGCACTCATCCAGTAGCCCTGTTCACACACAGGGCACAAACATAATTAATTAATCTACTGGAAGATAGTTTAAGATAAATCGAAGCGGCACAATCAGAGCTATAACAGAACTTCAGTAGCAGAGGATCTGGGTGTGTACATTGTCTACAAACACTGTGCCGAAGTTTCCAACAATGTTGATGATACCAAAGACCAAACCTCCAGTGCTAAGCATGGTGAGGTAGGATCCGCCGTTATTGCCCGCGACAGGTCCACACGCCTGGGAGTCGAAGTTGAGAGGAGGAGTGCAATCTCTAATATGCGACACGCTGTAAAGCTTATTGTAGACGTCCTTGGGAGATCCAAGCTTGTCACTCTTCACGTATACCAAGAAGACGAACACCACGAGCACAACGTGCACTGCAAGAAGGCAGACAATCCACCCTTACTGTAAACAACGTCTCCAGGAAGCACAACCGGCTGTAGAAAATCCAGAAGCGCAGTATTGCGAATTTCAATTGTCAAGAGAAAGGCTCGCAAAGTAACTTACCAATGACGGAGTGAAGGTAGCTGGCCAAGAATGTGGCCTTGAGACCTCCGTGCAGGGTGTAGACAACGACTCCCAGAGGAATGAGGAAACTTGCGGCATATAAGTTCATTCCCGTGAGAGCATTCACAACAGCAGACCCTCCAAGAAGAAGCATAGCTGTGACGATGATGTTGGTGGCGAAACAGAAGCACAGGAAGACGATATGCGCCGTTTTTCCCCATCTAGCACGAACAATCTCGCAGATGGTATGCGCAGCGGGCGCTTTCCTCTTGATTTCAATTGCCAACACACCGAACAACAGCACCTGCACAGTGGCGCCACTAGCGTACCAGAAAGGCCCACTAACTCCGTATTGCCACGCCACGTTGGAGCTCTGTAAAATGGTTGCAGCCCATGTCCACTGCACCACATCCACCCCAGGCCACCATCACAACGGAGAATCTCGAGAATTTATCACCACAACACAGCTTGCGTTTTGAAAACTGCTCGACTTCAAACACACAATTAAACAAACGATTCCTCGCGCTCATGATCCGTACCTGTGACACAATGACACTGGCGATCAGCCCGGTCTTGATGTTCCGTCCAGCCGTGTTAAACCACTCCGAATTGTGTTTGGAGTAGATGAAGTGCTGCTCCAACCACACCTGCATGTCCACCATCACCAACATCAACAACTCTTGTTTCACTCATGGTAAAGCGATTAATGGGTGTGACTGAACAGTATAGATCGAAATTCAAATTTCAGGGACAATCTTCCTCGACATGGGCGAACGTACCAGGAAGGATGTGACAACTGCAAAGAGTGCGCCGAATCCCAACACGACAGCATAGCCAACGCCCTGAGAGAGGAAAGCCTTCCCACCAAAGTAACTGGACTGCCGGGTGCAATCGCCTGTCAGAGGGTCATTGAAGTAGTACTCCGCACCTGGTATGCCTGCCAGGTTACAAGGAGCCATCGTGACAGACTCTTCGAGTTGAGGAGCCGGATGCTACACTTTGAGCGTCTCTGCACCTGCACAGCACAGGGGAACTGAGACCGGAGCGGAATGACTAGCATACTGTTGGGATGATCAACTTGTACGCACCTGAATCTCCCCAACTAAGGCCCTACAACAACCTTTTTATAGGAACCTCGTCACACATTCCCAAAGACCTCCGTAGATCCTCTGTACCTACATGACAGACCAAAAAATGCCAGAATCGTGGAGGTCAAGACTTTCCTAGCATTTACAACTGCCAACAGCGAGTCCGAGGGGGTATCGGCAATGCGCTTTGCCGTTGGTGGACCCTACTGTTTAGCCGTGCTAGTCCACAAAATTGTCGTTAGCACCCAAGCCCGGGAATCGGCGATTTTATACCCCCACTCCCTTCCGCTCCACTGCTGCTGTTGCAAACTAGATTCTACCAATTTTTACGCACCCCCGTCTAAGTCCTCGGAAATTCATTTACCACGAGCGAGGGTGAGAGGAGATAGGGTAACGGTTTAGAACTGACTGGATGTATTTTAGCAGTTTATTGTCTAAGAATCTTGCTTGCGAGCTCCAATCTATGAGCAGATTCCCAGGCCTATGAAGGAGCCATAAATAGTATGATTCGTTTCCTTCCAATTACCTAGAAAGCAGTAGTTAATTTGCGAGGATCATTGAAACACCACTATGCACGTGGTGGCGTGGCGCCACTTGCAATCTCATTCTGCCGTTCACCTCTTCCCTGTGCCCGATTCCTGCAAGACTTCCAACCGCCTGCATCAGAAGACCAAGTTTTTGCCTCCCAATCCTTGTCTACTGTCAAGGTTCAATAGGGATTTACTACCTAGACAAGCTGAGCCTGTTCATCCTCCAACCTAATATCACCCTGATTGAGGAATGATCAATTGGGTCCACCGACGACACAACTTTTACGAAGCTCTAGAAGGTCTCTCACCACCTGCGACTACCAACGTTTTCCTTGTTGCGGTATGTCGTTGGTCAACACATACCTGTCCTCGCCGAGCTTCACCGATACAGTTGCAAATTCCTCCGCCCTGGATCACAACCAACCTGCAGAAGGAAATGTATTCGAAACTATTCATCAACCAATCTTACTTTCTAGATCCCTCCCTATTCGCAGGTTTGTAAGACTAAGATAGTTCCTACTTAGGATGGCCTTGAAACGAAGGTTGAAATGAGGAAATCATCACTCTCAACAGTAAATGTGCCGGAGTGTGCAAGGCAAAGGATCTTACTGGTGCTCAAGTCATCGTACACAATTCATGCCTGAATGTGTGCATCGAATATTTATGCCGATCACGATCGTCTTGCTACCCTAGCTCCGTTGAATGAGTAGGAATCTCCATTTCACTTTTTTATTATTTACATGTCCTTCTCGAAACATGTGTGCGACTTTAATACCTCTAAAGCCCCAATTGGTTTGAAAGATAACGCATCCTTTGAATGGATCTGCTCTTTATCCTCCCCACCAATCAATGTGATGCATATTTTTTAAGGTCTTCCCAATTCACCCATATACTCAAATACAAAGTATAATACTAACCACAGTTATCGTTTTCTGATTTCTAAGTTTTGGGTATCTACGATAAGTGTTGTTTAAAATACATAAGCGTTTGTTGATCGTTAAGTATCAAACAACATCTACTTTCTTCCTCACTTGTTAGCTATGTTTGATGAGTATGTTTGATGAAAAAATAAATAAGTAAATAAACGAAATCAGCACCTTGTTTTATCTAATGGAAAAATTGCGATGAGGTGGAACAATGTTTTAGTTTCTTTAACTTCTGAAACAGTAGTCTACAAATCGCTTGCATAACCATCTCTGAAACTCACAAAATATCAACCCTCAACAAATGCCATATATGCAATACCCCCATGAAAATGTTAATATATAATTTATTTTCAGATAAATGTTAAAAACTTCACATACACCGTCGAGCTAGCGTCTGACCAGGGGCAACCGCAAATCAACAAAACTTACCTGGATTTCATGAAACTCTAACTATGTCAAATACAATTGTTTAATTTACGAATAACAGCTATCATCTGGCGTCCCCACCCCTTGACAAAGTTGCCATGAGGTAAACTTCACTTCTACTTCGAGAAAAGTAGAACAATGTACCATGCAAAGTCTCACACATTCATTGTACTGATAATACACCGTATTCCATTCAACCTGACACTAGGCTGGCAACTACCTGTCAGTTTTGACAGATGATTGCTGAAAAGCTTTCATTCTTTGTTGCCGACCTGGCATGTGCCTGGATGCTACAGCTGAGTAACTACCAGGGTAATGAGTTTACGAAAGTAGAAAAATAGAGACACGGTCTGAAATTAGACTCAGCAGCCTCTGCCAAACCGGATATGCATAAAAAGACTGAAGTGTAAGTATTCTTTGTTCATCTAAACATTCGCCAAAAAAGCTAGAATATCGCGGTGGGATGAGCGGAGAACGGGAAGGTTTGAACCAGGGGAATTTTGCCGCAGCAAGAGGACAAAGATGAATCACATCTAATAAGGAGCCTGAAAGGATTCCTGAGCCGGAATGCATCGAAAAAGTCCACCGACTCCTACGCTGAAGTGTGTGACGCGGCCACTGTTCATACATAATTAACAATAGGACGTGATGGTGGCTCACAAATTGTAGGCTATCCCGAGTAGAAGCCAATCTGCCGTCATCATGCAATGACTTTGTAAAGAAATTCGTCTAGTGGCTGAATGACAGAACGACGAAGAGAAATCCGAGTTTATCTGTGCTGATTCGACGGCTTCGGGACTGCTTTTTGTGATGACGCAATGTCAAATGGGGTTATGAGTCACTTCTTGGCTTACTCTGGATATGTCGTGCAGGAGATGATGCGGGAATTTATATCCCAGTGCATCTGGACTGCATCTCTGGACCAGAATGGCATAGATCTACACAACGATGCGTTATACAGTTGAATGCGACGGCCGAGGCCATAAATTCTAGCTCTCACCCTCCGGTGCAGTATGAACTTTTGGTTGCATGTCCATCGGGGCCTTCAGCAACGTCAGGTTCATACATTTAATAACTGAATACAGAATTGTCAATGGGCTCTGAGATCGCGGTGATGGGTTATTATTTTCTGGATCTGCATGGATGAACATTGTGAAAGGCTGATACCCACGTTGTAACACTGAACAATGCGTGCACTGGGAAAGTTCTTGCACTGCAATGGTAACATGATGTGCGCGCCAGCCCCACTCTGTACCACCCTTTTTGTCCACTGTTGTCTAGTCCATCAACAACCCCTGTCAACGTCACAGCTGTTTTGTTGAATCTAGTTTTCAGAAGCAGCCGTAGTTTACTTCACTAGGCACAAGAAACATTTCACTCTAATTGAAGCTCTTGCAACAAATTACAATTCCCCAGACTCAACAATTGCTGCATTGTGCGCCACAATCTCAGAATGGAAGAATACACTTACGTTTGAGCTTTATCCAGTTGCATGGTCTGTTCGAAGCTTCCGCCCAAGGTAGAAGCACCAGGGATTTCTCTGGATGAAACTAACAGGTGGAAGTTTCGTAGCTTAATTATAAAGGCGAACGAGGGGTCGATTCCACGATTTCTCCGTCGTTCGAAACATTTCACAAAGCATTCTGTAATTGATAAGCTTTCCGAACCCAACGGCTTTACGTGTCAGCTCGGGACTGAAACTCATCATGGACATATGGCAAGAACAATGTACAAGAAGGAATTACTGTCGAGAAGCGGATTCAAGCTCCAAGTAATGTCGCTCTCTTGAGAACTGAGTGCCCCCACAGCTGTACTTGGGACCATTTTCTACTCATATCGTCATCAAGACCAGTACCTTACAATCTTCCTTAATTTGGTAGGCGAGAGACCCCATCTGTTTGTCCTTCGGTGCCAGTGAGAGAGGATTCTTTTTGATCAATTTCAAGTGATGAGTATGCCTCATTTGGTGGCGGTGGCTATCAGTTGAGGGTGTCGCAGTTGCCCGTTTCAAGTTCGAGACAGTGGTTAGTCTCAAAGCGTTTGAGGTCGAGGACGTCTGGGTTGTGGGTGCCAGCCAATTGTGGTGAGCTTGGCTGCTAATTGTTTTCTTGTGATGTGCATCTCTTTATTGAGCTGGGTTTTGGTTGCACCAGTGTGGGACTCACGGTTGATGAGCTGGGAGAGCAATCTTGGATGATTTTGCAATTTGGTTTTGATTTGCGGTGCAAGGCGGCTGGATTTCTTTCCTCGGTTGGAGTTCTTCGTGAGTTACTCGCTGTTTCTTGGGTCTCGTCATGGTCGATGCGTTTTAGATTTCCTTGCGGTGGCAAATTTTTTCTATTGATTCTCGTTTTTCATCTCGTTCGTCTCACAGAGATATCCAACATGGGCGTTAGATTCAAGATTAGTGTCAGACGAAATTAAGAAAAGGCTTGTGATACATTGTTGCACTATGTAAATCCTCAGAAGAGAGGCCGTTCATTTTGTGACTTGCTCCTAGACAGTGTGTAGTCTGTGAACTATCCTTCTGTGCATGACCGGTGATGTGAATCAATTCCTGGATGAAATGGATTTTGATGACTTACGAGGACTTGGTTGAGCATGTAGCATCAACTATGGCATCGGCAAAGATGGACGAGGATGTGAAATACGTGGGGCTTCCAGATGGGAGGCGCATTGCATACAGAGAACAAGGGCTGGGTAAGGACATGGCCAAGAGGAGCTTGCTAGTGTTGCACGGTTTAGGCTCCTCTCGCGTCGCTGGAATGCCTGGTAAGTCATAAGATGCCATGGGTTGTACTGTACATCCTCTTTAATGTGTTATTATGCTCATCATTGTGCTACCTACTGTATTCAATCTTACGAAAGAAATTCCAACATATCTTCTTCATCTTAATGTCGTTACGTGATTATTGCACTGTCATGAGTGCCTTAACTGCCAGTCTCGGTCGTGTCTCTGAATCTACACTGTTTGTACATGACCTTATAGTAAGATTCCGTTCCTGTATGTAAACAGGTCCTCACTCTCTCTTTTTTGAAGTCACCAGTTGAAGAGTTATCCTTGCAGGTGTCTCTGAATCTCTGCTGAAGGATATGGGAGTGAGGTTCGTTGCAATCGACAGGCCTGGATATGGCTTCAGTGACTTCAACCCAAAACAAACGTTTGAGTCCGCTGCCAAAGACTTGGCTCATGTCGCTGACTGTCTGGAGCTTGGGTCTAAGATATACTTGCTGGGATACTCCTGTGGCGGTGCTTACTGCTGGGCAGCTGCTCGCTATATTCCGGAACGTATTGCTGGCATTGCAATGTGGGCTCCTGTCGGGAATTACTCGTGGAAAGTACGTGTGGACCTTATCATTAATTCTGTACATTGAATGCATTTAAAATTCGATGTGTATATTTCAATCTGTACAGAAGAATCGTAACTGTCCTTGGATTGGCAGGGCATTTCGGAAATAGAGAGGAACACTTTGATAGGAAGCACAACTGAGAGGTCAAGAAAAACACATGCAATTATTCGGAAAGTGCCGCAGTGGATGCTGTATGCATATGTGCGCTACTTTATTGTACCTTCCGTGGGAATCAAGTGGGTGGAAGACGCAAAGAGCAGACTATCTCCTCCCGATGCCCAGAATCTGCAAAAATATTCATCAGACATCATGGAGAGGTCAGAAATTTGAATCTGCGTTAAGGTCTCTGAATTGCTAGGATTCTATGCCTCTGTATTTGAAGATGCATGAGCTCTCTGCCGAGGAATAATATCGTCTGAATACTTGGTTACACTGCAGAGATAGCATCATGAGTGCTAAGCAGAAGGGCAAGGGTATGGCTCAAGATTTGCTCCTAATCTCCAGCGACTGGGGCTTTGAATTATCTGATGTGCAAAATCGGTATCAAGGCCCATTGCATATTTTCAATGGTGATCAAGATGTTCTGGTGCCTCTAGGTCTCCAAGAGATCATCAAGAGACAGGTGGGTGGTCTTCATCAATTTCTCAGATGATTGTGCTCATCTATATCTTTTTGCTATTATTCAAAAGTCAGCATGTGTACAATAGTTATTGTTTATTGACACGCACAAATGTTGCATCACAAACATGTAGCTTCCAGATCTGGTTCATCTTCACGCGCTTAAGGGAGAGGGGCATTTATCAGCATTTTGTTGCAATGATAAGATTCACCGAGAAACGCTGGAATGCCTCTTTGGGAGTGCCTCAACCATTGGAGAGGATGCAGGTAAACTGGACAAGAAAAGTGACGATCAGGAGGTGAAAGTTGACAGTGGCATTTACGAAACAATCAAAGAAGCCACTTCGGCACTACAGAAGCCCTATCTTCACTGATGTGTCTGTGCCACAAGGTGTTCTACAGGGAAGGCAGTCGGTATTCAACTTTCTGTTCTGATAGACTCGTATGCCTTCAACAAAACAATTTCGTAAATAGCTGTTGTTAGAGCACAGATAATCCAGATTTCTTTATTTGCGATCAGATAATCAATGATGCAGAACTGTAAACGTTTACATACACACAAGTTTTGATCCATGTGGGCATATCTACCAATTGATGTAATGCAACAGCAGCCAATGGTCCTGAAACACTTAGTTACAAAAATGAAGACGAAGTGGTACTGAAATTTATCTATGCATCGTAAAGAGGGCTTATGATTGTGTGTTGACGTGGCAACAAGGGACCACTCTGGTCCTTCATCAACACAGCAAAGTGAATTTAGAATTAAGCGGCATAACTTTAATCTTACAAAACAACAGGTGGTGGGGAGCAACTCAGTTACATCCTCGAGATTCCATTCTGCTGTGCATTTTAATGACCCTGAAGAAGTTCACTGGATCGTTAACCACAAAAACCTTGAGAGATGTATCGAACCTCATGTCTTTGACAAGCAACGATATTCATGAAAACATTGTCACTGTTGAGGTTATCAACTATACCTCCGTGCCATACAACTTGAGGATTTGTTAGACTATCAACAAAAGAACATTGTGTGCTACGCAGTTCTTGGATCTAGCTTCCAGGAAAGCTTCGTTTGATGAGGCAACTCATGATACGTTTGCAGCACTTCATAGATAATTTTCCAAGAAAAACAAGAATACGTTGTTCCGTTGAGAAATTCAATGATAACCTCCTGCTCCCTCATCTGAATTATGTGGTTGAAGTTGCTGGAACTCTCATTACAAGGCACCATTTGCAACATGATGTCGCCAAGTAAAACTCATACAAAAAGACAGGAACGCAATTAAGCATGACTTACAACCCCCGTATCACAGTAGACAACGTCTCAACAAAAGATTCAGAACAAGTGGGACGGGCGGATAAGATCCTATGTAACAACCGATTGTAGGCGGGAAGACAAGGTATCCATGTACCAGGCAGCAATTGGGAATAGCTTTGATAAAAGTTGCACATTTAAAAAAAACTCTGCTCCTACGAGTTCAATGCTGGGACATTCGTACGGACAAAGCAACCGAAATGTTACAATGCAATACTGGCTTAAACATCAGCAATAGTAACCTCGACCTCAACACCAGGCTCAATGGTGATGGAAGTGATCTGCTTGACCACCTCAGAGGGACTGTGCAAATCGATCACACGCTTGTGCACACGCAACTCAAATCTGTCCCAGGTGTTGGTACCTGAAAGAACACCGCATAAAGGATATGAATTTCAATACTTTTTTGAATGAGTATCACAGAGATCTAGCATTTGCACGGACTCATCGATATTAAATTTCAAGGATTTAAATCCCTTTTCCGTATTTGCAGAAATTTCTCAACGACAAGATAATAAATTCACAAATGATTTGAAGGTAAAACTGTAAACTTTCAAGGAAAGGTCTACACAATTGCTCAAAAACATGACCTGCGGGAAAAGATTAGTCAGGAATAAAACGCACCTTCTCCACAAGGAGACTTTCGGGTGGTGATGTGCAACACCTTGGTAGGCATACGCACTGGGCCCTTCACTTTGAGTCTCTTGTCCTTGGCGCCCTTGATCAAGTCAGCGCACACTGCGTCATCAAGGCCAACGTTAACATAAAGCTAAGTATTACACATAACCTTACGAAGAACAACTACAAGGATCTTTCACAAGCCCTAAAAACCAAATGCCATTCCCGAGCAGAATGACGTCCAATCAGACTCAAACTCCATGAACTCAAAACCTCATCTCTAGCATTAGTCTAACTAGTGATCTACGAGAATACTATACACACCCCATATAATCATAAGCTAGCACGCTAGCAGCTTCACGAGACTGAACGGAAAAAAACTTTTGAAATTAGAGGAGCATACTTACCCTTCTCGAGATTCTTCACATTCTTGGAGGAAAGGGTGATTCGGATCCGGTGGACATTCTCAACAGGCTCCTCCACTCCGATCTTTCCAGACTTGATTGGCATCGCCATGATGCAAGCTGGAATACGTAACCAACATGAAAACGAGCGCCAAAATGATGGTTAACACGCGTAAAAAATGGCACTTAGCAATTCATATCAGAAACCTAACAAAATCTTACACCAAAATGCAAGGACAGACCGAACGGCTACACATTATAAACAAGCGAAAGTAGCAATACGTTCAATTAAGATACCTGGTGTAGATCACCCGAGTCAGACACGAGCAATCTAGCGATTGCTAACGAGGAAAACCGCAACCCTGCGACGCAAAAAACATTCAAGAGACCAATGGACTTGCACCGTGTTGGTTTTGTTGGGTTCGATTTTAGGTCTGGGATTTTCAGGCCTACATGTCAGTAGTCTCGAGATCGAGGCTCGGAACTCCGAAGCTAGGAACGGTGGTTTAGAGTGTGATCGGAATGTTGTTGACTGGTTGTGCCATAGTGGTAAAATAAGCAACAAAATACTTTTTATAAAATGAAGGAACATGCATTTAACGATGCTAAATGTGTGGACCTATCAATTTTTAATTTACTATACTATTATTTTTAATTTTTAATCTAAAGCATTAATGTAGTGTTATTAAATATACACTCAAATATTTTTGGATGATGTAATATTATTTTTGTTATCATTATTTTGATTTTAAGAGATTTATAAATAAAAATCATAATAATATTTAATATCATGATATATATAATATTTTAGTTTTAATATATTGTGTAATAATTTCATAGTCCTTCAATTTGAGTTTAAACATCTTATTTATAAAATTGGTTTGTTAAAAAATATTATGTCTAATAGAACTTTAACTACTCCATGTCTCTTAAGGTTTTTCATTCTTTGCAAACTTTTTATAAAATATATGATAATGATTTTGTTAAATTAACAAATTAGTCATATAACTTTAATGTTTTAGTATAAATTACAACCATAATTGAATTACATTTAAAGATTTTAATCTATATTTTTATCCATGTTTATATTTTTGGATATTTAAAAAAGTTTCATATTTTTATTGGTACAAGTTAGAGTAATGTTTGGCTCATATAATCAAATTTATTTTTTAAGAAAAATTAACTTAAACAAAAAATTGTAATGAGAATTAAAATTTAAAAATCTTGATTTTTTATTTTTATGTACAATATTTAAATATTACATATATATATATATATATATATATAGAGTTTATATTGCTATGACACCAATTACTTAAGAAGATTTTAAAATAACTTATAGAATTTGTAAATTTATAATAACAAAACATTTGTGGATTGTTATTGTGACAACTTGAAACATATCTCATAGTTGTGAAAAGTATCTAGTGAGTTTAAATGGATGTAATTCAAAGAAGAAAGTACTTGTCAAGGATATTAATTTGAATGAGCCTACAAAAAAAAGAACTACATATATAATACAAAGATTGTTGAAAGAATATCAAACAATAGATATGCATTATAATTTTAAAAAATTAGAGTGACCAAAAACCTTGAATTTAAAAACCTTGAAACAAAATTAAAATACAAAAGAGCCATTGATAAGATTAAAGATGCTTTTAATCTTGCTTTATTATATACTAACTAAGAAAAAATTGTAAGACATTTGTAAGACAAGTATCTAAGTTATATAACATTTTGATAGTAATTTTGTTAGCTCAAATTAATTTTTTAAAGACACACCCAACAACATTTATAAATAAAATCCACATCTATATGACTTCCGCAATGTTTAACGAGGAAGATATTATGAATTCAAATTACTTCTACTTACTTTGATGTTGTAAGATAATATAGATGCCAATGAGAATACCTGGGAATGGCATTGCCACCTTAACAAGGCCAAAAGTAGAAATGCTATATAAAGATTGGCTGGGGAGCAGGAGGGGAGTAAAATTGTGAACGGGCAATTGGTCCATTAAAAAGCTTGCTCAAATCCAGGATCCTACATTCACTGGAATGGCCTTCACATCACTAATGTCGCAGCTGGTTCTATGGCTCAAATACTCTTCAAGAGTACTATGAGCCACATTAGATGCATATAAAACTGTGCGAACTGAATTTAACTGAACTTCACCGTGAGTGACTACAGGTCAAACGAAATTTGACGTGACTACCCCAACTAACTTTGCGAAACCTAGCACAAGATATTTGCAAAACCTACTACAAGATACTCACCAAGGACTGCAGGTCGTTGGTTGTTGGAAAATGCTCCTTTCATCCATTCTTGTGCAGCACCTTACCACTCCAGCAATCTATGCACACAGATTTCAGCAACCTTTGTGATGCATCTCACAGCGGCGGCTGAGTACGATGCCACTTTCGGTTATGATTTTTGCTTGGCAAAAAAAATTTGATTCCGCATTTTGCAAATGCCTTCACATAGTTGAATCCACACGAGGTAGTAGATACAAGGACCCATAACAAAGCTGCTCGAAAGCATTGAAGTAAAATTGAGCTTTTTAACAAAGAATGAAGTTTGCCTAAAACACGCTGTTCTTCTGAGAATTTGAGAGGTATCTCTTGTTGGAAATTGTGATGCCTAAGAACAGTCTACAACAATCATAAACTAGACACAGGCTGGTCTTGGTTATGAACTACAGTGACCGCTGCGAAGTCATAGGCAGCCATTACTGATTGCTTCCCAAATGTTCGTTTGGCCGCCCATACTAAATCTTGGATTGTTCCCTTGTCCTGTACAATTGAACAGCTCTATTGAGCTACCTTCAGGTGCATGATGTAGTAAAGTAATACTTGTGAGAACTTAAAATCTTTTCTATACAGACAAAATTCAAGAGAAAGGAACTTACCGAGGTACCATACAGGGAACCTTCCAGCTTGCCGCTGAAATGAGTTAGCACAAGCGACTTTGCATCGATCATTCGAGCAAATTTTCCTGCCATAGCTGCAAAAATCAATACAAAATCAATGGTTACAATCTTAGATGAAATAAAAGTTGTTAAACCGAATCAGAGTTATTAAACCGATACAGCAATGCAAATTCAGAAATGTAAAACATACATGCTGTGGAATGGCCGCGGTGAGCAGCAAGGTCTGACTCTTGCTCAATGACGGTCGCCTCATGAACCAGCACATCAGCTCCTCTCGCAGCAACAAGCAGTGACCGGGAGTCACTAGTGTCTCCAAGAATCACTGAAAAGCGATAGTATAATAATATAATGAATACTAACACTAAATGAGACGAACATCAGCATTTCTTGCCCGGATGAATGAGTTGCGAAAAGCTCAAAATTGGCAGACCTACATAAAAATATGTACCTGCTTTCCGGCCTTTCCTTGGAGGACCAAGCACGTCAGATGGATTGACCTGACATACAACAATGCACTTGAATCAACTTTAACCTGTCTGCGTGAAAAAATTAGATGACACTACGTACATAGCTGGTATCCCATCCATGAATTCCAAAGGTGAAAAAAAAATATAGGTAGGAATTGCGGATGTGCTTCAATAAAAATGACTTCCGTTGCTACGTAATACAAAGGGCTTTAAAAAACTTAAGATGCTGCGGGTTTTAGACGGGTTCCAAACACTTCCAACTAAAACTTACCGTACTGCCATCTTTAAGTGTGACTGAATGGCCTTCCTGTAATTTCGCATACATGGGGCCTGGTAGAACCCCGAGCTCCTTTGCTCGGTGTACATCAAACCTAATGCAGTAGAAGCCTGATCAACATGATATGTATGATAGATCGCAAAATGCAGAATACAACTACGAATTTATGATATCTCAAGCGTAAACGGACAAACAAACTATGACCATGACTGTAGCCTAAAGGGTTCTCGCTGGTATCAACTGAACAAGAGCTGAGACCTACAGGTATGGTAGATAATGTTTTCAAAAGCCTTGACAAAGAGCACCTGCCAGTACGAGGCTGTTCCTCCACAACGTAACCCCAACAAGGAATGGAGTGCTTAAGCAAGCCTGCAACAACCACGTACTTTTTGTCGTCGTGCCTGTAAGGTACAGAGGAATTTATTGAAGAATGAGACAAATTATATTCATATTCAAAATATGAACATGTACATAAACCTACACATAGATTTCCACTCATGTATGTTTATCATAAACATTGTTCAATCCGTTTAACTTCATCATTCAGAACTGAATTACTAGACATCAACAACGTTTAGCATTGGTATTAACAAGAAAAGGATAAAGAAGTGCAACATTGTCCGCACGTGCATAGATTTCGATATGTTTTAGCAAGCCTATAGCTGCTAAAGATGTATGCACTAAATTCTACCTGTCAAAGATTAAAAGCAAATTTTTTTTGCAAACAACAAGTTGAAGTTCTATGCACAGCAGCTGACTTACACACGCCATAAGCCGTCATCCTGAGAGCATAGGATATCTCTTCCAGGTAGCTCATCCTCGTGCATTTCATCATTTACGTTCCATTTATTATTGCTTCTCTTTCGTTTCCCCTGCAGAGAGGAAAATCCGTTATAGAAAAAATAATATTACAAACAGGTATCAGAATGCATCTGAAGCAGAAAGAATACAATCAGCAAAAACGGTAAAAAGCCTCTCTTTGCATTCACATAGATGACCATCAATAAAGTAGATTCTCTAATTGAAACATCACATTTGTTCACGCAATGTCACCTCTTGTAACACAAGCTCGTGAACGGTATACTTGATGGGCACACGGGCATGAGCCAATTTTAAAGTAGTTCGAATCCATTGCCTTAAACCTGGGGGACCAAAAATCTCAATGGGTTCCCTGGTTGATGGTGCTGTCATACCTATCATGCACAGAAGGCCTTCCTACAAAATATGCACAAAATGAATTACTAATTTCTCATGGCTCGAATGGATATCCCAAATCATAAAAAAAGTAGAGATATTTATGGAGTTCATATCACAGGATATAAAAATCACATCATCCAAAAAATTTACACAAAACAGAATCCCATTACCTAGACTTCCTAATTATGGGACTTACGGGCTATCAAGGGTTTAGACACAGGATAATTTCAATATTCGAAAAATACTTTTAAAAGTCAAGGGATCAGTGCACACCTGGGAGTCCGAATATCTGGACAAATAAGACGAATCCTTGGATTAAGGAGCAACTTGGAATACGATAACTGTATGACACCCCTTTTAATACTTAATTAAAAGAATTAACAGCTAAAATTTTCACATACTGTACATCTAAGACATGATTGCACAAGCTTGTGTATCACACTTAAGGATACATGATCGCCATGCATGTGGGTGATGAAAATATTGTCAATTGTTCGATGCCGAAACGGGGTACGGTGCAATTGTCGCTGCACACCTTCCCCACAATCAAACATGTATATCGTGCCATCTGATAACCAACAGAGAACCATACTCATTAAATTTATAATGCCAACAATCATCTAAGAAAGCAAGATACAAACCAGTAACAGGAAAATTAGAAACCAGGACAATAGCAAATCTGTCAAGGGCTGAAAAGCAGCTGTTCACCTAACAAGTAAAAAGGAAGAAGCCCGTGACAAAATTTAACAAATGCCTCAATGAGAATATATTTTCGGAAATTTGTTACAATTCAGCATTCCACACATGAAACTGGTGAGAAAGAAAACAACCTCAGAGGGTATCAATAAGGAAGTTACCAAGAAAGTTAAATCAAGACTGACCTAAGCGCAGTGCTATGGAGGACGTGTTGCGACTCAAGGTAGGCATGGATGATGAGGTGCCTAAAAACACAATCTGCATGGCTCGGTGATCACAAAAATCTTCAGTCATAAAGGGCACCGGCTCTGATTCACCTGCAAAAGGCATCATTCATTCCTCTTATAGATATAGCCAAATATATCGATGCCAGTGTCCAAATTGAACCCATCATGAAAGGCGCAAAGTACGAATGGCTTCAACTGAACGAAGCCAACTGACTCGTTGCATTGGCCCTCTTGTTCTGTAGGATTTTACGATGCTTACTTTCACTCAAAGTGGTACTGTTCTTTTGGCGCTTGTCACCGATAATCAATGACGAAGACGTAGTCCTCTCACGTGAATTGTGTCCACTTTGCGTTCTGTGCAGCACTGGACGACTTGAATTCGAACTAGACCGATCAGGAGGGTCCTGGAATTCAGGTTTCCAAGTCTTGGCCCCTGAAAAAAGCAATAAAACATGTCAATTAAGCAACCCTCTCAAGGTTCGAAGCTTGTGAGACTTTCCATCACATAATTCCAAATATATCTGCGAGGTTATTTCAACACTTACTCTCATACGAAGTAGAACTATTATACTCGTTCTTTACGCCACTGGTTGGCGATACACTCTTTCTTTTCTCATGTGTATAATGTCCACTTTGCAGCCTACGTGGCAACGAACGACCTGAAGTTGGATCGGACCGATCTCTAGCGCCCTGGTCATAGGTTTTCCAAGTTTGAGTCTCTGCAAAGAATAAAATCACAAACTTGCCATTCAAACCAAACTTGTACCAAAATCTTACAATTCACTAGTTCCGATTACCTGCTGCTTTTACGACAAAGTCATAATGACACAGACTTTTCTGGATATCTCTGTATGAAATAGTCGTTTAGTCAATACACACAACGAACACTTCACTTGTATGAAGTTTGAGAAAGGTTGCGCTCAAGGCAAGCACAATTCGACCATTTCTGTGAGGATAAAAGATAAGAGGCAAGACGATAAATGTAGGCAAGAGAACGGACATTCAAATTTCAAATTCAAAACTCCACCAAACACTTGAATACATCACATGAATAGCCATAACATCCAATTCTACACTCTGATCGTCAAAATCCAAGGTCCATATCGTGGTTCAAGGAATACAATAGACAGCCCTAATCAACTTCATCACTGATTAGGTTGTGTTCCAATTCAAAAGTAGTGAAAGAACCTCATTAACTGGAACTGAAACAGAAGATTCACAAATCCTTACCGTGCGAGTTTCGGAACCTGGCAGACCGTGAAGAATAAGAGGCAGCGTTATAATGTGACCGCAGCTGCTTCAAGCACCGAAGGCGTGTAGATGCCATAGCGAGCTGGTGCAAGATTTCAACGAAACTGATCGCATGAATTTCAATCAAATAAATGTAATCCTTGAAATAAAGTTTTGGAATGAGAAGAGCCCAGCATATCAACTGGGTTTCAAGCTCAAAGCTCTCAGCCACTCCGATTCTTTGCCGAAATCATGAATCAATCGTAGAAAACTGCACCAACATATGCACAATTGAAAAGGGTCTAAATGGGGCATCGCAGGCCTAAAACCCTGGTTTATTCATCCAGACAAGTATATACATTCGTTCATATGTCTGTTGGAACTCGACTCCTGCACTTGTTTGCATGCTTGCCTTGTCGAGATTAGAAGAGTTTTTGTGTTCGGCGCAGCCTTCGTCACCGTTTTTGCATCAATTTTGATCATTGAGTGAGGTGGGTCGAGAAGGACTAGTCCGGGAGACATGAGGCGGGCGGTGGTGCAGCGCCTAGCGCGTGTTGCGACTTATCGTGGGCCTTCACATGCACTAGGGAGCTTTGCAGCTACTGAGGAGGTATGTTTTGGCATTTTACAGGGATAGATCGCAGTTGCATTTGGTGGTTAGAAACTTCTAGTGCATTTAGCGACGTTAGGTTATCTTCATCTTCCACCACGGTTGTGCTCCACTTCCTTGACCGGTGTTGTGTGGCCTCTGGTGATCGGGAGATGGATTTCTTCACGAATAAGTGGATTCGGAATTTCCTGTAGGGATTCGTCCATTTCAGGCTTTTTGGGATTTGTAATGTTGTAACTTACTCACTATTGTCAGATTTAGGATTTTAGGGTTTAGGGCTTTTGGTGGTAGATGTAAGATTTCTCTTATGGAATTTTCTACGAGGTTCAGATTCTGTTTTCCGGTTGCTTCTTCTCCTCCTACTCCTTCTTTCCTTTAGTTTTTCATTTTTCATCTTTCATTCTATATATATATATATATATATATATATTTTTTTTTTTTTTTTCGGTGTATGTGTGGAGAAGGGGCATGAAAATTAAGTTTCTATTTCATATTTTGCTTTAAATGGGTAGAGTTTCCACATGATTGTCTATTACTTACATTCAGCTTCAGTATCTATTGTGAGTCATCGACACAATGGCATGCTTTTCACTCTTCATGCTGATGTGAGTATTATTTACATTTTGCAGTTAGCCACTTTGGGTTCACCAGCGTGTGCAGCATTTTACAGGTTTGAAAGGCTTGCAGATCGTCAGAAAAAATTCAATTGATTCTTTGCCGTGTAGCCACCGTTGTGTACCAGACACTGTCATGCCAATATAATGCCTGTGAGGCTTTAGGATTCACGGTCTTTTGCGTTGTTCTGTTTCATTTTTGCACGTTTGGGAATCAAAACGTTGCTTTTAGCACGTTGCTGAATCTAGAAATTAAGTGAATACATATGAACAGGGATGATCAAGCAGCTTTCGGTGTCCGGTGTTACTCTACTGGTCAGAATGCAGCGGCTTATGCAATGCGTAACTATGCTAACAACATCTATGAATATAACAAGGTCCTAGACGAACTGAATTATAGCAAGCGGTAATTGTCGCATCTTTTAACTGTTTCTTTTTGCTTATTTATTTAAATCCTGCATTCTAACACAATCTCCTCCACGTCTGCTGATTAGGTCTTTTTCACTTGTTGAGTATCTGCAGGTCGTATTTGATGCGGGATGTGTATGAAGATATGCAACTGGATGGAGTACGGCCAATCCGCAACACTTTCCACACTCTAATCACTGGTTGCATGAAAGGTCAAAGACTGCAGGATGCTGTTTATTTTTTTGATGAAATGAAAGCCATGGGTCTTCAACCTGATGTAAGTGCAGGCTTAGAATATATATATATATATATATATATATATATATATATATATATATATATATATATTTGCATCTCCCTCCCCCTTCGACCAACAAAAATTATTTCATCTCTCTCTCACACACACATTATTCATTGTTTTTTGGGGGTATTCATAATTTTTCTAGAATTTGCACATACAGATGTAACGAGGTAATTTATGGACATCTATGTTCTGACTATTCGAATAAAAATTGTGGCTCTGTTCAGATTGTGCTCTACAACTGTATTATCTCAACATGTGGACAAGCCAACCAAATTGAACGTGCTTTTCAGGTTTGCTTGTACGAAGTGATTTTGAAGGTTTATTTAAATGACTATGTTGTCTTTGCAGATAGGGAAGTGCATCCTGTCGCTATATTGCTGAAATGATCTCTATCATTTCGCTATATTGTTGGAGATTTGATTAAGGACTTGGAATGAAGATCATTTTGAAGTGCAGATGTTACCCTTGCCATTATTCTTTTTCGTTAAGCTTTGCTCCATTATCATGATTGGCGTTATCAGGTGGCAGCAGAGATGGAAGCAAATGGGATCAAGCCAACCGATCGCACTTTCCTTGCTTTGTTAAATGCGTGTGGCACAGCTGGTCGTGTAGAAGAAGCGTATGTCTATTTACCCTGCTTTCTTACAAGTACATCAAGCTATCTTTCCGGATCGTTTTTCTGATTGTGTGTTGAAAAATTTAGTAGTATGAAGGTTTTTTCTCCCTCTCTAGCTCCCCTGGTACATTTCTTCCTTCATGTCAGCGTACTATTAACCCTCGTGAATACAAAAAGGCGTATGGTCTGCAACCACAACCAATTTATTGTTAAGAATCTTTAGAAGTGGCTTCGTTTAGACTCTGTGGACTTTGTCCTGCAGTTATGGTGTAGTGCAAAGGATGGCAGCATTTGGCTTGACACTAAACAGCTCAAGCTATGCTGCGCTTATTCAAACCCATAAGAACAGCCGCCCCATCAATCAAACAACATTTCAGAAGGTCAGCATGATATTTTATGATGTTGCTCCCCTGCTATCTCCTTCAAAAGGTTCAGTCTGATTCTATTGTATAATCATCTTATCATTTGTTGCACGTACACTGCGCCCGCTGACAGTAACGCGGGCTCATTTTACAGATATTTGAACTTCTGGAGCAGTCAAAGGGTGCCGACGCAGTGGCAGGGGATGGAGAAGGTCGAGATGATTTCGAGGAAGAGCTGGCAAATCTTGTGACGGGAGGAGGTCTTCAGCCTACCCGAAGTTATGTCAATCGTCGACTCAATGTCTATTACTCTGCATTGCGGGCTTGTGGAGCGTTGGGAAATATCGAGGTTGGTGGATAGTACGATTGAAAATTGAATGGAATCAGTGGCATTTTATCTTGTGATTTGCTATTAAATTTCCGTCCAAATTTGAGATACTTGCAAGATCATTTTCGCTTTTATAAGTGAATCTTTTTATATCAAATTCTCCCAGTGACCAGATTGATCTTCTAATACACTGGATATCTGATGACTGGGCGTTTGAGGGTGAAATTGCAGTTCAGAGCTTACATGTATATATGTTGTGGCCTTTCGACTACGTTTTTTTAAATTATGAATCGAAGTGCCACAACCAGCAACTTATTGAAACATTTTGTGGTTGGTTACAGGCAGTGGAGAGGATTATTGAAATGCTTAAGAATGATAAACATCAAGTCGATGGTACCTGTATCGCTGAACTTGTCAAGTAAGTTCGACCCTTGAGAAGTTCTGAGAGGAATATTTTTATTCAATAACGAATGAGTACATATCATCTCCCTTCCGATTTGGTTGTTCTTGTATCACTCGTGGAGCTAATACTAGGTGGTGAATTTTCTTTTCAGGGCTTACATTGGGCGTGGTCAAATGGAGAAAGCTGTTCAAGTTATGAATGAGTACATTGATTCTGGCAAGAATCCGTCATTAAGTCTTTTTGTTGTAAGTGGAATTTCTTGGATTAACCCCACAACTTTTATTTTTTGAACTTTTCATGAAATTATCGGAAATTGATCTTTCTTCGATTAACTCCATATCTTATATTTTTAGACTTTTCACGTAGTTGTTGAAAGATGATTTGTCAAGCTTCAATCAATTTAGCTAGTGTTTCTTAATTTACCCATTTTACTGATGCAGACATTGATAGAAAGCTGCCTCCAACAACGGACCCCAGCCAACATGGCAGCTGCCAGAAAGCTTCTGGTACGTTTGTCTAGCTGATGTAGCAAAATGAAGCACTATTTTGTTTCGTATATCACTTGCTCTTTGGTTAGGATTTGACCCTGACTTCTTGTGTGTGTTTTTTCTATTCCCAGGATCGAATGGATGAAAAGGGATTCTTCTTGAACACGGCTATTGGATCCAACTTCCTCTACCTGGCTTCATTGGATACGGTACGTCCACGGTGTTTGATATTTTTCATACTGATAGTGTGTGATTTTCAAATGAAAGCCAGTTAGTCAGTTTGATTGTATGCTGGAGGTCTGATTCCAGGCCATATAAATGTTGCAGGTAGGGGACTTTTCTACTGCAAATACAATTTGGGATATGATGCATAAGCGCAATTTACGGCCCTCCATCAAGTCTATTACCTCCTATAGCAATGGCTTGCAGGTCAGCCTTAACACCATGGTTTTGTATATTTCTTTGCTACATTTCTAAGTCCTTCCTCACTGTGGTTTCATCTTTTTAATGTTCTCACTCTTTAAAATCTCTGGATGTAGTTTTAGCGAATCTGTTCGTGTAGCCATGATTTTTCATGTGGAAATGATAAATTTACTAATTATTTTCATGACATGGTGTCCTATGTAGTCAAGGAAAGTTCCTGAAGATGATCCCCGGTTAGCTGCCACTAAGGACATTATTGCAAGAGTACAAAAGAGGAACAATTGGGTTCATGGAGCCCAAACTGAGACACCAAAGGAAGACGGTCAAGAGCAAGAACATGGAGATAACGTACAACTCAGCGGTGAAGTAGATGTACCCACTGAGCAAGATCATGCTGCTGCCGACGGTGATGCTGAACAGCAAAGCAGGGAGCATGTAGCTGCCGCAACTTAGTCTTGACAGCCCATCTCTTGCTCCAGGCACCAACATAGTTTTGACGGTTAGGCCAGGATATTACCCCACAATTTGAGAGCACATACGAGGAAAACTAAGCCGATAAAAAATGATTTCCTACGGTCAGATTTGAGGATCGTGAGTTCTATGAGAGCGGGTGTCTCCTACAGGTTGATTAGGTCATAATCCATTACTCAATTCTTTGGTTAAAATTTAAAGCAAGCACCAGTTGCTTCTCTAAATTTAATATTAGTGAAATATTTGTAGTCATGGAAGGTAGTTCGAAGTGGTTTTACATTACGGTTACAGGAAGCTCATTTGGTAGACGCTGTGGTGAATCAGCTTGACCCCACACAGTTATAATCATTTGTTCTCTTGATTAGGACACTGCTGGGAGAATTCGTTTAGTGGTTGACGGTAGGTGATCTTTCAATCCTGATACAGTGCGTAATTATCACTGTGAGGGGTTTTACTTTGAGAATCAAATTTTGTTGCAATTCGTTAAATTGTTTGCTTAACTCTGTTCTTCAGGGTTTGCTATTTGATTAGAGGCACCATTTTTCTAACAATTAAAATTTGTCCAAGACCATTGTCGTGCATTTAGTGGATTTTGCTTCTAAAAATGGGAAGTTAAATGATCTGCATCGGAGGGACTCAATAAGTGATTGTATTCAAGAGTTTGTCATTGGCTGAGTAGCGGTAATTGGAGTCTCTACCCTGTTTACACAGAGTTCAGTGCATATTATGACGTGATCTGCATGTGATTCCTACACTAATTGATATATATAGAGTAAATTTAATAATCACTCACCAGATGTTAGAACAGGGAGAATTCCAACTTCTTCTCTAAGCTTGACTGTTAGATGCCCCGGTACTGCACACAAGGAATGCTGCGGGACTGAAAGATATCTACGTATACAACATTAAGTTTTTACCATCCGCTTTCCAATTTTTGCAATTTTATGTCAGGCAATGAAATTAGGACTCGAGCAATCAGGTGTAGGCAGATCTAACCCACTGTGCAATTAGTGCCCCGTTCTGCCAAACCCTAGTCAAACCCTAAGTCAAACCCTAAACCCTAAACCCTAAACCAAACCCTAATCAAATCTTAAACCAAATTCTAACCAATTCAAATCATCCCTAGGGAAAATTAGAACCTCAATATCTGTTGATTAGACCGTTGATCTTACTTAAAACTTTGTAGACCTTTTGACCTCTTAGTCAACAACAACCACAACAAATTTGAAAGAAATCGAACTTACCAAATGGAAGAAAAATCCCAAAAACTTCTCGAGTGTTGGTCGGCCTCCTTCTCCAACCTTGATGCTGATCTTCCAGTACTGATTTCTCCCTTTTTCACTGTTCAATCAATCTCAAATCACTCTTGTGTATGGGAAAACAAGTCTATTATCCATACAAATAAAAATTACTTCAATCCAATTGGCAGATTATTCAAGATCTCAAAAACCCTAATTAACCCTCAAAACTTAATTTCCGAGACCTTGACCCACTTAAATCTTAATTACATATAACTAAACTGTTAGATTTAGCTCAAATTTACAGCAAAAATTAACAACAACAATACCCAAAAACCCACAAATTTCCAGCCATAGATCTGCTACAAAACTTCTGAAATTGCTTAAAATATCAATCCTATTTTATTTCACAAAATCCCAAGTTGCTGAAAACAACCCTGATTTTGCAAAGCTATTACAAAGTTATTTTTTCTCCAAATCACTCAAAACCAACTCTTATACAAAATCCTTCAAGTCCACTCCCTAACCTCAATCTTTGATCTGAAAAAGCCCCCCGAATCCGCCGTAAGCACGTAGTTTTGTGCCTCAGGGTCTGATTTCAACCCCAGCTCATAACCGGTCCTTTCTGGGTATCTATTTCAAGATTTTTGTGGTAAATTTTTCTGAAACCTCTTCCTAACTCCCTCCTATATATGCTTATATCATTTTATTTTCCAATCTACTTTGTTTTGCCTTACTTATGGCCCTACAAAGTAAATAGAAGCTCATTTGTAAAAAAGGCACCATTAACACTCATTAGTTTTACTCTCTTTTTATTATTATCTATTTTTCTAACATAATTTGCTACAATATTTTGAACTAAGATCTTCTATAATATACTATTTCCACACTCTTTCACCTAGTAGTTGCGTTACATCATGACATCGGGTTCTATATCGTCGTCAAGCTTGATGGAATATGTCGCTATTAAGGTTTGACTTTGTTATTACTTATCGGCCTGGAAAGCAGCAAAGGCTATCCGATGCATTATCAAGAAGATCATATCTTACGCCGAAGGTTGGAGAAGCAGCGCTTGATCAACAATTTACGACATTATTAAAGCTAGAGCAATTCAGCATTTGTGTTGCTTTTGTGCCAAGTGATACCGACTTCCTCAACCAAGTACATATCGCTGTCGTGTTGTAAATTAAAACATAGTGTGAAAAACATAAAAGAATGTATTAAAATAAAAAGATTAAGATTAGAAGAAAGGTTGATAGAAAATTAATAGTAAGAAGATACAATGGAAATTTACCTTAAAAAATAAAATTTCTTCAAGTTAGTCCAAAGGAAAAGGTTGAGGAAGTGGAAAAGACATGGTCTAAAAGGTCTTTTTGACCAAGAGGATAAGGAAGACCAAGAGCGAGATGACAAGGAAAGGTCGTGAAAAAGAAGGAGGGAGAGTTTTTTTGGAAGGCATAGGATTTTTTTTTATATGTAGAATATAATTTTGTGTGTAGAGGAAGCTTGGAGAGGATTTTAAGTGAAAATTTTCGTAGATTTGTAGTTGACAAGATAAAAAACTCATAGAGATAATTTTCATGTCTTTTAATTAAGTATCAAGGGAGATATGAGTCATGAAAGTTGCAAGTGTCTAAGACTAGGGCAGTAAGGGTTACTAAATTTCGGGCCTTGGTTCTTGGAAACCACTTAGACTTTAATAGCAAAATTTGTTGGGTTTTTATTCTTTATAGAGTTAACTACTTTGTGTCAAAATCTCAATTCAATATGACCTTTGAGCAAAGAGTTATGAGTGAAATTGTAACTGGTTTGAATGAAAAGAGAAATAGAGTGAAAGCAAGGTTGAGGGTTTGTATGGATAGTGCATGTGTGTGGATTTTTTTGGGTATGAAGAAAGTTAGAAGATGAATTTGATTGTGAAATTGAATAGAAATGATCTATGTAAGTTAAGGAAGAGATGAATATAAGTTTGATACTCATTAGTCTTATAAATAAAATATTATGCTCTTTCAAAGTGATAAGGGTCTATCTCTAAATCAGCAAAGTTTGAGGGAGCATATCTTTGTGATCAAAGCATTATTTTGAATAAAATTTATTAGGAATTGTAGATATATGAGTCTTTTAAGTTTTGTAAAATTTTTATTGTTATTGGAGTTATATTCGAGGAGTTATGAGGAAAATTGTGGTCGGATCTAGAGTTGTTAGAAGGCAAAATTAAAGAAGAAGGATGGAACCTGTAACTCAAGTTTGGACAAGAATTTTGGAGCAATATTTGGAGGGTGTTTACAACATAAGACAAGCTATAAGCCTACCAAATTTCAGCACTTAGGTCTTCTTTAATAAAGAGCAATGAAGCTGTGAAACAAAGGGGGTCCAGAATTGAAGGCTGCAAGTAGGGGTAACTTTGACAACGTGGTTCTCTCCAACCACAATAGCTATGATAAAAATATTTTTGTGGTTTGCTTCCTTACTCTCTAAAGTACCTTGTATCCAAATTTCGCTTTAATTGATGTGATATCCTAGGATTTATGATCAAAATTGGGGGTAAGACTCTAAAGGCAGAATATATTAGGATTAATAAAGTATGTTTTTTTAATGTAAATTCTTCAATTTTATGAACTTTTATGAATCTCATCTTGCACTTGAAAAACTAGAGGTACAAAAGATCCAGTGTTTCTTAGGGCTAAGACTTTCACCACGACACCGTGACCATTGAAGATTCAATAGCCCTTGATATCAAACAGAGTATCAATGATATCAAATTCAAGGTCGAAGGAGATCTTTTATACTTTGAGGAGTTGATGTATATCCCAGAAGGGCCAATACGACTCCGAGTCCTTCAATCTTGTCATGACTTTCCAACTGCGGGATATTTTGGATTCAACAAGACCTTGGAATTCATTTCCCAAGATTTTTGGTGGCCCCAAATGTGGAAGGATGTGAAAGATTTTGTCTTCTCTTGTGACATTTGTTCAAGATCCAAGAACCCTTGGCATTGCCCTTATAGACTTCTACAACCATTGCCTATTCCGCGTCGTCCATGGTCTTCAGTTTCTATGGACTTTATTACGGACCTACCGCCATTAAATTCATTCGACAACATCTTTGTTGTGGTGGATCGGCTTACAAAGATGGCACATTTTATCCCTTGTAAGAAGACATCGTCAAGTAAAGACACAGCAAGGCTCTTCCTTGATAATATGTATCGATATCATGGTCTACTAGATGATATCGTGTCGGATCGAGGAATCCAATTTGTATCAAAGTTTTGGAGATCTCTTTTTAAGATGTTGAAGGTAGACATCAAGCTTTCTTCGGCATTCCATCCTCAAACTGATGGCCAAACGAAACGGCTGAATCAAGTTTTGGAATAGTATTTACAATGCAGCATCAATTATCAGCAAGATGATTGGACTGCATATCTATCGCTAGCCGAGTTTCCATATAACAACACCCTTCATGGATTGATTCAAAAAAGACCATTCTTTTCCAACTATGGGTACCATCCGAAGCTTGATCTATTGAGTCCATCAGCGAATAACAATCTAGCAGTTGAAAGATTGGTGAAGCAGCTATCGGAGCTTCAAAGCACATTGAAGCTTCAATTGCAAATTGTCCAAGAGTCTTACAAAGCATCCGTGGATAAATTTTGGAATCAAAAATCTAATTTCAAAATTGGAGATAAAATATGGCTGCTTCAATAGAATATCGAGACCAAGCGGCCATGTGATAAGTTGAACTATTCAAAATTGGGACCATTTGTTATCCAAAAACAGATCAATCTTGAGGCGTACCACCTAGAATTACCAGCTCCTATGAAAGTACATCCTATCTTTCATGTTTCTCTGTTAGAGCCTTATCAAAAATCGTCTTTTCTTGGAAGAGTGCAATATCTGCCACCTAATATAGAAATTAAAAACCACAAAGAATACGAGGTGGAAAAGATACTAGATTCATGACGAAGATGGAATAAATTAGAGTACTTGGTACATTGGAGCGGCTATGATATTAATGAACAAACATGGGAATCAGCCAAAAATCTCGCCAATGCACCGCAAAAGGTATAGAAATTCCATCAACGATATCCTAATAAATCAAAAATTAGCCATTGACGAAGCGTGAAGATGAAGCCTTCTTTAGAAAAATGAATAGAAAAGGGATCTAGGTCTTATGAAAACATAATTTGTTGTATTTTGTAGTATCAAGATATCTAATCTCAAGGTGTATTTAGATATGACTAGTGAGAATGTGGATAATATATTAGTGGTGCCATCTCAACCGAGTAGCTCATGGTATCGACCTCGAGATGAAAAATTAGAAGATCTAAGAAGTTGTCGAAGAATATCAAATAGCAGGTCACTCGTGATTGTCTTTGAAGCTGAACCAACTCATAAAGGTAGTGGCAAAATAATATTTTCAGGTCGCTTCCACAATTAAGACATAGAAGGTCAGGCATGGTCTCAAGTGGAAGGTGTTGGTCATTACCGGTGGCTACAAGGATCCATGAATCATCTGCCTCGTGAACGACAATTGGAGTATATTACAGAGACTATGCATCAAATCTTTGATTTTCTACGTTTGTGAGTATATATCTCAAATGGCTTCTCGAAGATCTCGAAGCTAGAGGAGGAGGTGATGTCAAGGACATACTTATCAAAACCTTCTAGAACATTCTAGAAGATTCTTAGAACTCTCTAGAACCTTCCAGAGTCTTCTAGCATCTTCCTAGTTGGTGGAAGTTGTTTGAGAAGCTCCCTAATTGGTGGAAGCTACTTCAGAAGCTTCCTACATAGGAGTATATATTGGAGTCGAGGCTGAAGAGTTCTTCAGCCTTGACAACACATCTCTTGGAGCTCTAGCTCACCTCTCTAGTTTTGTTTTTGTATTCATCTGATTAATCTAATTCTTGCCAATTCTTCTTGAACTTCTTGTTTGGACTTTCAGTCTATATTCTGTATCCATGACAGATCCTCTCACCTCTCTGATGGTTCTTTTGTCACCAAGAGTGATACCTCTTTCGATTAAAGATTGCACTACATCTTTGTTAGTATTCAACAATATACATATCACATCTATAGTAAGTCTTTCCTCCGACCGACTAACAAGCTTTCGAATAGACTCTTCTATTTCTTTAGAATATCAAAGAAGATATGTTAATACATCCTTACCAAGCTCTTTTCTTATAGTTGTTGTATCAATATTTAAATAGTAGTCAATATAGCAGTTCTTTAATATCTTTTCTACCTCTTCTATCCGTCTTGATTTCTTGTCAAAGATGGACTATTTATATATGTCTATACTTGCAAATAGTACAAATTCTTCACTGTTACTAGCTAGAGCTACATATCTATAGACATGTATCAATCTCTCTTCTTCTCTTAAGAGGTCATGAGATTGACTCCTCATTGCTCTTCCAATTGCTTGTACTATTATTGACTTGTTCCAGTGAAGAGTGACAATATGAACTTGTCTCATATTAGCCAAGCTTACACTCTTTCCACTAATCCTACTTCTGAGTGAAACCTTGATGTATTCTCCATATTTATTCTTTGAAGATCTAAATCCATTTAATCTCTTTTTTAGGTTGGGACAAACAATAATGTCTCTAATATATAGGATATATCTCAAATTCTTATCTATCTCATTTATATTCTTACCGTTGTATAACTTGTATCCAAAGAGTTCAAACATACAAGCCATCATGATTAGTCCACTTCCCTTAACCTCTTCGCAAAAAACAAATGTCAACATGTTATCATTATTGTCTATGATGTCTAACACAATTGCATATTTACACGAGTACAAGCCTATGTTGTTCCTATTTACATGTTGTTGGGCAACTTCTAGAACAAACCTGCATCTTATCTTATCTCCTAGTTTGACCTTTATTCTCCTAGTTTGACCTTTATTCTCCTAGTTTGACCTTCATTACTTTAGCAAATGCACTCGCACCATATGTGCCATTCCATATGATGCAAGAGCATTTGCTAAAGTAATAAAGGTCAAACACTGTCTTGCACCATGTGTGCCATCCCAAAGGGTCACATATGATGCGAGAGCATTTGCTAAAGTAATAAAGGTCAAACACTGTTTTGTAAGTTCATAATAATACTTATAAGAATAAGAATACATGTCTTGTTTGATAATGACATGGCAAGAATAAAGACTAACTCATGTGCTTAGTACTTCACTTCAACTGTCCACTGTTACAGGTCTAAAACACCATCTCAGTCAAACATGCTTGTTGGACGTCATAAATGCAGACTCTTCACATATATAGAGTCTACCCTCAATATTGATTGTGTTACAAAGCTTAATACCAGACTGAAGATAGCAAAGTAACTCCTCTGGATAGTCAAAGCAAGCTGCTTTGGCGAGTCACAATGGTGGCCAAATCCTCAAGCGCGTCGAAATCCTGAAAGGGAGTATCAGAAAATTTGCGAAGTTAAGCTCGCTGTCAACCGCCAAGTCTGCGTAAAACCCTTCGACACGAACTCTCCTCCGAACATGTTTCGATGATTCTATCGAGGTTAACTGGCAAGCTGTGGCGGACGAGAAATGTGTTGAACAGAAGTACAGCTAATGTGCTTGTGTAGGAGAGAGTAAAATGAAATGTCGAATCCTCGAGATGAATATCTGGACCTGAATCATTTTGCAACCCAGTACAAGAGGAGCATAACGAGGCAAAAGACCGTCACCGCTCCAATAATGAACGTGTCACGAGACTTTCGACGTCGGATTGCAGTCAAAACTTTATTAACCTGCAACAAGTCCATCGCAAGAATAAAATACCAACCTTATGACACGCCAACTATGTATAAATGCCAACGAATCGATACCATACAGGTTCCAGAGCTTACCGAGGGCATTCTGGTGCTGATCGTACCAATTTTGGAGGTTATATCTCCAAAGGTAGACCTTTGATACCTCAAGGCAGTGTACGTTTCCTGAGCATGTCCGATTACAGAATCGATCTGCACAGAAGAGTTGTCAAAACATAAACAACCTCAACAATCCAAAATCCAACACGACGGGGAGAAACGAATCGTTGATGATTAGTTGAAGCTTTCATTAAACTTCAAGTTTATTCAAAACCTGTCACTGATAATACACAAGCGCCAACGAAGCTTTAGGAGCAGTGGATCTTGATAAACTCCACGCAAGGCGCCCTCAGAACTAGCATACACTAATTTACTTTTGTTTTATTACCTGGGCTGTACTTCTGTTGATATTCGCTTGCTCGCGAAATAAAGATTGTAATCCGTTACCCCGATCATCCAGAAAGCCCTTACTCTCACCAGTCCCGCCGAAGTGTTGTAGAAGCTGTGCGCGTTCTCGATTAGCATTCGCAGTGACACGTATTCTTGCAAATTCCTAAGAGAGGGCATGAGAAGACATTGCTAAGGTAAGTATTCGTCAGTAATCGTCATCATCATTTCAGTTGCACCTCTCCAATTGCCCAAGAAAACAAAAACAATATCAAGATGTTGGTAACAGCATTTTTAAAAAACAACAGTCCTCTCTGTGAAGTTTGGACTGTAGCAAAGTCCCTCAGAACAGAGGGGGAAAGTCCAAGCTACCAGCACCCGCGCTAAAAGTTTCAAATACAAAAAAAGACACGACAAAAAAAAAAAAAAAAAAAAAAAACAATACTATACTAGATCCAACACACTAGGACGGTACTCCACATGGTTCTCAGCCATACTTGCATAAAATGGCCCTAATATCCTAGGACGTCACAAAATCTCCCAAAGCTTCACCAGCGGCCTCTGTTTGAAAGGAAGGATGATATCCATCTTGTCTCCTTAGGGACAATATTGCAGGTTGGGCATGATAAGTACAAACGAATGTATGAAAGCATAAAAAATGCCAAGCTGATAGAAAGTTTTACCCTAAATCCTCTTGCACTCACCTGACTCAATTCATGCAAAATATTCTGGTGCCGCACAAGTGTGTGCGACAGGACATCGGAACCTGCATCCGACACCCAGTTCTGCATGCGCACATTAACGTCGTTCAGATGCTGTAGCAACCTTTCAATTTCCACCTCGTTTCCATCAGTTTGGCCATCAACTGCTGGAGCATTCTGACCTCTCTGAAATGATGCAAGTTTCACGTCCAGCTCGCTTTCTAGTCTCCTCGCCTGCACTTATCCAGTCATCCCAGATCAATATCTCGTCCCAAGAAGTTGCATCGTCCACTTCTCATGCAATTCTGCACAAGCTGCCGTAGATACGAACCCTATTCTCGTCATTCAAGCAACCTCTAAAATAATCTGAATACAATTGCTGACTATTCGAACTTAACAAAAAGATAAAAACGACGCAGTGATTACGAAGGGGCCATTGGATAGGGTTAAGGGGAGATTGACGGACTACAGGGGCATCACACTAGCTCTTGTGCAAGGGCGGATGAAAACACTAGAGAAGCTGAGCAGACAACACCAAGTGAAGCTCTCGCCTCTCTCCGCGTACGAACAATCTCCCAAAAAGACTAGTCTCCACAACAGCAATAGACAGTCGGAGAAGAGGATTCGGAATCGTAAGGTAGGAACTTTCAGTGCCCTCTACCTAGGAACCGAGGCGGAAGCTGCCGCAGCAATCTCCATGTACGATTAACAATCCGCTGTCAAACTTCAGCTTCAAACCCAAAATACGGCACATTCCATCCTGCGAAACCGTGAATGCACGGGGGACACATGTACCTGATGCGGTACAGCTGCATACCTGCTTACGCAATTCATCCCAGCCTACGCTTCCAGCATCCGGCGTCCATCCTGCTCCTAACGCCATCGCCATCCACCTGCTCGAAACTCAATATATGCTAGCTCCCCCTCAAAGAAATCTAACCACCTTCTCCAGCGACCTCCGCAAGGTTTCCCCGCATAAAAACAGGGCAGACCTCAAGCCTGCCAGATAGTGTCAAACAGATGACGCACTCTCTCTATAAAAATTTGCCTCCAAAAAATTTCAGAAAAATTTCGCCGATCTCTCGCCAACTTCAGATAATTCCAAGGAAAATCCGTGTGCTCCACAAACCAGCTTGATGCGTCTGCGAATTACCAAAAGCAACGAAGCACAAGCAAGGATTTGACCGGACCAAGGCTTCAGCTCCTAGATGCTTGTATAGATGAACAAAGTAGATGATATGGACGGATGAACATTTGCGACGACGCGGCACTAACCATTTTCACTTTGCGCGGGGTTTAGTTTTCTTAAATTTAATTAGAGAGCCATAATTTGAGAGAGATGGAGGGAAGACTTTCACGCATAACTTGAAAGCCAGGCTCCATGGTGTGGGGGGAAACCTCTGCCGTGGCTTGTCATGCTCTTCGTGGTGCATGAGAGACCAGCATTGCCTTAGGATGGGGCAACATTTCCTCCATGTGCCATTCACGGAGAGCTTGCTCCGAAGAACCAGCACGTTCCGGTTGCGGGAGAGGATACCATTCAGAGGTCTCCACGGTTGGAACACTGCGATGCAACATTCTCGTCAGCAGATTATAAATTTTTTTTTACCAGACAGACTGTCTATCGCTGGTTTGGAGGTGATGAGAATTAGCATCCGTCCATTTCTTACCGCCTAGTGTTGTGCCTGCTTAACATTAAGATGTGCACCGTTTGTTGGATTTCACTTGTCGCGACAGCAATAGGTATACAAAATAGTTTTCTCGCAAGCTTGTGAAGATCATGAGAGCAGGTGATTGAATAAATTCGCACGATGAAGCCGCTCTAGAGTTGACTTTTTAAGCCCTTTCCTACTTTTCATTCTTCATGCTCACCGACAACCTTACCTACGTCTCTCGTCTTAGGTAATCGTATTCGGTAATCGAATTCGCTAATCAAATCTCCACGCGTTTCTGTTCGTGGTGTGACCTTGCATGTCATTGTTATCACGTGCACCCTCGAACTTCTGCCCTTCGGTATATGGCCGGTACACACATGCCCTCCGCCACGATAGAGTGGTGAATGATAAAGGTTAGCATGCCAATTGGAGCTTGTTTCCACGGCTATTTGCTCCAAGTTCAGCAATTCGAACTTCAATAGCGCATCGTGTTGTATCGTAGTAAGCCTGCTGCATAAAATCATGGCACAAGGTCCCAGCTCCTGACCAGAGCATGGTCTGACCATCTGAAATTCTTCGTTGGTAACTTTTTTATTTTTCGCTTTACCTCTTTTCCCGGAGAATGGTTGTGTGCTTTTCCTTTCGGTCAGCGTTGCTTGGTCAAAAGCTACCACAAGAAGTCGAATCTAGATTGCTGCAAACGATCAAAATTAAAGCGGTGAAATTATTGTCTTGAGAGTACTCAGCGTCTATAGTTTTACAAACGTACATTCTACTTCGGTTTCCGTTTCCCAGCGTTTCTTGTTGCTGAATATGAGATGAATATGAGAGTGATGAGGATGAATATGAGATTGATGAGGATGTTGGATGGATTCGTGAGGACGGACTTGTAGAAAACGCGGAGAGGGGATAAGTGACCGACCGTAGTGTGTTCGAAGGATATGGAAGACATCACGAGTCCAGAAGCGTATTTAGTGAAGAACATGGACGCCGACCCCTACCTGAAGCTGTGTTTTATGTAAGAGAAAGTGTAAGCACAAGAACTGTGCGGAAGTGGCGGCTGCTGACCCACTTGGCAACGGAGTGTACAAAAGTCATGAGAAGAAAGAGGATAGGGTGGAAGAACTTGGCCACGACTCAGATGACAAGAAGAAGCATAGCCACCATCTCCTCCGTTCCGGCTCCCAAACGTCGAATTAAGGGTGGAAGTGAGCGTCGGTCGTAAGCTAAAGTTTGTATAAATAGCGCGCTGCAGCTCGCAGATCCATTGTTGTGATTTGACTCACAGAAGAGCACTTGGTCTCTGCAAACTTTGTAACGCTGATCGGAGAATTTGTCAGTATGTAATATCAAGTTGCACACACTTTGATGATGATAATGCCATATATTTTATTTTGGTTATTTTTTTAATGTGAATTTCGTTCACTGCAAGAACAAGTGTGGATGCTGGAGAAGGACTAGAAGACCATGGTGCGCTAGATGATATGATTTTATTATTTACTTTTTACAGCTTCTGGACCAGAAGCATCGGCGCGGAAAAGATTGGTCTTATACAAAGTTCTGGAATGCAATCTTCTCTAAATCGACAGATATGAGCTGTTGGTCATGACCATACACTGGGCTTCTACTGGTCATTTCAGCAGCTCTTTCAGGGTTCTCTTATCTTTGATTGGGACGTTTTTCTCAGGGATGCACTGCTGATTCGCTCGGACGTATGACGAGATACCCTCAATACAGCAACCGTCTTTGTCACTCACTATTGATACCAGCTGAGCTGATACTGGAGTACCATGGTGAATCTGTTCGAAGCTGCGTTAACAGGAGAATGGTTTGAGGGGGAATCTGCAGCGTTTCGAAAGTTTCATTGAAGTGGTGGGTAACTGGATTTAGATTGCACCCTGCATTGCTGGGAGAGCATGTACATTACTAAATGAATTGAATATCCAAGGAGAGAAATCTGAAGTTGGACTTTGATAAAGCTGAAAGGCTTCAATTCAGAAATCTGATGCTGGAACCCTTTGTGATCCCAGTGGATTCTTCTTTCTTGGAGTTTTCATGTGTACTGGAAATTGGCTGCAGAGAGTTGAGCAGCAGGTATGCGAGTACTCATTCGTTTGAAGAACAACGCCTTAAGATTTATGATTAGAGTTTAGCAGTGCCATGTCATACTTGTACTGCACCCTTTGTAGGAGCCGCACCTTTTTTGCAAAGAGTAGCTGGGCGTAATGTATTTTATTGGTGAATTAGTCAGTCCTGGTGAATTCGTTATCTATATGGTGGTCTGCATATTGTATAAAGATTTCGAGACCACTTCCCATTCTGTACACGCTTCACTTTTCTGTACGACATGTTTGATTGAGCAGTTGGGCTTTTGTCATGAAATTTTGTTGCATAGTTCTCAAAATTCTGGTTGTTACGGATGGGAACATTTGTAACTTCTGCTTGACATCTGTAGCGAAGACACTTTTCCTCTTTTCTTTACGTTTCAATCCTGTAACTTGACGAAGACGAAGATGGTGATAATGTAAGCCAAAAACGATGGATCTAGTAGATGAACGCATTTGTGAACCAATTCTCCCAGCCCTGTAATATGAATATTCATTACATATGAGTGGCTTTGGATGACGAGGATGCTTGAATGACTTTCTGCAGGTCCCGAATTGCCAGGCTATCTTCGTCTCGTCTCTACATTGCTCTCCGACACAAGATTATTGGGAATCTTTTTGATTGCAAGTTCGTGTTTTTTCATAGGTACCATTAACCATTGTTTTCGTTGCTGAAAGATCCAGGTAGAGTATAATCGAGGGAGTGAGACGGTGACCTTTTAGCTGTGCGTCAAAGTTTTGAGTACCCGCGGTTGGCTATGGCGCTGGCTACTCCCTGCGCCCTGGCAACGATTTCTCCTGGTTCACTTGCCCTGCGCATACCAGCAAAGGCCCGCGCCACTCATGTCTGCCGAGCGTCTTCGAAAACCGAGACCAGGCTAGCGCGGGACGACTTACTGGGTCTGATTGAGAACGAAGAGCGCGGAGTGAAGACTCAGAAAAACAGCAATCAGAGGGGACATATTATCAAGGCAATCGAGGCACTAGGAGTTCTGGGTAGCGAGCAGACCACCACGGACGATAGCTTGTCAGCTACTTGGCGGATGCTATGGACCACAGAGAAGGAGCAGTTATTTATTATTGAGAAAATGGCGCCCTTTTTTGGAACTCAAGCAGGAGACATTTTGCAGGTTAGCCAACGCTTGCGACCCCACGCATCCATACCAGATATGTTGTTTTCTTTTAGACGTGGAGCGGGATTGGCGAAATAATTGAATCCAGAATATGAGGTATGTGCTTGGCAGTGAATTTTTTCTGCCTCTAGCTAGACTTGGTGAAGCTGAGGAAGGAAGAGTGGGTGGGATGCATGCGCAGGTAATCGATGTGTCGAGGGGAATCCTAAACAATGTGATCACATTCCCACCCTCGGGCTCGTTCGTGGTGGACTCAACTATTGAAGTGGTGGGCAAGCAGCGTGTGGATTTCAGGTGCAGCCCACCTTACTAAGTGGAACAGAGCACCATGCCGGGGAAAATTCATACAAGAGGAGAGACCAAGACTAACTTGATGAATGTAAAAATGTGGCAGGTTCATAGGTGCTGCGCTGTTTGTAAATGGGCGCAGAATAGCAGTGCCTCCCTTCGGTCAAGGCTGGTGAGATTGCGTACCTCGCGATCAAGATCAAGTGGGTGATGTGGTGAGAGGTGAGGGTTAAACGGGGGTGAGTTGCTGAGGGGTGGGAGAATATTGCTTCGTGTGCAGGTTTGAGTCAATCTATCTGGATGACGACATTCGCGTGGCCAAGGACATTCGCGGAGATTATCTAGTGGTCGACCGTGCTCCTTACACATGGACTCCACCTGCTTGATGCGCTTCCTCACCGCCTTTCTTCAGTCTGAGTGCATTGGCTAAGCTTACATTTTCAACAGCCCGTACACTCAATACTTGTTGATTGCAGCCCTAGATTCTTGCTCACAGATAAGCATCCATGGATGTGGAACCTCAATTCTTAATCAGTTTTCTCTTTTATATTTTGTTTCAGCCAGTTATTTGCTTGGCACCTGCGGCCTCGTAATTTCAACTTGGCAACTGTTGATATCTGGTCCGCATGTTCACGCGAGGTATTGATGATGGGCAAGTAGTTCAACCCTAGGTAAATGAGGGAGGGCTCCATCATGTTTTGAAGGTGTTGACAATTATCAAATTACCAACTGTACAAGGTGCAGAATTGTCTGCCACTAACGTCTTTTATAGTAGTTACTATGCAATAATGTCTGCTTTCAATACGGTTCAAATGGCAATTTGTCGGGTATAAAAAATCCCAAGACAAGAATCCTTAGGGCTGTTCCAAAATCCCAGAATTGGAGAAAATTCTGAAGCAGGATGAATAATATTTCCCATATACTCTCCTTGTCCAAGGCATTAATACACATCGCAGGTAAATTCCGAACAAAACTTAATCATTATTCAAATTTTTTTGTACCTTGTACCTATTGATGATGGATGTAAAACATGTATGTCAAGGGCATTAAATTGCAAATATCGCTGGATACTTCAACTTTGCAAAGAATGTCCTCATCGGATATGCTTCTGAGCTTCCGAGAGCTACTACAGCTTTACTGGTAATCGTCCTTGACAGTATCAGATAAGACATATTTACATATCCCGCAGTAATTTTTGTCACCTGGAATCCCAAGTTATAACCGCGGCTCAAGCAGTTAACAGCAGTTTGATACATGGTCAAATCGTGTTAGTGCGCAAATGTCCACTCCACGAGAACATGAGATTGCAGTGAAACAAACTCTGAAATCTGTGATGAATGTACTTCAACAAATCAAATGCACACGAAGCAGTTCAAGGTATAACTGAAACTAGGTGTCAGCTGTTTCTACATCACTGCAGAACATGCTCAGTATTCAGAAGATCAAACAGCGACCACATTCTACCAGGCCGGCAGAAGGATCGAGAATTAGCGTTTGAGTCCTGCTGATATTGCAGTCAACGTGTTGATAAGTCGGGAGACTTCGATGAGCAACTTCTTATATCAGAAAAGGTTAGAAGGTATATTATCTCAGTGCTCGCCAATAAAATTTGGTCAGCCACTTGAAGGAAAAGCCGCATTTGACTATAACTACATATAGATTGAACCGCGCCCTTTTTACCTTGAGACAGCAGGGCAACGACAAGAATGAACTCTTTACAACTGCAAGGCACACATCCTACAAATATATACCAATAGCTAGGCCTCAAGGCTCACGATGAAGGTTACACAACTATGGTTCCGCAATGAACAAACAGCGAACACTGGAAACAAACAATGTGAAAGGCTTTACTGTTCTCACTGCGGAAAACAAGCATGGATGATATCGTGTATTGCACATGGGTGATTTTCTTGGCCTGGTAAAAATGCAAAGCACACAGTTAGCTAGCCTGTGCATTGCCAACAAAAGGGCACAATAACTTACGCAATAAAACAAGTGCAGAATTACTACTCTTCGATGCAAAAAAAATTCCATGGCATCCAAATTGCTTAACTTCATGTTTTAACGACTTTTCAAGTCCAATGTGCGCTGCCGTGATAGTAACTGTGGTGCATTAGCACAACAGATCTAAAGAGCTAACAAATGGTTTATGACATCCATACCTATGACTGTATCCATTCCGCTAAGAACACCTCACTAAAAACACAAGTCCCGTGATAAATTCCGAACCGTAAAGCTTGAACTTACCTGAAATGAGGTGAAATTTTACACCTGATGTGTTTTCAAGCTCTGATTAGGAGATCGTTCTGCTTCTTGACCTTGTAAGGCGAGCCTTGAGTCTTTTTCTTCCTGAAAACCGACGACAGTCGTCCTAAACCCGTCTTCTTAGTAGTCACCTTCTCATCCTTAGCTTCTTGCGATGTCAAATCAGCCATAAACTGTAACACGGCCTGCAATTCAGAACCTTGGTTATAAATTCAGGGTACATCTTGAAACTGCTTGGTATTTCCTATTGTAAACAAACTGAAAGAAGAGACTCTGAAGTACAACTTCAATTAGGATCTCATTGGGCCAGGTTAGGGCAAAGAAGTTGAAAAATATACCTCCTTTCCTCTCTGAACGACATCCAAGGGCGGAATCACCCATGGATTCTGATCCATTTCAAGCTTCTCAAGGCCAGTAAGCATGGCAAAAGATAGCGGTAACATTGAAATATGATTATTGCAAATATTCAGTTCCCGTAAACTCTGCATTTGACCAATCGCTCCAGGAAGCTCCTTCAGTTCGACGAAATTAGATGAAACATCGAGTTTTATCAAATTTGGAAGGTAACAAACACTTTCAGGGATCCTCTCCAATCGATTGAATTTCACATCCAACTCCACCAAATTCGTAAGTGATCTGAGTGTCGTCGGCAAACGGTGGACATGATTCATGTAGAGGCTTAACTTCTGAAGAGAGACAAGGTTGCCCGTTGCTTCAGGCAGCACCTTTAGCTCATTGAAATCACCTAGTAGTTCCACGAGTTGTGTACAGAGGCCAATTGTCATTGGCAGTTCCTCAATTTTATTCATTTGTATGTCCAGATATCTCAAACTTGTGAGGCATCCGATAGTTTCTGGCAATGCCTTCAGCGCATTTTTTGAGACATTCAAATATTGTAGGTTGCTCAACTCGCCAATGGACTCGGGCAACGCTGTCAAACGATTTCCTGCAGAAAAAACCAAGATTAGCCATTAAAATAGAAAGAAATACGCAGACGGAACGCAATTTACAAATTCCAAGCAACTATAAGTCCAGTGAGGTCGCCAATTACAAAGATCACATATTCAAGGATCATTTAGAAAAGTTACTAGTGCTAATATGAACGTGACTTCTGCCTTAGACCAAGAGTTGGCGAAGAGGTGGTTGTAAGGAAGTAGATCACAGATTATAGACATAAAATGTAAAATTCTAAACCTGTAATAATCTACTTCACTTTACAACCCTTAGAATTAAACCGCGGATATTTAAACACCTGTGAAGCTTACATTGAGATTTACTACAGATTCAGCTAATCACCATGACGACAACTAACCCTACACAGGTCTCCATTGTGGTAGCCATCAAACAGGAATTGAAGTAGGGCTCACGTGACAACTAACTATTTTAAACCCTGCTTTAGTGCGCTCCATGTTATTGAAAACATGGAGATTATGATGTATTATGGCTTCTCAGCCTTCAAGGTCATGAAATTTCTTGCAACAAAAGAGCTGTGAATCGAAAAGGATAGACTTTAGTTGCTAAAATACACTGCTTACATTACAAGACTCCCTCTCAAGATGTCCGGAAACATCTATCATCTTCAATGTAGATTCGCAAAGTTTTTCAAATAGACATTCAATTGGACTGAATTTCTATGCTTCGACAGCAAGACCAGCACAAAAATTCGATAATTTGAGTACCTGATAGGTCAAGTGAAGTTAAGTGCGTCAGATTCCCTATTAATTCAGGAATCCACTCTATTTCCATGTCATTGAGCTTCAATTCTTTCAAACTATGGATTTTAGCATTGTTAATAGCGGATAACACTTTCGGAGAGTAATGCTTAGCTCCGTCCTCGCCATTGTCCTGGTCTGGCTGTGAACCTGGTATCACACAAACACGGGTTTTAAGATTGAGAATTTATAACACAGAATATGTACACGGCCGACACCTCACATGGAGGTATAATTTCTGAATCGTATCCTCAAAACCAAGTAACGGCTTCATACATTCGTAGACTCTCCATTATCAAGAACCATCCAGATTAAAGGTCAAAAGGATGCAAGACCTGAATTAGGTGCTACAGGAGTAAATATTCGAGTACTGTTGATTGTCGATATGCCCGAGTTCAGGGAAATTGTTGGCTTTTTGAATGAGCGCTCCCCCGAATTTCCAGCAGACAAATTTCTGGACAGTGGCCCCGAATAACTGTTGTCTTCAGAAAGAGAAGGAAGACTTGAATGCTTTGAGGAGTCCGTTGTTGATAACACAGGCTGCTTGTAATCATAGACGGAACCTTCGTGCACTGCGTTGTTATGTAAAGGATGTATTACTGCATTTTGTACTTTTGCAATGAGGGCATCGTATTTCTGATGCCGTTCCTCTAACTCTTTAATGGACACTGCCATGCGCTTCTCTTCGTCGGCCTGCATGTAAGGTTCATTTCTGTATAAGCCTTGACAAATGCAGTCCTAATTATTGCCTAAACGATTAAGTAGACATCATAGACGATGACAGGCGGCCGTTAATTTAAACCAGACGTACATATCATCATCAAGACTGCTCCCTTACCAAGTACAAAACCTGAGGTTATAATCAACCTGAGCTTTAACACATTCGATCCTTATGGTGAATTAAAGAGTGTTTACACGAAAGACAGAGTCTCTGTCTTCTGAACAGTAGTTTCAGTTGTATTCAGCAAGGACATGACACGAAGTAATAAATATTCATTATTCTAATTCTTCATCGCTCTCAGTCCGTTTCAGTTAGAAAAACTATCAAACAAAAATACGGCAGCCTTTGAGTGCGAACAATGTTAGGTCCCTGCCAATTTATGTATAGCAGGAAACCACAAAGAAGGTTAAAAGTTCTTACTAATTAACAACAACGAACTAGACCTAATCTCATGAACAAGTGATTGCACATACCTTAGCACGTATGATCTCCTCTCGCATCTCTAAGTAAGCGCGAAAGACATGGTAAGGAACTCCCGTAGGCGACGTCTGGTGAAAAAGTTCCTCCAGCCGGGAAGTCAAAGTAGATTCCACCCTGTCGATGGTCAACGTAGCATATTTCAGCTCGTCCGGGGTAGGGCGTGGCGGCAACTTTGATTTTAATTTCGTCATCTCTGATAGCACATCCTCGATCGACTCCATGTTCTTCCCCATTTTGCACCAACATCCCCCGAATCGCTCAAAGCTGCGAATCTAACCACTGAGGTAGCACTCCTTAGGGTGAAGAAAAACTCCACTCAAAAAGAGGGAGAAGTAATACTGGAACTTTCATCATAAAAGCTGTAAAGGTCAGATTTCAAGAGTGCAACTCTCCAGGCGTAGGATGCACGCGTATGTTGTTGGTTGTCGAATTCTTGAATGAACACCTCAGGATACTAACTGTCCTCACCGAGAAGCAACAGCAGTTCAGTGGGAGCGAACTAATTGCATAAGCTTGCAATGAACCGAGCGAGCAATGATATACTCTTAACATATCAGAAAATGTTAACAGCAACCACGCATCTGCGCAGTAATGTGGCAACGCATCAGGCTACCAAATCACGCAGTGTAACCTGCGGAACAGTACTGTTCTTGACTGATGCCAGAAAAGGAGCTTGGAAAATAAGAGCTACGAGCAGCTGCTAGAAACAGAGTGATAAACAACAGAGCAGGTAACCAAACACTAGCACTTCCGGAATCACATATAGGCGGGGACAAGAAACGAATCCTAAAAAGACCTCACTAATTTTGTTCAACACAAGAATCCTTCACAAATACTGTAAGAAACCCCTCTCGATTCAGCAGAGGAGCGCGATTCGAACTTTCAGACACCGCAATAGCACAGTGTGGATATGCGGGTTCCTCTCACACTCTCTCCCTCTAAATCCAATAATTCCAAATCTCCACAAACACTCGGAGCCAAAATTTCAACGTGGCGTACGGAAATCGATGTTACTGAGTTTGTGTCTGACCTCTTCTTGGAGGCAAAGTACAATCTCTCTACCTCGACTCGCCTAACAGGAGCAGACTGTCGACTCGTCGCAACCACTCTAACCAGAAGCTACTTCTAAACGCCTCCTAAACTTGCCGAAAACTCACCGGCACATACGAATCCCGAAATGGCATGAATAACTCTGTCTCCCCAAGTGAAGCCAACGACACAGTTCACGAGGCACTACTGCAAGCGACAGAAAGAAAAAGATGACAAGGAATCTGCCTTCGAAGAAACAAGCAGAAGGAAATAAGAAAAGATGCAGATGCAGCAGCGGGAAGAAGATGCGTTCCGACACCGAACTGACTGCTGCAGAGGAATGGCACGCTCAATCGGCACCATCATCACAATCTCTCGGAATCAACCGATCCTTCCTACTCCCTTCACAGCCCCGACCTTCTCTCCCCCCCTCAGCTCCACACAGACAAGTCACTCGCCTCCCCAACACCCCCCTGACCACGGTCTTAGAGACCGAATCATTTGCAACACCGCGGCATGACAGCGATGGTTGCCCCATGAGGTCCCGGTCACGGAAAGCCGCGCGACTAACCCCGCCATTGAGGTGAGCGGGATCACTCTGAGCCGTAGGATCGAAGCTCGAAAAAGCTTGGCCGTGTGCGAGCGAGGGCGTGCGTGGTTCTGGAGGCTTCCGAAACGGGCCGAAAAGAATTGAGCTGGAACAGACCAAAGGAACGAGTCGCCACCGTGGCACTGACAAATGCCGCGTCGGCAGAGTTCGATACAGGCTCAGAATAGAAAGAGGTCCCTGGAGCAGTAATAATCAAACCTGGCACTGGACGCTCATTGCTTCTGAAAGGTCTTCCCCGCCCGCTGTGGGCGCCATGTTGATGGCTCAGGCCTCTCTTCGCACCGTCGAAGCCTGTTTCCACTGGGCCTGAAGCACATCCAGTCTGTCCGCTCCGATTGTTCTTCCTTTTGCAATCTGTCCTCCCCTCCTTCCTCCCTTCCGGCTTCCAACAGTGCTGTTCCCGAATTAATTGTAGGGCTTGTTCTACGTGTCGGTTTTGCTTACAAGTGTCCCCCAGAATCGCGTTAGAATGTAACCTTTTCCTAGCCCTGAAGCAGAGCTGGTGCTATATCTTCGTTCTTGTGCTCTTCCAGTTAAGCAATTACATTCGAACTTTCCATTCTCATTTTCCAAGTGGCCGAATTCACAGCTTCGTCATGGAAAACACTGCCGGATTTACGAACATCATCCTCATGCGTCGTTGTCGTTCCCGGCTATGAGTTACTCGCAGACGTTAAGCCTTCCTCATGGATCTTGTTTCACTGTGCAGGTAAGATTCTGCAGAAAAATATTACATGTTAATATTGTAAAGTGTAAGTTCTCTGATAGTATAATGCCGTTTTTTTTAATTCAATTGCTGCATTAAGTTACAAAAACTGTTTACCTTTATGTGTACTAGTGTATGATCTATTTATTCGTTATATAATATGCAAACGGATGAAACCAACACGCTCATTTGTTGCTTTCTTTGAAAAGACTTCGAACATCACCAAACAGATTTGTAAACAATGTAGATTCTTCAAAAAAAACCGTCGCAAATCCACGTGTGTGAGTCCTAATTCACATCAAGTAATAGGCCTTCATATTCATATTTTATACAGTTTTCTGAAATGAGAAGCAGGAACTCACACAAAATATTACCTACAAGAGGAAGATTCAATAGCATAGAATGCAGAAAAAATAAGATGGGAGAAAATGAGTGAGTTGCAGCTATGATGACAACGTTTGGCTGGTGTCTCCAAGAGGCCATGGGATCACATTAAATCGTGTTTAAAAACTACAAACAAGGATTTTTTTGGTACTCAAAACAAAATCAAGATCAAACATTTCATTTCCAAAATAAAATGTAAATAAATAAAAACGAAATAAATACCAGGTGAAATTAAGCATGTTTTCTGTATCTTTGCATAAATTAAATACTACAAGCTCAATGCTTGTCATCAGATGTTATGAAGAAATTTGTGATTTATATTTTGAATTTTTACACACATCACAAACATGTATATATGTGTGTATATATTTCTTTTATCTTTTTTCTTTTTATTGAATCAACCACCTGATTATTTAGAATTATAGAGATAATTGTGTTTTTTGCTTGTCTATGACAGTAATATATTAACTTTTCCATCTTAATCATTAATCATACCAAGTATGATAAATAAACAGGCATCCTTTAAGGTTTATACGGATATGTATTTCTTTTTAGCATGTTAGAAAGATAATGTATCATCCACACTGATGGTCATCCACACTGACATTGTAATGGAGAACATATTCAACATCCACCTTCTTCTAATATATTTGATTTGAAACATCGAATGTTACAAAAACATGTGGTGCACATGCAAGAATATCATTATCTGCAGCATCATTTTGAAACTGTAAACACCAATTTTGTGTATTTTCATTAATTTCATCTTTTCATATTCCCAATATAAAAAAATACTATGGTTATTTTTAGAAATAGTTTGCTTTAGAAAAGCTTCAATTGCAACATCAGTCATTTCGCATCTTCTAATGACTGGAATTCTTGTATTCTAATTTTTTTTCCTTCAACAATGAAACATTTTCAGAAACTGCATACTCTAAATGGATTTTAATCTCAAATTAATTTCTAAAGAATGAAAGAAAAAAACAACCCTGAAAATATACCACCTACAAGACCAATTTTTTAATAAAATTTAATCATTAATATCAAAAGACAGCTTCATTAAATATTATCTTTTATAACCTTTAGATGCATAATTATTATTACAAGGGAATATTATTACATTCTGTTACAATAAAATCATTTTTTTCCTGTACATTAATTTTCATGTAGTAATCAATTGTGTGAGTTTTTCATTTTTTACTTACTATTTAACTTCCCAAAAATTAGAGGTGATCTTATGTGGTTATACACTATTATTTTTATTCAAAAGTAGAAAAGGTAAACACTGGCATATTTAAAATACAGGAGGACTTAATTTTACAGTGTTTATATATATATATATATATATATATATATATAATTCATCTGATAGCATATTTCAAGTTCATAGGTTTTTAAATTTAGCACAATTAACCATGAGATATTTAGACATTCATATTCTATAAATATTACAAAGCAAAAAAACATCTGATAAAGAAAATATTTTGTAAAGTAAAAAATATATATATGTTTGTGTAAGAATGTGCATAAAACAAAAATCATCAACAAAAAACTAGTAATTAATTCATTAATCAAATCGTCTCTAAATATGTATTATAAAATGAGATAAATTATTATATTTTCAACTTTCTTTAAAATTTCAAAAATAGAGAAAATGGTCTAATAATTTATTTATTTTTAAAATTGAAAATTTTATTAGCTATGTATGAATTTACCTGATTTTTTGTATTCCAGGCATTGAAAGATAGTGTATTATTTGATTGCTGGTGCATAAGATGGATTATTTTGGAAAATAACCAAATAAAAAGTAAAAAATAAAAATGCCTCACACTTAAAAACTGAAAGAGTCATTCTATTTTTAAAAACAATTAAAATACTTTAGATCTATTTTAAAATAAATAAATAAATAAATAAAATGATAAAGTATGGTGTATTAAATTGTCTTTAATAGTACATGATGAGCATGAGGATTTTAGTAGGATTTTATTTCTCTGTATCGGTTCTTAGATTATTATGTAATGAGTATTTTGAAATAATGACAAGCTAATAAGCTTGTATGTGTGTGTGAAAATATATATATATATATATATATATATATATTCAAAAATTATTATGTATGTGCATGATTATTTGTTTAAAATACTACAAAGTATGCATTCATTGTTTCATTTATTTTTGTTTTGATTTTTGGATTTGTGCTGTGATATTTCTGAAAATTGTTACATATAAAACTCACAGTATTATCTCTAAACCATCAAATGATAATTGTAAATTTAACACTGAACTATAAAAAGCATGTTGGAATTAACTGTACAACTTTTTCTTTTTCTTTTCGTTTCTTTTTTTTTTTTTTTTTCCTGAAAGTCATATTGGTAAGTTAGTTGACTCTATTAATTTATATCTTGGTGTTCAAAATGCAAGATAACAAGACACATTAAAAAAATAATAGGCTCCTAAGAAGAAAGAAACTACGAGTGTATCTAAAAATAGTAACACATTGGATTTTTACACACATAAAGCAGCAGCCCTGACAAACTATCAAGGTCATGCTTTTTAATATTCTATGATGGTTTGTGAAATTCATCAAAATAATTTCATTCTAAACTTCAACATCTTTTTCAATACTGTACACCAATCCCTTTACCTAGTACCTTTTAAATAAGAGGAAAGGAGAGAAAATCAAAACTAAAGTATTCTACCTTGAATGGCCAATTACAGAATATTGTACATTACTTCCAACGCATGTTTTGACTTTCATATATATATATATATATATACATCATAAATAGTATTTTGCCAAAACTAACGTGCCAAAATGTCAAAAACTGTACAAAATAATCCTTAAGATGAAAATCAGTTTTGAGTTTTCTGTATTTTGAGCTATATATATATATATATATATATACACACACACACACATTGCAAAGAATTTGAATGATCATGATTTAGAATTGATATTGATTGATTTTGGTGAATCAGTAAGATATTGATCAATTTTATCCAAATTTTGGTGAATCCTTAAAAGAAAAAGAAAAATCCATATTTACAAAGATAGATCAATTTTATCCAAATTTACTTCTTTTTACATTCAAATCTTTTTACTTTCTATGGTAATAATAATTATAGCAGTAGTAATAAGGACAACAACAATTCTCAAATGTTTTAATCCACTAAAAATATTTATAATAAAAAATGGAATACTTTATTTTCTAATAAAATACATTAATGTAGATAACATAGCTTGTTTGTATAAATACATTCTATAAGATATAGAAAGGTATTTTTTTCTTATGTAGATATTAACAACTTAAACAACTGTAAATGTATTACCAAAATGCATAAATGCATAAATGTTTTTGTTTTTTTTTTAAACATTAACACATTTTCTTAAAAAAAACATCCACCCTAGAAGTTCAATAAATCATACTACAACCACCCTAGAAGTTCAATAAATCATACTACAAACCCCCCCTCTTTCTCTCTCTCTCTCTCTCTTTAGAACTCAACAAAGCATGCAGTTGGAAAGTATGAAAGAGATGATGGCAAAGCAGAGTCTGTTGAAAAGATGCCAAAAATGAACTGAGCATTCAATGGTGGTACCCATATTCACAACAACAAAGTGGGTTGGCTTGAGATGGCCTTTGAAATGGCCTCAGAAGATAGCCATACTGACTTTCCCATTGACTTTCTACTGATCCCTCCCTAATTTGACCATGTTAGTGACATCTGAAGAATGCCAAAGAATGTGTAGGAAGTGTCATGATAAAAGCAAAGGGGAAAGAAGAAGAGAAAGAAGAAGAAGAAAAGCAAAGAAAGGAAAGTTGTGAGATGGGGCCAAAGAAGGAATAGGGGTAGAGAGGTGTGGGGTACATGTTAGGGTTGGAAAGTGGCTCCTGAGTGACATTCAGCTTGCATTGTTCCTGAAGCTGGTGCCTCCATCCCATGTACTGTGCCCATCTGGCACCATGCCTTGTCCCCACCCCCCACCCCACCCTCATCTCCAAACCCTCCCTCAAACTTCAACCCATATTCATCCCATCAAATTTCTCCGAGGACAGATGAATACTCGACATCATTCATCCAATTTTATGAACGGCTAGATCTCCTCCAGAGTGTTTGCGCGTGCCAGAGCATCAACGGCAGGCCCCTCGTTTTGTGGCAGCAATGCTTGGCAATGGGGAACAGGGTTCGTTTTCCTACAACAGGGACTGGGAACAAGGTTCCCTCCCCCACCCGCAGATATTGTGGAGTGCCAGCTAGGCTCAGTCATGGGACAACATTTGGGGGGCAAAAGACAGTAAGGTGTGGGGAGGTAGCAATTTCTTTTTTTAGCCTTATTACGCCAGCAGGGAGGAAGTTGAACTGATTTCCAACATCTTCTTCCTGTTTTATGCAAAGAATAAGGGATAATGCAATCCTTGTCACAGCGCTGTTGCTTTTCTTTTTCCTTTCGGAACTTTGCCTTTGGGGCCATCGAGAAAAGCCGTGGAGTTTTTCCTCCCGCCTTGTCGCGGAAAAGGATCAAAAGGTTAACGAAACAGGTGGAAGGGCTCACAGATTATTCAATGTCATAAAAATAAGATGTATGTATCTGTATATGTATATATATATATATATGTTTACGTATGTATGATCTGCAGGGGAGGGGAAGAGGAGAGCCCCAGGAATACCAGCAACCTCCTTCCAGGGGGGACGGGGCTATTTCGGATTGTGGTTTTTCTTTTCATTATTTGCACTATATTTTTGTATTTCTGGCTTTTCATTATACTATAATTTACTTTTTTGAAACTATGTGTTTCGTGGGCATCATATGCAGTCTTGGATTGATATGTATTTTAGTTATTCTTATGATTTTAATAAACTTTAAATAAAATTGAAATCTCAATAAATAAGTATAACACCAGGAAAAATAGTGAACCAGCCGCGAAAAATGAAGGAAGAGCGGAAGCTGAGCATAATGCGGACAAAAGCAAGAATAGAAATTGCGTTTAAGAGGAGGGTGATGGGTATTTCTAGGAAGAGGAGAGGGAGTTCATTCATTTCTGGAGTCCTCCACCAGTGTGGGCCATTGTACCACTGAGTTGGGTCTGGGTGGAAATATCATCCACCCAGACCCAACTGACACGCGCTGAAGCTCCCCAAGCCCACGGATCCTTCTCTGTGGTCGCTGGTTTCAATGCCGATGGCACTTTGTTGCGACGGAATTCCGGCGTGACAGCCCCTCCTGGGCTGAAAAATCCATTTCCTAACATATCACCTACAAAGTTGGTATTGCTGATGTTACACCGCTGCTACCGCGACCTGTTAGGATTTTCTTTCTGAAATCTCCCTTTTTCTCAAAAATTCATTTGAATAGCATCGTTCGAATGCGTAGCAAGGGCAATAAAAGCATCTCCAGTGTGGCACTCTAAAAGATCCGTCACAAAAGTTTGGCGTGGTCATTTACCCCAGCTGTGGCTCGCTCACGGCAAACAGGTCAGGAGCCCTCGAGCTTGGGCACACCACATTTGGCCACTCCAAATCCCATCATTCTTGTCCCATCTTTAATAAACGCTAGAAAGATGCACTCGCCACGCGGCAAAACCTAATGTCTCGGGGCCCGTGTACAGTGTTGACCGGTGGGACGGGGGCACTGGACAAGATTAGGTTCAACTGTGGGAACCACCACCCTAGCCCAATAGCGCGCCCATTCACGGGGGCACCGGTGGAGATGCTCTAGAGCAATAACAACAACCAGCGCGGTAATCTATTGTAGAGGGGGAGAACACCCAGACTGCCTTGGATGGACAGTAGGATCGGCAAGTGTGACATTCTCAACAAAAGAAAAAATGATAGTGTACTGTAACACATTGATCATAATAATAGCATAGATGTATATAATACTATTATTTATGATATATTTCAGTGATTTCATTATTACACAGAGCACAAATCTTTTTGTGGATAAATTGAATGTATTTGGATGTGTTGTAGAGAAACTGTCATTGGAGCTTTGAAGCAATTTATCATCAATTCATGGAACCAAAACATAGCTCGGCTTTTGATAATAATCGTGAATTTAAACCAACAAGACGGGATTTGATACAAGAGATATAAACAAGTGAACTAAATTTTTTAATAACGGATCAACATACTAATTCAACATGTGCAATATATCAAACACACCCATCATCCAATATTGGTAGAGCTTCCCAATTGAAGGTGAAGTTCCCGCATCGTTTGATAATCCTGGGCACCATGTGGAAGCGGTTCAGACGACACCTCCTTACAGAGGCTCCATGAATTGGTGGGAAATGTAGTATTTTGTGAAAGATCCCAAAGTTACAACCGGTGAGCAAAGGCAACATGTAACTGGCCATTCGTCATCATGAATCACACAATGAGTAGGGGGATTCTAGTGTGAAGGTAAAGCAAAGTCTGAGCATAAACCAACATAGTATAGGTAAGCTAACAGAAGAAGCTGCGGGGTAATATTCTGGTGTGGGTAACCAGTGATCAGAGTTTTCAGTGAATCAGAAGTAGATATCCTCGCAGCATGAATTGTTCATTAATCTGTTGACAGCTGCTCACCAGAGTGCAACTTGTTTATCAACTATGTTTGAGGTTAGAATGGAGTAGAAGCATCCAGCACAACCCATTAAAACCAAAAACAAATACAGTTATGCCTTCTTTGCAAAACTCCCAAGGTGAAGAACAAGAAAAATAAACACGGTAACTGATTCAGCTCGTGTTTTGACAGATGCGTTGGCACAAGTCCACAAAGCAATCCAATTCATATAATAACAGAATTTTGCATTTCAAAGCACACCATGTTCTAGCTCTTTCAACTGCACTGGATTTGTGAAAAGTCGACCACAACCTATCTGTTTCCACAACCTATCTGTGTTCAAGCTACTTGCTCTCTATTATGCAGAATTCACTGAGAAAGAGTAACTTTTGGAAGTCGTGAATGCATTGAAATGAACTTAGCACTCTGTATAACAAGGACAACGCTATCCCTCAAGATAAAAAGAACTTTGAGACTGCACAGAACTTCAACAAAATCATGTGCTCATTGACTTGGTGACCTTCCAACCAAGAAATCTGCTCTTATTACCTTTTCGAGTATGTTCACTTCTAAAGAATGGTCTAGAGCCTCAAGGTGTCCAAATGGGCTGATGTAAAGGAAATGGTCTAAAAAGGAAAAAAGATAGAAGAATGTTAGGATGGATGAATAGAGCTAAGAAAAGCTGCTGACCCTAGGCGGGCGTTCTGAGCCGGGTGGCTTTTCCCCAGCCTTTCTTCCTTGGCTACCTATTGCTGCAAGACCCTGAGACAAATACTCCCACTCCTCTTCCTGAATCTCTTCGATCTTGCTTTTCTTCACAGCTGGCGGTTCCCGACCTTCCATGATAGCCCTGCGTCGCTCTGCCCTGAAAGCCTCCTCTGCTGCCTTTTCAGCTTCAGCAAACTCTACCTGTGAACAAGATGGTGAATTTTAAGGTTAAATCAGGTGCCTTCTGACCGGGAGGTGAAGCATTAGATGAAGATATACGAGAAATCATGGAGCATAGAAATGAATTCGAGTTTAACATACTTCAACCATGTCTCGAGCAGTATCGCGCGGATGGCCCTGATTCATAAGCTCAAGTTGGCGCCATGCAAACTTGCGAGCAGGGGGTGGATCGAAACTGTTCAACCTGGACAGAAGTAAAACATTGCATCGTATTCAGGATAAAAATTGTGAAAATTAAGTACCCCTGACACTGTGAGGGCTCTGCACACCAAATATCAAACAAGGTCTGAAATCTTGTTTGACACGGGCATACTCGACACGTGATCCCGCAAACCAAAGATGAAGGCTAAAAACTTACTCAAACGGTATGAACTTCGCCTCAGGATGGCGCGCATAGTAAGACTCCACCAGCCTATCTTCAGGTAGCACAATTTTGGGTGCTTTCTTGCATCGGGTCTTCTTCGGTTCAGGTGGTATTCTGCAACATTGCAGATAATCCAGAGATTAAGTACATAGTTGTCCTTAGCAGCTAGTTTAGATGGAGCACCACAGTCAAGCTGAGAGCAGCAGAAACTAACAAATTTTTATCAATTGACAATACGAACGGATCCTTAAACTCTTTTTTCAGACGATGCAAGTCATCTACTTTTGAAGCTATCCGTAAAAGAACCCCTGGCAGAAATTTAGCAATAATAACCTCACCCTTAAAATACGCAGTAAAAATCATGAAAATAAGATCCACTGAAGATTAGCCCAAGAAACCCTCCCTACAATACATATTGGACTCTCACGCCAACCGATCAAAAGAGCTGCTTGCTCTTCTCATTCTAGACCTTTGATAATAAACCCTAAACTCCTCAACCACGATAGAAATGTCAATTCTCTGAGAATTGATGGCCCAAACACCGAGGCTGCAACACACTAAACTGTGCAACCCGACATGAGCATATGAAGCAAATAAGTCCATAAACCCTGAACCCTTGTCAATAAAAAAATAATAAAAAATAAACTACAAATATATCACCAATTTACGACTCCATCTTTAGCAAAAGTGCGGAGCAATGTTACCTCTTGCTATACAACGACTTTGAGCCCTAACCCGTAATCAAAAGCAAAAGTGGCCGCGGCCCAATGCCCAACATGGAAAAATAGTTCCGGCAAAATTCTCACACTACGTATGTGCATTCTGGAACGATAGGAAAATAAAAAACCCCGAATCCAAAAAAAAAAAAAAAAAAAAAAAAAAAAACAGAAACGAAACGAAAGAAGCCTGGGCGTAGTGTATTAAACTCTCGGCACGTAAACCCTAATTGCATCGGTCAAGTTCGTTGTGGACACGCACCTCATGACAGCATCGAACCAGCGAGGCCTGGCAATAATTCCGCCCTTCATCAGCTTCCGTGTCTTGGAGAGCAAGTCTCCCTTCATGAATGACATGGCGTCCCCCTCCGATGGCAACGACCCTCACAACTTGCTGTAAACACCTCGCGCACTTCTTCCCTTAACTGCTCTTCACCCTCTGCGCAAGAACTGCACCACCAAACGAAACCTCTGCAAAAACCTAGAGACAATGGGCCTGTCCCTGAGCCAAAGAGTGAGAAATGTTCATCCTTGGTAGAGTAGTGCATCAGCTCCATTGATTGAGTTGTTGTGTTGGGGGTCCTTTACCTGGTCGAAGAATTATTTTTAATATGTTTGAAAATACACGGACAATGTTTGTTAACAGACCGTCCATAAAATAAAGAAAGATATATATATATATATATATATACACACTCTCTCCAACAATGGAAATTCAACAACTTGATTACTAAACAAGTTATACTACATTTTTTTTTTCTCTTTTTTAATTAAAAAATAAAATTGAAATTGTAGTCCTCCTCTCTTTATTTTTTTCTTATTTCAGACTTGATGTTTTAAAAAATATGTTGTGATTTTATATTAGTTTAATATTTGTAAAAATCATTATTACTATTATTATTCTTATCTATAAAGCTGTTAACAAGTGGTGGTAGAGTAGTTTGATAAAAGGCAAAGATCTGTGGTGTTTTACAGGTATTGATACCTACATTTTGATCTTTGCATCTATTAATCATATCTATTTTGCACCCATTCTGCTCACAGAGAAAAGAAAAAAGAAAATCCAATTCAATTTTTTTTCTATTTTGATATTTTTATTTTTGTGTTTTGAATTTGCAATAAGAGGTCTATTTCTTCAACAATAATTCTGGTGATATTGCAAGGGGCTAATTAAATGGACTAACAAATCAAAATTTAAATTATATATATATAAAGAAGGTTGATTTGTTTGCTATTACAAAATTAAAAAAGTATTAGTAAAAAATATTAAAAATGTGCTTTATAGTAACATGTGTTAGTATTCTAATAATATTTTATAATTAACTTATTATCAAGAACAAGATTCCATCTAATGAATAAATTAGTTTTAATACAAAAAATGCTATTGGTATCTATATTATCAAATATAAGGGACAAAATGTTATTTTTTGCATTTAAAAATAAATAAAATAGCTTGATTAGTTTTATTCTAATACATGCATTCATATTCTATGAATATATTCTTTTTTGAGTGAATGGTTTTTAGAAGGCCTAGCCAACTAATTAAAAGACTAAGATATTATGTTGGATCCAAATAGATTACAAACATGCTCTAATGATTAAAAGTGCCACCTTTTTAGTTTCATTGAAAAATCTTAGTAAATTTATTTTAAAGATGATTTGTTTGCATTGGCTTCCTAAAAGTGGAAGACATATTAACTTATCAAGGAAAATTGTGAGCTATTTTTATGAACTTTGAGCTATAGGATATGACATTAAAAATATACAAAATAATTCTTTCTATCTAGAAAAGATATAGATTGTAATATTAATGCTACAATCCAAGAATTTTAAATCTATAAATTAACTAAAATACTTCAATTTTAGAGAAGCCAAACAAAAAAGTCTATTCTAATGTTAATTTTTATTTTAATATATATTTTAGTTAAAATTTAAAAAATAACAAAAAATACTTATTTCTTTGTAAATTGTTGATGGATGTTTTAGAACTAATTGTTGATTATTTTTTGTTCAAATTTCTTAAAGTAATAAATAAATAAATATTTTAAATTAAAAAATTATTGAGTTTAAGATATTTTATAAGTATATTATTTCAAAGTCTATAAAATTAGGTCCTAGAAATTCTAAAACTTATATTCTACTAGTATGATTTGCTAATAATAAAGATAATAGAAAAATCAAAAAAATATTTCTATTATCTAATTTAGAATTATTAAAATTAATGAATTATTATCCATTTAAAGCATGCCAAGTAAACACCAATATTAAATAAGATAGAAGAGGCTAGACAAATTAGTTTTTTTTATATAACAAATAGTTTATGGAAATTCATTAATAAAATTTTTGAATCCTTAAATTGGTTAGGCAAGCAAATCTATAATAAATATACCAATCCAATTGTTTAGATGGTGTATAATTTTTTTTAAATTAAAGCATATAAATCATTGTTGCAAGAATATTATAAGTATTTCTAATTAAAAGTGATTGTAATTTTTGATTGAGTTTTTATTTGTCTTTGGTTTTTAATTAAGTAATATTCCATATGTTTCTTTTATAATATTTTATACATTTCAAATGATTTGTGTAACTATTTTATAAAGTTGTTTTGATTGAATTTTCTTCATTTTTAAATTAATAGTTAATAATTTATTTTAAAATAAAATAAAAAATTACAAAGATTGTAGAATAATTAATTAGATATTATAGAATAAGATTTGGTTAAAGGATGTGTTATAATTAAGTTGCATGCTTACAATTATTAGATATTCTATATGGATAAATATTGATTAAGACAACATATATGATAACAAAATGTTATTGGAGATCACAAATGTTGAGTTGCACTTTGCTTGAGTGATAATAAAAGATATAGGCCAAATAGAAATTTTTCAATGAAGTTTCTTGGTTGACCATGTATGCAATCAGAAAATAATAGCCTTGATCAAATTGATAATACTAATTCTATCTTGGTTAAATTCTTAATGTAATATTTTTATAGGATACTCATGAAAGTTGATTATCAATGGTTTATGAATAGGTATTTTTGTACAATAGTTTTGATTATTTAAGTTTTTTTTTTCTTTTGCACCTTTTTATATCATTATAAGATAAGTATTAAAAATATTAATATATAATTAATAATGGTGTCTTAACAATAAGATATGAACAAGAATTGTACCAAAGAAACCTATTCTTTGCAATATAGTCAATCAAGAAGGAATTAGTTTGGTTTAAGGTGAATTCAAGTCCAATAGAAGAATTGAGAAGATTAATAATTTGACATTTTTCAAGCCAAATTTAACCATATTAATTTTTTTGAGAGAATTTAAAAAATATTGTATTATATATCTTTTGATCTACTCCAACTTATAGTAAAGATAAAATTTAGAAAAAATTAAGATAAAAATTAGTGAAAAATATTAACATTTTTTTTCTTAGTTATTGACAACAAAAGTTATCTTGTTTGAATAGTAATAGATATGAGTTGAAACAATAGATTGAAGATGATGAAGCTTTCAATTGAGTAAAATTCTATAGCTTGATGTAATTTGATATTTTAAAATGCAGCAACTAACATGAACAAATAAGAAATGAATAGACAATTTTAAAATATTTTCTTAAGGATTAAAAATACAAAGAAGTAAAAATAAAATTTTATGTAAATAAAGGATTCTTATATTAATAATTTATAGTCTATTTTGATAGAATTTTACAGAGACCTTATAAATATTATTTAATAAGATAATTGGATTAAATTATTTTAATTAGTTCTATCTTGTAGATAGGATTTCTTGGATGGTGGATTGTTAGATTTAAATGTATACAAGAACTTGTGGTTTAAAATAGATATTGAAAAAATTATTTGATAATAGATAAAATTAATTTGAGTATATATATATATATATATATAGAAATTATTATTAAAATACGAGTAAAAAACTAATTAATTTATTTCTTTCATTCCACAAAAGAGAAATCCAAAAATGCAAGTGTTGAAAGAAATCTAGAAGCTTTACTAAATGATCACACCATCATGTATAAGCAAAACCTGCACACAAAATCTCTCTTCTCTCAACACATTCACAAAGATGGATTTGCCAAGAATACAAAGTCAAGAGAACTCTCTACCTAAGACCCTTCAAAATAATAATTTTAGGTCAACCCAAAGAGGGTTAGACCTACCTAAAAATCAACTTTAGGGTCTAAAGTCAACCCTAATAGGACTGGGAAGATAAAACAACTCTTACAACAAGTGTAGACCATACTAGCTACATTCATTCAACATCATAAGGCATTAGTCACCATATCATGTAAGAATAGCTTAAGTAATCCTTTGATAGCAATAGAATCATATTATTTTACATAGTCTGATATTGCATTGAAATAACCATAAATATTTAATTTGATTTATTATATAAAATTATTTTGAGTAGTATGAATTTAATTTGTAATAAATTAATGAATGGAAGATGTAAGCTAAACCAATTGAAATTCTTGTAGCAAGGTGGTATGAGTAGAGAGTCGCCTTCCGTTGCACAGTGGAGCACATTAGACTCAGAAATGTTAGAATCTATTATGCCAAAACAATCAAACTAGTATTTATTCATTTATTTTAAGGTTTTGGTACTACGGTTCAAATCTGTGCCGGATCAATGGAAGGTCCACGTGGACCAACTTCAATTAAATTTTGGGATCCGAAACGTCGTAACTGTAGCTTCCGAGTGTTATCAATTCAGAGACGGTTGGCAAGTTTAGTAGTTTGCCCTTGTGATGGAGCTACTTGTGTTGTCATTAGAAACTTGGTCTTTGAAAGGAATGTCAAATTTTAGAGGGTTTAGGATTTGGGGGCCCACTACAATTCTATCGGGATCAGAGATTATGGCTGCATCAGAACTTCCACCGTTGAACTGTCACCTCGTGTGTACATAGCCTTACTTTTAACAGGTCTTCATTGCGTCTTGAATACAATTAAAATTACCAGAAACTTAGACCTGCAAGATACCCAGCTGCAACTCGAAGTGGGAACGTCCAGGATAGCTCAAGCTGAATACTAACCTATGCACAAGTCTCATCCTTGCTCACCACAATTAATACAACATCCGAAGTAGAACCAAATCAAGTGGCTGCAACGTCGTTGAAGAGCAAGCGCACCACAATTTGTCATCGTTTGAATGAATTGCACAGGAAAGGCAGCAACACGATATCAGCTGCGATAAATTCAGTTGATTCTACAACCACTTGTACAAGCATTTTTTTGAATAAACCAACTCTTACATCTCGATTGTTAGGATCTAAAGCTTTGTTGAGGTTTGATTCCTACAAAAACTTCCTTGGCTCATTGTCAGTGAAACCCCCAAACCTAGATGATAGTGCTGCCTTGAAATTCTTGGGGTCCAAGTTCACGGATTTCCTTCCCGCTGCTAAATCTTTCTCTCGATCCCACGGTTTCCAAGGGTGATTCTGCTTCCATTCTGGCTCTTTTTCACTTTCTCTCCGAGACACGACCCCGACTTTATCAGTCTTCTTGCTTTTCTTCTTGCTACCCGCTGACCTCTCAGCCTTGTGCTTCTCCACAAGCGATATAGACCTTTTTTTTGAGTTATATGAGTCCATAAGTTGTGCCTCCTTTGCTGCTCTCTCTTTCTCGCGTTCTTCAAGCTCGTCAGCGGGACCATTTGTGAGAGCAGCTTGCTTATACGCTTCCAAATACCTGAGTTCAATCCAAGGTCACATAAGCATTTTAATCCATGAACAAGACAATGAAAGAAATATATTGCCTGAAACAGTAAGCAGTAAATTCAAGACAAAATCCAATTGAAGAAAGTAACTATAAGATCTCAATCTTGTAAAACAGTCCTTTCCAAAGAAATTGACGACCTTTATAAAGCGTTCCATTTTTAAGAAGTCGAGAGAAAGATTTGTTGCAAACGAAGAGAGAAAAACAAAAAAGAAAGGAAAAAAAGAAAAGAAAAACTTACTGCATTTTTGCCTTCAGAGCTTTGTCCGCTGGCGTATCAGTCCAAGCGCTTGTGTCTCCACGGCCGCTTTTTTCAGATTTGCTGAAGAAGGTATTATGCTGAGCAGGTGGTCCACCAGCCTGTGCACATACTCCAAAAGAAATGAGGAAGCATGACTTCTGAGTGCTAAAACTTCATGCAGCAAGCATGGAAATGACTAGATATGTCCTCTCTGAAACATTCAGGGATAATAGATAATGCAAACCTGTCTCTCAGGCGGAAGTTTTGTCATCCATTCATCTCTGGCCACCTCCTGAGGACCTCTCAGGAGCTCGTCATCACCCTCTTCTTCCTCTCCTGTATTTCGCACGTCAACTCTCAGTTCGATAAAAAAATTAAAAAAATAAAAAATTACAGAACTAAGAGCATTTTACTTTCCCGAAATCGAACACATTTTCATAACAAAATCAAAACAAGGCCTCTTAATGTCAGAAGAGGCTGATATATTGAAAGACATAGTAAAGTAGATGTCTATGTTTACCTCGAAGACGTCTCCATTGAGCAGCCTCACGTTTTGCCTGCAGTTCAGCCTATGGAAGGACATTTCAATCGATTAAACTCATCCAGTTAATGAAGGAATAGTTTAATGCAAAGTACAAATAAGAAAAATCAGGTTCTCTAAAATTATGAGCCAAGAATTTGGTGCTTACCGCAAATTCTTCGCGAGCCCGTTCCTCAGCAACTTTGCGGTCAATCTCAGCTTTCTGAAATAATCATTAAGCGCTCAAGGTAAGACAATACTTTTGGCTAAAAATTTCATACAGCACATCAGATTTTCAACCGCAATCCAAGTATATTGCCGCTCAAATTTCGGAAATAGACAGCTGATGCTTCGCAATTACTAACCTTTGTGGGATCCTGAAGATCTTTAAATGCCTTGTTTAGTGCCATAAAGGCCTCGTGCGCTTGTGGATGTGGACACTTATCAGGATGCACCAGTAAAGACAATTTCCAATACCTGAACAGTTAATCACATAATACCCAGCAACTTAGGAGATACAAACATGTCATGCAACGTTGCAACAATTAGTAACGAAATTCAGACAAATCAAAAAACCAAAAACACAAAGCAATATCGCATGTCAAAAAGACTTGGGTTCAACTAGCAGTTACGAAGGATTAAATTCAACTTCAACCGCAAAAGACTCACTTTTTCTTCAGAATAGTGGGTTCAACATCTGCCTTTACGCCCAATACATCATATGCATTCTTCACTTCACGAGAAAGCATTCTGGATACCTGCAAAGTCAGCACGCTGATCAGAACCTCGCAAAAAGCATTGAGTATCACCACAAATGACTATACCTACCAACCACGGTGATCCGAGAACAGAGGAAATGAATATTGAAAAACAGGTAGTGTCTATTAGCAAATAGGGCGATAGCTTCAAAATAAAGGAACAGTATACATAATGAAATCTACTCAACAACTTAATCGTTTGCATAATAGTCAGGTGTGAAATTGAACCAACGAATATTGAAGAGTTTGGCGCTTCTGTCAAGGCACAAGAACCAACAATATACATCATGCTTGGTGAGTCACTTCATAACAATACCTCTTCGAATCGCTCAGCTTCATTGGCAGAAGCAGCCTCCGCCACCACTGTTGGAGGAGCAGGTCCAATCAATGGATCATTCTCTAGCTCCAACTCTGCCTCCCTGAAAAATGTGATCACAAAGGCATATCTGACTGCATACGAATATGAAGAAAATACTGACGTGGACAGAATGGTGAAATTACTGAGAAGGATCGAAAATGAAAGCACGGACATTTGGAATGAAATAAAATGCCTTCGACAAAAATGAGCCTTACTCGTATCAGTCACAATTTACATTACGTAATGTCCTCGACCAAATAAGAACTGTTTACCAGATGGCACCGTCATACCTGAGACGAGCCTCAGCTTCTGTAAGTCGTGCAGCGGCTGCTAACGTTTCAGCTGAAGGCATCGCTGGACCCATGACCCTGTCCCTCAGAAACATCAGTAATAGAAACGCCAAAACACACCATAAAATCAATATTTCAAAGTCACCTGTGACCGAAAGTATTAGTACGTCGCCACATTAGTTAAGAATTTGCAATGACAACTTCAATGGAAGCGATTACGTAAATTGACAGCTTACCTGCGCTTTACTTCCACAGGACCTGGCCCACTATCTAGAGTGGCAGGGGTCTCCAAATCTGCTCTTGTTTCTGCAGGCGTAGCAGGAGTTGCTGTGGAAAGTTCTTTGAAAATTGGGGCCAAACGTTCCATCGTTGGTTCTGCGTCTTTGGGTATTAAATAAGTCCCTTGCGAGAGAGTTAGGTTCAAAGCTGAAAACAGCTTCTTGAGGAGTGAAACAAGTCCTTTGTTTGGCAATCCACTGATGTCAACCGCTTGGCCACTATCCATCATCTCCATTAGCTGCATCAAGGCAAAAGAAATCAAATTGGATACAAGTCGAGAATGCTTGTCGTGTAATTACACACTGTAATGCAAGTCAAGAATGGACCAATACCATACAATGCCAGAGACTACCACCGTGAAGTTGAGATGGATATTTAACATTACGATTGAAAATAAAATAGTACACTACGACTCTGCAACTTTAAACTTTATTGTTGATGTTTCATGTATGCGCTGAACATCCTTGTAGGTGGATGCGAAGAACAATAGAGCATCTGAATCCATAAAAATTGCTGACTAGGGAATTCAGTCAGGATCTCGTAACCAGGATTATACCTGGCCAAGATCCTTTGCCTCAACTGGAAAATTTGAGTAGATCTCTTTTACAATGTCCTCTGGTTTCAACGCAACATCAACCTCTGAATCTGAAGACACGTCCCTTGCATCATCCTTGTTGCGCCTTCGCTCCTTATCCTTTCTTCTCTCCTTCCTAAGCTTCTTCCGTTCTTTACGATTTTTTTCTCGCTTTCTATCCTTCCTTGAGAAACTCCTTCCTCTGCTATCTTGAGATAAATCACTGACGTCGCTTTCATACTTCGTCTTCTTCTTCTTCTGCCGTTTTTTATCTTTCCTGGAGGAACTTCTTCCCCTGGTATCTCTGCTATCCCTGCTATCGAGGGACTCATCACTTGAGTCGCTCTCATACTTCTTCTTGCGGCGCTCTTCATCTTTCCTTGAGGAACTCCGTCTTCTATCAATATAATCATCACTCAAATCACTTGCATACTTCTCCTTGCGCCCCTTTCCATCTTTTCTAGAAGACCGGCCTTCTCTATCTTCCATGCTGACCCTACAAAAAAAAAGAAACGAAACGAAAGAAGCCTGGGCGCAGTGTATTAAACTCTCGGCACGTAAATCCTAATTGAATCGGTCAAGTTCGTTGTGGACACGCACATCATGACAGCATCGAACCAGCGAGGCCTGGCAATAATTCCGCCCCTCATCAGCTTCCGCGTCTTGCCAGGCCTCGCTGGTTCGCTGACGAACTGCAGATACAACCACCAAATCCTAGCCAAATGGGCAATTGCATCACACTCAGAACAATCCACAGGTTCTTTCACTCTTCTAATTCCGGACTTCGACAGTAAACCCTAAACTCTCCAGCCAAGGTACTGGTTCAGAACGCGCAAATTTTCTCCACGCTGATTGTCCGAACTCCAAGTTACAAAAGGCACTATGGATAATTCCTCGCAGCTCCTAAACTGCGATATCCGCAATACGACATGGCTAGATTGAAACCCGATTGTGGCCTGCTTGTGATCGTGGAACTCAGCAACACTTGTGCGTATGAACGAAACCTGGCCGAAATCCCACGAACGTTGTATATGGATACGGATACGGATACTGAAATGTATCGGCGAGTACGTATAAAACAATGTGTGCATGAAGCAATTTTTCATTCAAACGATTCTATACTTTCGTTGCAATGTCAGTTGTGTAACATAAATTTGCACATTTGAATGACTGATTGGCTGTTATAGAGTTTCCTTGTGAATTTAGCCAAATTATAGTGTGTGAGTTGTGTCTGTAGGAAGAGAATGCAGTGTCACAAATTTTTCCAAATATCACAATAAATTACAATGTGAGAGTTATTTATTTATTTATTTATTTATTATTATCATCATGGTAAAACATTCTTGTGATTTTATAAAGTTGGTATAGATAAAATTTATGATTATTTAGAATAATTTTTGTGCTGGTGATTAAAAAGATTATATATACAAAAAAATACAAAAAAATACAAAAAAAAAACAAATGAAAATATGAAAAAGAATAAGAATCAAGAAAAAGGGCTCTAATTTTGTGAATCTTGGTGAAAAAAAGACCAAAGTCTCCTTGGCAAGTGTCTAAGGAGTGGTTGAGTAGAGCACACCAAAGACTCACCAAAGACTCAATCTACAATCCTTGAGTTTAAAAGGTTAACTTAAATGTAGTTACTCCCACATGATCCAAAGAGGTGCACAAGAATAATCCAAGTAAAGTCACTTGAGACTAATTTAAGAATTAATTATGGCATGAGAGGCTAGAAGTCATCTAGAAGTAGAAACCTTGAGATTGAGGGCAATTGTATGATATGGCAAGTGTCACTAAATAAACAAGTAAATTTAGCTTTTATGTTATTTAAGTGTATATATATATATATATAATTTAAATGCTTAAGTTAGTTCTTTATGCACTTTTTGAAGATTTGAAGAAGGCAAAAAAATTTCAAAAAAATCTTATATATTTTATATATTGGAATATATAAATATTAATAAAATATTTAACATTAATAAAATTTCAATATATAAAATATATAAGATTTCAAATTTATTGGAAAATTCGTTAAATATTTTAAGTTTTATGTAATTATTTGGCATTGTCGGGTTAAAAGTAAGACGAGTTCCAATTAAAGATTTGGACTCTGAAACTGGATAAATCAAATATCTTCCACCGCAGAGAAACTGTACCAATGAAATCACAGGATCTACAAATCATTCAAGGGGAAACAAGTGGAATTGAAAAAACTAAAGTAGACTTGAATAAAAAGACGAGGAGCTTAAAGCATGACAATCCTGGTTTTTGAAGTGCTCAACCTGCCATGTCACTCGCACTTGCGTGCTAAAAGTGAAAAGTACATAAAGCTCTGGAATACCTACAAAAGGCCAGGAATATTATGGAACTCTGAAAACAATATAAATGAACAACATCAAAAACAGAGTAATGACTAAGTTCATTAAAGAGAATCTTCCTGATCATTCACTGTTGCAAAATTTCTCTGTATTGCAGAAGTTGCCAAAATACCTAACTCATAGTCCTATATCCAGCAGGACTTCCGGTCTCCTTGTGTGGGGAAGCGCTTATGGTTGCGGACTAGAAAGAATGTCGACCGCTATTAGTGGCAATCCAAAACTGAGGTATGTGAACTAGTTTCAAGCTGGAAAGTCAAAACTGCTTCAAAATGCCAGCTTCTAAGATATCGCTTGCAAGATTACCAGTTTGTGAGTTGCACCAAACTAGCATTGGAGTCTGATTAAATCAGAAGATTTTTTTCAACCATCTTGAAAGAGCACGGCCTTTCGGCCTCCACCACTCCATGTAATCTGCATACTGCTCAGCAATGTATTCCCCAAAGTCATTTGCCTTGTTTACAAGAAAAATCTTCGCGCCAGTTGCTGCCTGCCCACTTGAAACATAGACTGTGATCTCAGACCTTTTTGTTGATATTCTCTCCCCCAATTCAGACAACGTTGATTCTGCCAACAACTTCGCTTTCTCTGGTAGTGTCCCTTCCTTTGCATCTCTGTATAAAGCCAAGGTTGCAGCATTTAGTTGGGCTCTCTGATCCGCTGTTTTCTCAGCCAGTACGCGACTCAATTCAGCTGCTCGACAGACTTGTCGGATCACAATGCCAGTAATCAATGGACCCAAAATCCATAAAGGCAGTAGATCTTGTGACACTGCCAGTCCAAAGAATATCGTCACCAGCAAGTAGAAAGGTACACTGCACATAGAAAAATCATAAAAAATTGCACTATAGTCAGTTCAAATCGAATTGTGACATCCACTACCTGGGGTTGCACTGAAGCATCAGCCGCAAGCCACTGCAACTTTTGGAACCCACAATCTAGTAGGACCTTCAAAGAACTACAAGATCCGATATACAAAAGCAACCGCAAAGACTGAAACATGATAAAATCATCTACCTACAATTATCAATCACTTTTGTATCTTCACACAGCTGAATCACAACTAACATGACTTTGTCATCCCTGCACATAGAAACGAGACACCTTCTTACTATCATACAAAAAGCAGACAGCAGAGTGTACGTACAAAACAGCAATAGGCCACTTAATCCAGGGATCGGATATCTGCCACCATCTAGCTGCATGGTTGCTCAATTTAGAGGACTTTAAATCTGTGATCAACTGCTTAGCATCAAGATTTTGAACTTTCTCTTGAGCGTCTTGATATCCTAATTTAGCACTTTCAAGCATTCCACGTTCACGTAGGTCTTTAAGACGCTCCTGAAAGCCTTGCAAAGAAACAACAAAAATCTGTTTCAAATTCTCCTCTTCTTGCAACTCTGATGACGAGTCCGTGGCTTCAAGTGCAGTTTCAGAAGATAGCTCAGGATCCTGCTCTCCACTATTGTCGTGGTCAGCAGTGATCATCTGCAATGATAGGGCATGTGGTCTTTGAAACCGGATTAAACCTCCACGTGCTGGACTCAGGAAACTGCCAGAACTGCAACAGTAAGAAACGCTTGCTGAATTAATGTAAACAAGTACACAAATTTGAACTTGCAAAGTTATAACACAAAATGAAAATAAGTTCATTACTTAGTACTCCTTAAATTGAAGCTGCCCACACCCAATGCACACCAGAACAAGCAACGCAAGCCTGAGGGAGATGGAAGTTCTAACCAAGAAGGGTGCTGGATTCTGCAAGGCTTTCTAGGCCTAAAAGTGACTGCATCAGGGAGTGTACGGGATTTATCCCGCGCTTGAATTCGTGTCAGTGGAGTGGTTACTCTCACGGAATGCAAGCTGCTCGCGCCCTGCAAAAGTAATACTCAGAAGATTCACCACCTCAACTACATGAAAGGTGCAAAAAGATGGAACACATTAATACACAGTAAACATAAGAACATACAGTAAACATGATCTTACTTCAATTGTGCTTTGCGCATGAACAAATAGTCTGTCAGTAATGACACTCAATTCCAACATACAGCATGGACGACGAATTTCGGAAAGGAACATCACTTACCAATACTTGAAGGTTCGCTAACGCCATTCTTCCAATTCTAGTGCAGCAGATATATAATGCAGTTTCCAACCATTAACTCTAGCCTGCAAATCAAAAAAAGCATCCGCACTCTATGGTTGAATACGTCGCTGCGTTACAGAAGTTGATCGTTCCATCGCATCAACCTAATCCAATTTTGACACAACAACTCAAATGTAAAATCTATCCAAGTTACGCTCGCTATGTAGCTCAACTTGAAAAGGTTCTGGTATCATAATCTCTGACTTGGCCGCCTTCGGAGGCACTTTGAAAACTTGGTTCCAACTCAACATCTATTAAAATTAGTGCTCCAATCAGACGGCACAATTCAGAAACTAGATTACACTTCAATCGTTTGCTAGGAAGTGTTCTGATGAGCTTATGAACATAAATTTGAATCCATACCCGAGGCGTCGCACAAACTTCGCAATTTCTCACCAGAGAATTGAGTACAAACTAAGGAAACTCTGCCCACTCTGTACACCAGCCCTACGGTCGAAGAATAATACATCTCGAAATTTTAACATATTCAATAATTGTAGAATTTACGCCACATCTCACTAACGCAAGCACTGGGCAAATCTACCACAAGAGCAACTCTTGTAATTCATGAAAAGAGTCTTTCGTCACGACCATTACCTCTACTCTCACTTCCGTCAACAAACCAATCCCACAACAGATATTGAACCACACAACCTCCAATACCAATCAATCCACGTTAACAAAAACCCTGACGTCCTCCTAATCCCTCGTAAGTGCACCACAGCTGCAGAATTCCATTTGCATTAACACTTTTTCACACATTTAAGAGGACAACACAACCATATATCTTAAGTTTCATGCAAATCGCTGAGCTCCACAACCCTAAACTCTCCCAACCGACCATAAAAGCCACGCCACCGACGTCCTGGAACACAATTTTTTTTTAAAAAAACGGGAAGCTGTTCACGGTGACAGCAGCAAGGACAGCGAGAAGATTACCGCAGAATCCAGACACGGCCCGACGTTAAGGGGCAGCGGTGCCTTCAAATCTCCCACTTCATAGCCAGCGACAACAAGGACGAGGCCCTTCCCTTGAAGAAGATGAGCTCCCGACCCTGTACTGTGTCGCTGTGGGGGAAAAACCGAGACTGGAGGGTTTTACTGGATAACAGGGCGACGAATGAATCTCGTTCACCTATATCTCATCCCTGAAAAGCTGTTAATTGATGAATAGTGCGCGCCTCGCGTCCGACGTTCGTCCGTGAATAGGACTCCCTACTGGAGGTCGCCGTCTGTTGGACACCATCGAGTTAAAACAGTGATGCCAGGTGCCACGTGACTCTTGGTTTGCACTCCTGATGAGCTCCTGTTGCATGTAGAACCTGTCGACGTTCTTTTATCGTATTGATGAGTTGCATGTCCTATCCATGTCCTATCTTCAAAAGCTCATCAGACCAATATTAACTGCTTTGGGTGATACCCCCATGACTTGAAAACAAGATAAAATAACTTGCACAAGGATGTCATTGTCAAACACAGAAGGTGGAAAATGTTTTCTTAATAATAATAATAATAATATTCAAAAGTATTCAAAATTATCCTAAACAGGAAATTATAGTTAACTGCAATTGAAGACATATTTTATTGACAAAGTAAAGCAATTAGTTGATATTCCAAACAAATAAAAACAAGGTGTGGCTTCATGTGCATGAGGCTAACATGGCTCATGTATCCACAAGAAATAAAATAAAGAATGTTCTAAAATAATAATAATAATAATAAATATTATGTGTACTAGGAAAATTTTATATCATGCTGTATATGTATATATATATATATATATACAAACACAAATATTCACAATACACTAGTTTGATTACATTGATGACAAATTGAAAAAATAAAAATAAAAGAATAGATTGATGATGAGGATTGTAATTTTCAAAGCTAAGCTATTCATATGGAAATAAGATTTGGCATAGCTATAGGTGTACTTGCTTAGGTTCTTATAGAGTTATTGCAATAGTATCTTAGAATATTTAAATCAATTAAGAGGATTAAGTTTGATAGAATTGGTTTTTTTAATAATTTTTAATAATTTTTTTAATTAAATTTTGTCCAATAGCATCATACACAAATACTATGCATGAAAATAACTCAACACTAAGAGAGTCCTAGATGCACAACTAATCTATAGAAGAAATTGGAAAGAAATTGCATATTGGCATGTCAGAAGCTTTTGGAGCATGGAGACAAGAAGGTTGGTCTTATCTAACGAAGACACAACTAGGTGAAAACTTGCCATATGAATACAAAGAAACTTTGGTTTCTTGGTAAGAACCAATCTTTGTGAAATTGTACTAGATTTTAATTTTATTTTTGCCAAAACTACACATTTATAAAAATATATTATTACTATATACTTTGTTGGTGGTTTGTTATCAAAAGAGGATCTTAAAGTATGATTACATAATCTAGAGGCTGATATAAAAGATTTTCTATTGATTACAAAAGTTATTGGCAAAGATTTCTTTTATTTAAGAATAAATTTAAAAGTGACAACTTGGCAAATCCTACTTAGTTCTCTAAATCATTCTTCCCTTGGAATTTATACTTTTTAGCAATGGAATCTCTATTTGAACTAAAGATAGTCTAAAACTTAGATACAATAGTTATTTTTGATATTCTCTATATCTCAATTTATATTATTTTAAAATATTTACTAGATGAGTTTAAACTAGTTACCTTAGATGTTGTAATTGGACTTCGAAAGAAATTAGTCACCTCAAAGGTTGCAATGAGGCTTGGAAACAAATTAGTCACTTTGGAGGTTGCAATTAGGCTTGGAAACAAATTAGTTATCTCAAAGATTGCAATCAAGTTTAGAGATATTATTAGTGAAGATTTAAAAAAAAGATAATATTTTAAAACCTCATTATTGTGTTTCTATCCAATTAAGTATCAAGTAGAAATTTAAAACATTGATTATAAAATCTATTATACAATTAAAAAAACCATTGAAATTAACTACAAATATCTTTCTATTAGATGCTATTTTTATTTTGCAACAAATTAGTGAAATATAGAGTGTCCAATACTATTTCATCCCAAAGAAACAAAAAAGAGACAATTCAATATGAGCAAAAGGAAACAGCAAGATCTAAACAAAGATTTTGATTAAAATAAATTTAGGAAGTATAACAAGAAAGGTTTTATTCTTATTGTGAATAAGAAAGACAAACAATCACACAAATCATTGAAGGTAATATAGAAAGATCAAAATGGTTTAAGATCCAATAGAATGCCATATAATAGATCAAGTCTTAAAATCAAGACTTATAACATATTATTAAATAGCAATTCAAATCCTATACAACCATATGCCAATGGTACTATATATTAGAATGATAGGCATATGAATACTTGCAAATCTTCAGATATTTTATATTACAATGGTATGAATGATAGAGAGTAATAATTAGAATAATTCAAATATCTAAATTGTTAATAAAAATAATCATTTATTATATCAAGTAATTCAAAATATATCTATTTTTATCAATTATATGACATTAAAACTAAGCATATTCAATGCCTCAACATCCTAAGACAATGGTATTTTTTGAAAAAATAATAGAAAGACTAATACAAAAAGGTAATATAAACTAGTCATAGAAGCAACCAAGTAAATAGTCACTAAATTGGATTTGATATACCCCTTTAGTAAAAATAACTTTCTTTCTAGTAGTATCACAACCTCTTTAGAAATAGAATCATTTACAAAAATCAAAAAGCAACTTAATCATTTATTATACTCTAGTTTTTAGCAATCTTATTTTGTAATACAACACAATAATATTAAAATAAAAGAGAATTCTCAACCAAAAGAACATAGTATCTTTAAGAGGATTAGAAAAACAAATTTCTATGCCAATTCTAGATGCTCTTCTTAACTTAATATTAATAATCCAAAGAAAGTCCAACCAAATAATACAAATGCAAATTATGTCTTTTGAAATGGATATGGATACAAATCAGGTTTCAACTATCATACACAATAAGGTCATAGAATGTAACAATAAGGCTAGTCTATCATCAAAATATAATCAAGTGGTTTACTTAAAACATAAATAGAAAAATATACTTTCTAATCTAGATCCAAGTATAAAAAATATTTATAATATTATAGATTTCAAAAAAAACCATGGTAATGCTTTAATTCCACCAAATTAAGATCTTAATTTAATTAGCAATATTGAAGTATCTTATTATGATTTCTTATTGTAAATTCTTATAATAATATTTTGGCACCACTAAGGCCTATGCAGATGGAACTTGGAAAGGATGATAACTCAAATCAATTTCAACTAGACCATGTTGATGCAAATGGAATGCTAGCAATTGAAACTCATGAAAACGTTGTAATTTAGAAAGAACATCTTAATGAAGTTACTAATAGAAAAGATATGCCAAAAAAAAGACATAAGGAGGCACTAGTTGTCAATAACATGGGAGTTGAGGATCACCAAGTCAACTTATTATTAAAGCCCTAGGAATTCATGCCTCTCATTTGACCATTTCTAGTCTAAATGAGATGTAAGGATAATATATTAAAGCCCCAAAAATAATGAATGATTAAGCTAGGTTGATTTTAAGTAATGAGTTGATTATTTCTTATTACCATTATGGATCATTACCATACTCTTTTGATTTTGATTTAAATGACTCTTTCATGGTATTAGAATTTTAAAAATATTTGAATTGTACTAATAAGAGGATTTTAAAAAAAAATCAAATTATACAACTTCTAAAAGAAATTCTTCAAGTGTTTCTATTCAACAAAGGAAGCGTTCTTGGTATCCAAAATAACATTTAACAAGAAAATTGAGGTTCTATTCTTTGCCTATCTTATCAAATTCATGATAATGATGCATTTTCTTCTTAAAATAATTTTGTATAAAAACAATGTTTCTACAATAGCTACAATAATATTATAAGATTATATTTAACATTATTATTTTGAAAAGATACTTTAATTTATAATTATTTTAAGAAGAATGGTTGCAAATATAAAAATATATATCTTCTTCTTTTTTTTCTTCTTTTTTTTCTTTTTTCAAGATCTTTAAGATTCTATCTAAATAAACCAAGAGTTTATTTAAATTAGGGCTATTTTTAAATTTTTATTCCTTATTATCTATTAAGAAGAAATATCAAAGAATTTTTTTTTACATTAGAAGCATTTTTCTTTTGTTCTTATTCTAAAAATATTATATTATTGAATCCTTTAAGGTGCATTATCTTTATTATTTTATCTCATGAATTTAAAATTCTTATCTTATAATGTATGTAGATTAAATGATCTATCCAAAATTCTAAGATTTTAAATTAATATTTAAAGAATCATCTCAAAGTGTGATATTTTATTTATTCAAGAATACAAATTATGTGACACATGTGCATAAGAACTTAGAAATTTATTATAGCAAAATATTGGTTTTTTCATTTTAAAAGGTGCATCAAGTTATATAAATAATCTTAATGAGGCAAGAGCTAGAAAAGTTAGCATTGTAGTTTTTCCATCCATTAAATATTTAGTAGTCAATTTTAGTTCACTTAAATAATAAGGCATTATGGATTATATTCAAAGGCCTACAAAAGGATGATATTAGTCTTGTTAATATCTATGCATCTAAAAAATATTAGAAATAAAAATATATAAATAGACTTAGTTGATTTATTTTTTGAAGATTTTTTTTTAATATTAGATAGAGATTAGAACATGGTTAAAAATGCAAAGAATAAATCTATTTTTTGAGGTAGAATTTTGACTAATGTCTAAAAAAATACTTAGAGTATTTTTATATCTAGAATTTACCTAAGTGACTATTTTCAATCTTAAAAGGATCTAGAATTTTTTTATGATAATAAAAAAAAGAAAATTTGAATTCTTGTCATATTTGATAAGTTTTATCTAAATATAAATATCTTTGGTAATAACCAAATTTACAAATATAGAATTAGAAAAAGTATTATACTTTTAAACCACCTTTTAATTGAAATATTTATTAAACTATAAAAGTCACGTCCTAAAAAATCCAACTACAGGATAAATATATTTTTTTATCTTAATGATCTGTAAATGCTTCAAAAAATAACAAAAATATGGACTAGAATAAGATAAAGAGGACCTTCTTACAATAGATTGCAAATTTCATATAAGATTTTATAAGACCTTTTGTAAAGAATAAAAAAATTTAAGAAATAAATATCACTTAGAACTTTAAGATAAGATTTTGAAGGTAAATCAAAAGTTATACATCCACCTCTAAGACTCACATATCCAAGGATTCTTAAGAAGGACTCAAGCATAATTAATACAACATGAGGAATGTAGACAAGAAGGTCAAAGAGTTTAAACTTGGCTCAAGTGAAAAACTTATGGCAATAGTAATGCCAAAGAATTTTTTTCATGTCGTTGAAGCTAGATACTATAGGCTTCTTATTACAAAATTATAAAACCAACAAAAGTTCAAAATAAAAGATCTTTATGAATTAGAAAATATATGGCGAAACTAAATTAATTCTAATATTGACACTCAATGCTTACTATATGATCCTCACACACCAAAAACTATTCTACATAGATTTTAGAATTGCAAATAAGCTCAAAGAATTTGGAATTGGGAAACATCAATTATTCATAAACTTGCTTTTAATTGTAAAAAATAGAAACCTTAGAAAGTTTTTTCTTAAAAATAAGCTATATTTTTAGTTGTTATATCATCCAAATTAAAAAGTCTTCACAACATATGGTCATTGTTACAAGGAGTGTTCTTATAGACTATTTGGCCTTAAAAAAACAAATTAATTCTTAAATAGAAAAATATAAAGTGCCTTCCATATTAAAAAAATTGATTTGAGATGGTTTGATTAAATACAACCAAATTTTGTAGAAAAAAACATGCAAAAAGATAGATAAATATCTAAATAAATAGAAAGTCTACCTCAAATATTGAGATAAAACCTAGATGGATAGAAATATAATAGAAAGTAGATTTAATCAAAGAATCAAATGAAACTCAAAAGTACCACAATATAATTTGATAATATATGATAACTTAGAAATATAATATAGTTTAGTCTTAATGTAAGAAAGACTAAACTAATAAATATAGTTTAATCTTAATGTAAGAACTACTAAATTATACTATTATACTATTTAGTAGTTCTTACATCCACCTTTTATGATATTAGAATATAAGATTCTTGTTGTTTTGTACTTACTTACATTAATCAAAGCATTAGATGTAATTTGTTTTATATCAAAAAAAATAAAAATATAGATATATGCTTTATCCAAATATATTAAGACTAAAAAAATATATTTTATGTATTTATTTAATATCTTATAAAAATATAGTAAAGCCTATTAATATAAAAATATAAATTATTAAAAATTCTAATAATTCTATTAAAAGATGTAAAAATTTTATTACTTTTGTAACAACAATTAAAAAAAATATAACATTTGAAATGCTTTGAATAGAGATTGACATTCAAGCTTCTATGTCTAAAATATTAATTTAAAAAATATATATTTTTGACATATATTTATGCATATATATATATATATATATATATATGGCACATGCTTTACCACTATAAAATATAATTAAAAGTCAAAGTGCATTTAGCAATTACATGATTAGAAAAAAATATACTAAGTATCTTATTTTTGTGAAGACTTGATCAAATGCACAATATCAATTGTTGCTGAAAAAATAGACTTGTGTAGCCTGTGTTTCTAAGTTTTATATCTACATCAAATTAACAAAATAAAATATAAATATATATTTTAATTTAAAAAATAATAATAATAAAAATAATATTTAATTTTAAATTATATATATATAATTAAAAATATGGATAATTTATTAAATATTAAAATTTAATGATTAATAATTATTTGTATTGATATTTATTTAACATACAATTAAAATAATTATGGCAATTGTATATAATATTAAAAAATTATTTAATTAACATATTTTTTTTGATAATTTTTGAATATTTAATAATTATAATATTATTTAGTATTTGAATTAAAATTTGATTAGGTATTTAATTTTTATAATTTTTAGCTTTTCATTTATTTCTTTATTTTTTAATCATATTATTACAAATCAAGATATTTATGGTAATTCATCAAAATTAAGCTATTATTTAATCTTAATTATATAGACTTTATTATTATTCTTAATTTGAACTTAATTATTTATATAATTATTAAATAATAATTAAGTAATTAAGTACAATAATAAAATACAATAATTAAGTATAATAAAGTATAATAATTAAATATAATAATTAAATATAATAAAGTACAATAAAGTATAATAATTATTGTAATTAAGTACAATTAAGTACAATAATTAAGTACAATAGTAAGATCATCATTTGTCATATCTACTATTTGAATTGTACTCTACAAGCAACTAAATTTTTCTTTCTTAGACTTGAATACTTCTTTTGATTTGCTGTTATTATTGATTATTTCATTATCAACATTTTTTGTACAAGTACAAGAAATAAAATCCTTGTCCAAAATTTCCTCGTGTGTAATTTATATTTCCTCATTAAGATTGAATAAATTAGCAATTGACATATGATAATACATCAGAAGTTAGTTAATTGTTTTTTTAAATTCTTCTTCAAATTGATCTTTTAAAGTTCAATTTTAAACTCTAAATCTTCAAAATTTGTTCCAGTTTAAAACAATCTAATGTGGAGAAAACAATTTGTAATTGTTCCAAAAGAAATTTTATTCTAAGTTGCCTTGATCCATCTTATAGCAACCAGCTGCTCAACTTTATAAATATCCGCTTTTTGATATTCATCCATATCAATTGCATCTTAAAGTTGATAATGATGATTTTTCTTTTAAATGTTGTAATAATAAAATATCCATGGATTGGATTTTTGATGTTGTGTTTGTAGGAAGCATTAATAGCTTAGTATTTATTAACTTCAAATCTCTTTTGGTATCGGATAGGACATTATCTAATAAAAGTAATACTTTCCTACCAACCACTCTTAAAACAAAAGTCTACTCATCTATGCTTTTTGATTGTTTTGGTAATAAAATCTAAGTTGGTTGCCACTTTGTCAATTGAATGATTGTAATTTTATAAATTATCCAATAAGAAAAAACTCTCTTTGATTAGAACCATCTGCATTGGTGCATTGATTAGAACCAATTGTGATTTTAGTTTTATCCTTCTTCAAATCTTTAATTTGGCATTAGACAATAGTTTTGTCAAGTGCCATGCTATAAAAGAATCTAGTTTAGTCTATGTTGTATGTATTTTAGGATTCATATTGTGCTACGCTTGCTTGTAGCACATCAATCTTAAGTTCAATGGCTACATTGTCAGTAGAACCACTTTCATCATGCAACGTCATCTCTTTGAATTTGTATCAACTTTAGAACTTTGATAGTCAATCGTTGGAAAATTTAAGAGCCTTGTCAATGCCCAACTAGTTGGCAAACTTTTGTGTGTTTTTTTTTTTAATTAAATTACATGACAAAACTACTTGGCAAGCTTGATATTGAAGCACCTAATTTACAAGAGCAATATCGAATTTGGAAAAAGTAATTATACATGTTTATTTTCCTGCAATCCTAGCCTGTTCTATATTCTCATATTTGCTTCACTTCTTCAAAATATTGTTGATAGTACCTTAAAATAGAAGTTTAGACATGCTAAACAATTGATTTGTCCATTTGGCCAACTCTTTTGGTAAGATTTTATAATAGAATTATTTGTACTTACATAGTTGTAGTCATTGCTTGTTGGTGAAATTTCCTATAGAGAGGTGTGACATTGCTAAGAATTTGACGTGAGAAATATGTTGATCAACATAGATTGGAAGAAAAGAAAGAAGGTAGAAAGAGGTAGAGAGAGGAGTGAGAAGAGGAGAGAGCTATTGAAGTGAGGAGGTCTAGAAGTGGAGAGACTTGTGCATCTAGAGAAAGAGGAGAAGTTGTCAAGAGAGAGGGGAGAAGTTATTGAGAGTAAAGGGAGAAGTCTTTAGAAGGAAGAAGTCATTGGAAGGTAAGAGAAGAAGTTGTATATTGGGAGGGAGGGAAGAAGTCACACTCTAATATCTATTAACCTCTATTAATTAATATCTATCTCTACAACAAATTATATTAATTAATGGAATTTCAACTATGCATATTTCCTCCACTTTTTAATTCTTAATTTTGGACCACTCTAAAACTAATTGTTTACAAAATGCCATAAATTTAAATAGTTGTATTTTTATTTACCATCTTTAAATTATAGACTTACAATAAAAGAACAAAAATTAAGTTACAAACAAACAAGTTAGATAGCTTTAGACAATGTACATAGAATACTTGGATCTAATTAGTTATTTGCAATAATGACTTAATTTTTCTCATTACTTTTAGACTTTTGACCAAATTATAACAAACCACTATATCAAAGAAAAAATGGAATCCCAATTTCTAATTATTCTCATTCACATGTACCATACCAAGTACACAAGTTTTTTATGTCTTTTCACAGTTGTCAACATAATGAGTTGCAGTTTGTTTTTAAGTCATTGTACCAAACCTTTGCAAGGGTTATGATATAAAAAATGTCATGAATATAGACATTTACAGCCTTAAGAATACAAATATGATGTGGTACCAAATTATTAGCCATATCAAGATTTAATTAAATAAATTTAATTGGGCGCACTCCACCAACACAGTTTGATTGGATGCCTTACAGCGACGGTGGCAGGTGATGGAGCTTTGCAAGACAAGATTTGATACAAGTAGAACATGAAGCCTGGAGGGTAGTCCAAAGAGAGAGGTGGTGGACTTCATCTCAACTGCAAAACAATATATTGAGCTCACCAAGTCGAGCACAAGCTTGTGGTGCACATCCACACTTGTGTGTACATGTGCACCCACAAGCTGGAAATCTTTCTATCTGTTGCTGTGCCACTAACAAGCTTTTTGTGTACTTACTTCAGATGAAAGTTGCAAATGAACTGCTAATTCATGCATCCTGACTTGATACACAACACAGCATGTGAGAGCTCCAAAAATGAGTCACTGCTGGAGTTCCTTCATTGACGATGGTTTATTCAATGCAACCTTGGATATGGTTCTGAGAGCTGTTGAATTCTGTAGTCACTAGACCAGAATTCAAGCTCCACTTCGATGGGCTATGATGGCCATGTTGCGAGGGGAGATGGAAGGCTCAAAGAGAGGAACAAGCTCGACGGTTATGCGCTCCTTGGCAGCAGTCTTCTCGGCTTGTTCCTTCACATACAACAGCCGGTCCAACAAAACATACGTTTCTATTACTGAAGCCAACACGGCCCTCAAAGAGTAGAACGGCCCCACAAGATCCTGCAAGCCACCAAAAACAACCTCGGGGTTCAAAATCAACAGAACACTATCCAGCTACCAAAAGTTTCGATGACTGAATACACCGCATTCATCTTATGAAGCTGCACGCTGCATTGACACAGCTTAATTGACATAGAACACACATTCTTAATGCATACCTTAAACGGAGCTACCTCTCTCCAGATGGAATGGAGGACAGAGGACGAAAGGAGAGATAGATCGAGGCGGTCCAGTGCAGTTTTAGCATATTCTTCAAACCTTTGTGCCTGTTGTTCAAAATCCCCGCTAGTCCCATTGGTATCGCTGCCATCCTCCACCTGAAATTCAACCTTGACAGATTCCTCTTCATGTTCTAAACTTAGGACATCCCCATCTTCAGAAGCGGTAGAAGGTTCATCCCAACTGCAGCGAGATGAAGATGCAGACGTCTCTTTGGTGGTGGTCACGGGCTCCATTGCTGATTGTCGTGCCTGACGCCTACGCCGTGACTTGCCCAGTCGGCCTACAGATGGGCTACTTCGGGCTGTCTCAGGATAATATCGCTCTAGAACCTGACAGAATAAGGGACTAAAAACATATATGTAATTGTTCAATATAAGGAGATCGATCGAGTGAGGGAAATAGTTCTAGTTCAGTTCGCATTTGCAAGCTTACCATCTGAAAAGCGGCCCGGAACGCATGGAGCTCGAAAGTCAGAGCAGCTTTTGTTGGATGGTGCGCTTTCCACCTGTCGGCACTCTGCACAAGATCAGACCATACACAAGGTCATTTTCATAGATTGTGAGCAGCATCATCAAAATGACTCCTTCCCAGCTATGCAGAGAGGTGATGAGATCAGTTACTTGACAGGCGAGATCACGAGCACTTCTTCCCAAATCCAATCCTAAGTTAGCAACTGCTTCGCTCATAGGAAACCCAAGTACGGGTGTTTTCTTGTCGACGTTGCTGGTTTCTTCCGACAGCAAGTTGTAACAGCATCCCACGTTTATGACAGATGCAACCTCCTTGCACTCAATGAAAGTCCTGCACGTACACAGCAAGTTGTGTGCATGAGCTTGGTGCTAGTTGAAAAGCAAGAGATTTCAGAGGCGCCTCGAAGAATGATGAATGTTTGACACTCATGGTATAGTTATACTATACTAGCCTAATGCATGAACAAGGTACTATTTAGTGGAATTGTTTATTTTATCATTGCTATATCAACCTTACAGCAAACATCTCGATGAATACAAGTTACAAACCTCAGCATCGTAGCAGAGAGGTCTCCACAAGCATGCAAGCCAGCTAACACAATACCACAATCCTTCGCTTCCCTGACAGATTTTACACCATGGTCTACAATCGTATCCTTGGCAACGTGTAACGGATTATAAGATTGCTGGATTTCTGGCAACAAAGAAGAAAGCGGTGCTGGAGATTCCCCAACGCCAACACGGCATGTGACTGTTCGAGGAGCACGCACGTCTGGGTAGGTCGAACCGTCTGCAAAAAAACCATTAAAACACATACTGCTTATCCTTCACTTCATCAAAGAAAATATGCTACACGTCTTCCAGCACTAAAACCTTACAACAGGGCGCATCCAGCCCCTGAATGTTGAGAGGAACAGGAAGAGAATTAGAAGTGCTCTTGATATCTAATGTTATGCCAAAACTTGAGAATTATGAATCATTTCAACAAAAACAGACTTACTGTGTTGCGACTTCCGGGAACGTGCATCGTAATGCTTTTGGATACGCAGGGCGCGCTTATTTGTCACGTCTGCATGGTGAGCACACGCATCCACGGCAATTACTGATAGCCGGTACTCAAACGCCAGAACTAGTGCGAGATAACCCTGTAACGATTCAGTTTCAATAGAGTCTACAGGCATTAGAGGTATTCAACATTCTGAATCTGCAAATTTGTGTCCAACTAGACATGAAGGACGGCTCTGCACACCTGACCAGCTCCGACATCAATCACGTCTTTAGCTCCATTCAATTTCGCAGTTGCTGCAATTAGCGCTGCCAGTATTCCAATCTGCACACTGAATGGCACCGGTTTAATCACCAAACTTTCTCAACTCATGAGATTGCCTTGTGAAAGACAAGATCGTACGAAAGTTATTCAAAATAGACAAAGAAGAGATTTCACCGAGAAGGGAAAACTGATACTTAGTTGCAGAGTTCAAAGATTGAGGCAGAAAGAAGCTTCTGTTTCAGAGGCTCTGTGCACCAGATGTGAACAACAAATGATATCTATAGTTTGAAAGAAGCGCATGAATCAAATACACTAATTACTGCTTGCTTCCTACCTCGTGAAGCTTCTTCACACTCATCCCTTGGCCGAGCACACTGCTAATGGGAGCCTGAGAGACCCCTGAAACGGACTGTAAGGGCGATTCATCAGTGAAACTATCCCATAAAGCTGAATACAAGGAGTTGAATCACTTGAGCCAAAGCAAAAAAAGAAGGAGAGATTGCTTGATAAGGCTACATCGTTAGTAAATCGAGATGCTGAAGATTGATAGAGAATCGAGTACCATGCATGAAGAGTTGTCAACTTGTGCTCGAGAAAGAGAAAGCTGGAACGCTGTTTGCACAAACTCTTTCAAAGAATTAGGCCATTCCTCCTGCCACTTAACAAATGTCAGAAAACACATGAAAATAAATAAATAAATAAAAGAGAAAAAAGAGTCTCCGTTTATATGAACAGCAAAGGAGAAATTTAGCTGCCAGTGCTCTCAGATTGTACTGCGAGGTCTGACCTGGATAACCCCAGACGGTAGTAGCAACAAAGCTTCCACGGAGACATGTCTAAGGCAACTATTCCACTGCTCGTCCACGCCTTGCCATAATTTTCCCTGCACGTTGGAAGATATCATTCACTCGAATGCGTCAGAAACATGGCAAAGTGAACGTCGCGTGGCTAAGATACAGATATTCACCCTCACTTCATTGACACAGCTGAGCATCACCTATTTAGAATAGTTTGTGCAAATCAAGGAAACCCACACGAATAGAGTATTGTATCTCTGAAAGTTTAGTTCTTGAGAGAGGAACCAAAATAGAGGATGGGGGTTCACTTGGAAAAAATCCACAACGTGCGCTCGCCATAGCCACTCATGCCCTCTCAGGAACGTGGCAATTGCGCTCACGTGCTTCTTCAGGTCAGATACGTCTTGCCTCGCTGTATACATTGATAACTCCATCCTGAGAGTCTCACACAAGCCGGCTGGATGCACGCCTACAAAGAGGACTAACTTCTCCTCCAATTCATCAAAAACTCCCGATTCCTACTTCGAATCGCAATCGAAAACCCAATTCCTGGCTTGCCAATTCAGGTCCACTACAACCAAACACATGTACGATGATTCATCAATCTAATTCTACACATAAAAGGTTGCAAAGTTTTTCTAGTCTCACTCACCATGCTCTTCTACGTATACTCGTCCAAGCAGGGTTCAGGGTTTATGCTAAAAAAATTTAAAACATGGATCTTTTTCTCTGAAGATTGCAATTAGTGACCACCTCCTCAACAAGTGGGTAATTTTCTAATCAGACCCATCTAATAACTCAAAGCAGCCTCTAGATTGCAGCAACTTGCAGCATGAATCAATTTCACTACAAATTAAACCGACATACCAAGCAGCTGCTACACCAACGGGCTGACAGGACTTCACCTCCACCTGCATTTGATTTAAATTCCACCAAATACAGGCATAACACGCGAATAATGAAGACACAACATAAACGGCCGCAACCCGTAGCGCCCAGTTCAGTAGCCTCCTCAAAAACTCAAGAGGAACCCAGAAAGCAAAGATTGCTGAATAATATTCAAGCCATAAATCTCAGCACTGGACATTAGAGTGTGCAGAGCTCTAGTAGACTCTGCAACAAAACCGGCTTTCGAAGTAGGGGTTTACCAAATTCCTTCCGAGATGCCCTCAGGAGGCTTTTGTATCCTCTACTGTGGTAACAAGCTGATAAAAGTCTGTTTCACACGTTCGCATCTAATGCTTATTTTGGGAACTTTTACTTGAAGAAGGGCTTTTCAGAAGCAGAAGGATAGCCCAGGGTTTAGCAGTGTTTTTGAAGAGACCGTCAAGCGTCGGGGTAGAAGGAATCTGGCAGGGAGATATTGAGTCACTATAACAAGGGTGTGAGGGATTCGCAATTATGCATAATTAGGTTACTGTGGAGTCTGTGAACAAGCAACTAATTGCATGAGAAACATGATGGGAGCGAATTCTAGTGCGGAGCTTGTTTTCGGTGGATCATCATCCTCGCCGCCATCACCTCGTGCTCATTCTCAAGAGGTATGGACAATGTAGTACGTCTCATCACGAATTCCATGCTCTGTATGTCACTATTTAACTGATTGAGCTCAAATGCGCGGGTAACCTTTGGTCATTGTATGAACTTGCATAAATATGTCATTGTGGTAAGATTCAAGCTGCGTAAGGTTTGGTGGTTGTGGTGGTGATGTCTATAAGTGATCAGCTCAAAGATAACTCTAGAATTTTAGACTACAAATAGAGTTCTAATTGACCCACTAGTTCATACGCTTTTTCTTGAAATCCTAGGTTATTTCTTGCTGAGACACGGCATTTCTAAGTGCAGTGTTCCTGCAGGCTCTAAATGGTGTTAGGGGAGAGGATGAAGATGTGGCAGAGCTGAAGACATCGCCTACATCGCCCATTTCGGAGAGGCAAGCAATTGCACATCTACTACACAATATTGGATTACTCTCCCTTTTCAATGAACACTTTGTTTGTTATGTTGGCGAGGAAAAATCAGATCTCTGCATTTTCTCCTTTTATTCGTGCTAGAACTTCTATTTTCAGCACTTTATCTCTTGTGCTTGTCAAGCTGGTTTTCTGTCATTGATGCTGGCTTGAAAGTGAAAGCTCTTGCCTCATCATGCAAATTACGTGATGCTAATTGAAGAATTCAGCCTCGTGTTAATGAGTCACTACCATATTGTGAATTGAGCATTTACTGTTATTGTAGTTCACATGCAGATTGGAGAGCGTAAGAATGGCTGGAGTAGTTGACGACGAATCAACTATGAAATTCATGAAGCTTGCTTTTGTCGAGGTATGTTGATATGTTCTTCCCAGCGTTTGCTGCGGTCTCTTTTTGATTCGACGAACTTTTGTGCTTAGTAGAGCACGCTGACGATTAGTGATCTTTGATACAGGCTAGGGAAGCACTCGCAAGGCTTGAAGTGCCTGTTGGGTATGTTCACTGGCCAGGATCTTACATAGTTTTTAGTGTCTTTTTGTCTGCTAATCACATGCTTCAGGCGTTTGCTTCTGCTATTAGATTCATTATCTTCTCCGAGATAGTAGTTCAAATGAAGGTAGTGGAACTACAATTTCGACTTGATAGTTTCAAATCATTTTGTGTGGAGTTGATGATTTGGTAAGGATGATGATGAGCAGGTGTGTAATTGTGAACGATGGGGAGGTCATTGGCCGTGGGAGCAATCTCACTAATGAGACAAGAAATGTAACTTCTTATCTTACATTGGCGCTTACACTTTTTCAATATTTGTGTTAACTCAAATTAGAGTTTACAAAGAATAACCTGTTTTATGGATTACACATTGCTTACACTATCCTGTGTTGGTCGTTCCAGCTAATTTTATTTTGTTTGGTGTTGTAACCTGATCATTTGCGAACGGGTTGAACTAATTGTTCATGTACTAATTTACTGTGTGAAATAGGAGTCTTACATCTAGAGATGTTGCAAATTTTATAGGCCCACTATAATAGCTATTTATATTTGGTATCAGAGCACCTGCACACATTTCCCTCCCATCACCCATCTGAATTTTTTGCACATGTTTATGATGCAATACCAGGCCACAAGACATGCAGAAATGGTGGCCATCGACATGGTGCTCTCCAAGTGGCAACAGTTATCTGCAACACCCAATGTTAACTCGTCAACTGAAGGGTTCCAACAATGTGACTTGTATGTCACTTGTGAACCCTGCATCATGTGTGCAGCTGCTCTCTCATTGTTAGGTACATATTTTGTAGAGAGTTTTATTGGCCTTAAAATGCAAAAAAGAAAATCTATTGTAAATTCAAGTTTATATTTGGAGTGCAATCTCAGTGCTCTTTACTGTTGTGCTTCATATTAGTGGCCTTCTCTTTAGCTTAGATTTACCATATTAGAGTTTCTCGTCTTTTTTAAAGTTACAGACTTCCCTAAAAAAAAAAAATTCGTTGATATCTCTTAAACTCGTGCTTAGTCACCTAATATTTTAGTATTTGAAAAAAAGACTTTTGAAGGATGGCATGTTTGGTAAAGTAGTGATGGATGCATTATCTTTGCTACAGGATTCCGGAAGGTATATTATGGCTGTGATAATGAACGTTTTGGTGGATGCGGATCGGTCCTAGACATACATTCTGATGGATGTGCACCTTGTGGTTTGAGGTATTTCCTTTTCTTTGTAAGTAAATGAAAAATTTGGTAAGCAGTACTGTTAACCTGTCAAAGAGCAAAAACATATGTTGAGTTGCGGATCGCTAATAGTGTGCCTTTTCGTATTTGTTTCCAGTCATAATGAAGCTGAAGAACATGAAGAGCAAAAGACGAAAGGATTCGAGTGCGTTGGTGGTTTCATGGCTGATGAAGCAGTGAATCTTCTTCGGGGCTTCTATGAGCAAGGCAATCAGAATGGTAAGTTCGACTTCCCTGCAATTTGAGTTGGATTACCGTATCCTGATGGTTGTGGGCATCAAAACACGTATTTCTTTTTGAATTATGAGAATCATAAGGTCTATGAACATTTTTCCATTTTTACGCTAATAATATACCTTGATGTATCGTGGTTGTGTTTGTACAGCTCCAAGGCCACATAGACCTGTGCGCATTGAGAGATCCCTATAACTTGGATCCTGATAGGTGACTTGAAGTTGATATAGCTGGTAAAGGTGTGATATAAAACCAGTATTTTCGTTATTGTCGGTGGAAGAAACGATTGTTGACTTTGAGAGCCACAGGAAAGGAAACAAGGGCAACATGTAACTAGGCTGAAAATTTTGGAAATGTAGTAAGAGGAAGGTAATGAGGAATATTGTAAGAGCTTGGAATCGTTTATAGAATGTATGCAGACAAGCAGCTTTGTATGTCTATCTCTAAGCTTTTTAAGTACTACGGCTTTTTCCTTATTTGGTCTTTCTCTATGTAGCAAAGCTGCTTTGAAAGCAGGGAAGCTAGTGAATTAATTGATTTGCTTTTACAATGTTCGACCAATCTATGAGATGAATAAACGTTGAAGAATGGAATGTCCTTATTCATTAATCGAGTGTGTTTATGTTAAACATGTGCTAAAGACTTCTTTTGGGAATCAAGTACATGTAAGTCGTTGAAGTGGCAGTGGCCGCAGTGAAAAGTGCTTTTGGTGTAGCAATAGACTTTAATGGAGTGGAACCGGTCTCTCGAGCGACGGTAAGTGTATATTCAACATTCTCAAGCACAGAGCACAAGCTTTCTAAAACCATGGAAGTATGCACCAAATTTGCATATGTTTCCTGATAAAGACTACTTTGAGAGCAGATTTGCAAGTTGTTGGCTCGCAGCAAAACTTGATGGGTAAAATCATTACCGAAGGATCAGCTTGAGGTATGTGTTTGAATTTGGAATTTGTATTGATCAACGCTCATGTAATTAATCAATTTGTAAGCGTCATCAGCTGAACACATTTTCTGAGAGACAGCGTACTTGTTTTTTTCTGTTCTTGCCTTTGCTTGTTTGTATTGGTACAACATCCTTCTTGTATGGTATACAGTGACCGTTTGAGAGGTGAATTATGTGCAGTTTTTAAAATTTCCTTGCTCTTGTCCCGGCTTCAACGAGGAGTACCACTCTGACTCAATGTCGCCTTTTTCGCAGAAGATTTATTTATTTATAAACTCTTAGTTTCTGTTTAAAGACATGCTTGCAAGTGTTTTTGAAGGCATGATCTGGGTCAGTTGTACAGGGTCATAGGCAGAGTCGGTTGAAGTGATCCTTAGAAAAGACATATACTACAAGAAACATGTGATCAAAGGCTAAAAATCTTAACTTACCAGGGTTCTGTAATTAGTGACCTATCAAGTGATGTGTAGTTTAGGCAACTGAGACTGAGTGAGGGTTAATCTTCGAAATCAGGGCCCTTGCCAGACTAGATTTCTGTCAGCAGAAAGTCTGGTCTTGTCCTTTGCAGTGTCCTGTTTGAGTTGTGAGTTCGACAATTCGCAGCAGCTCTACGAGCATCTTGTCCCCGTACTTCTGATGGTGTCAGGTTTGACAGGATCGAAATGGTCGTTAGCATTATCAGGTACGCATGCTAATGGATACCTAATTGGGGAAGAATTAATGTTCCATGACTTTGGGTTCACTGTCTGCTGTACTTAGGTATGCGTAGTCACTGAAGAGATTTTCATAGAAGCAGGATTATGTGATCGATGGTGTCTACAAATTCGCTTCATAGAATAAATGGAATAAACGCTACCATAATATCATCTGATAGAGTTGGTGAAGTAGTCAGTTTTTAAATCAACATTGTAACATATATTTCAATGCTGTCACTAATTAGTCAATTGACGAACTTGTTTTATTTCGATTAAGGTGAGTTGGCTGTTGCAACTCTTAACGAACTCCGTAAGGGAGTGAGCAGGTTTTACAGAGTACGATTGAAACCTGCAAGGTTGTGACACAATCTCAACCTAGCTGTTTAATAGACAGACTTCTCTTCAGTCAAATAGAAATACGTCTGCAGCCGTTGGATAGACATATTTTCATCCCAGTTCCTTGGGCTTGGCACTGGTGCATTCAGTACATAACAGTCTCTAAGGGCTGTAGAACTTTTTACTTTCCTCTTTGTTCCCTTTTTCTCTGTGCTTTGCGCCTTCTTAGTGCTTTTGTCCATTTATCATCGTATTTCACCCTGCTTCAACGTGCAACTCGTGATGAACCCAGTTCTTGTTTTGATGCCGTATAGGTTGCGTCTGCTTCTTGTTTACAACCATAAGGTTTTCTTCGGATTAGTTTCGTGTAGTGTCGTTGGTTGCACTCTGAGCTTGCCTTGCTTTGTTTTACTTTTAGGCGATTTGAAAAGGATCGTGGACATGCTCGTGTGAGTTCGAAATGAGCGTAGCGTATCAACCTGACATGTTTAATGACACGAACTTGCACAAGCATTCCAGGACTCTTCCACATTTTATATGTCTTGAATTGATGTAAATTGAGATTTTTGAATAGATACTCGGCAGTTATGAATGTGTGATTATTACTCTGTTATGACTAACTGTTATTATGCTGTATTCGTAGGTGCATTGCTATGAAGTTTCTTAAACGAGTGGATGTTTTATAAGAGTACTGAAAGTTTTCCCAGCAATTTTCACTTGCATGTAACTCCATTCATGGAAATGCAGGAACTGTTTAAGATTTCTCTTCTGAAGCTCAAGTTCATTTACATTTAATCTGTTGTCAACATTACATAAATACATAGTAATAACAATAGACCGAGTTCTCGTCAACTTATCGCTTCAATACAGACAGTTGCTGATTATGTGATGAATTGGTGCTTTGTTTAAAATAAACTGGAATAAAATAATACGATGATGTCCCTACGTCGTGTTAAATTCTGAAGTTCTCATTAATTCATTTAGTTACTTTGGTTGTTTTAGAGGTTAGATTGCTGCTTTGCAAAATGTGGCTGGATTCGTGGCAAAGCTGTCTGTAGACCACATGCCACAAACAGTCTATGTACTTGGAAGTCTTGCATGCCCTTGCAGTGTAACCATGTGCAATCGTAGTTCTGAACCGATGGAGAAGTCTTGAATCATTATGAAGGTCACCCCCATGCCACATGGTAAGGTATAATCTTGACTAATAGGATCCTAAGTTCCCAAGGGTGGTCTCTTAACCCACCATTGGGACTCATGTGTAGAAACATTGTCGAGAACATTTTCATAGAAGCCAGGGGAATTAATCATGGTACATGCTAAGAATATTTTATATTTCACATACCACAAACTCGATTTTCTGCAACAACTCTACATGCGTTGCACATCAGAACCTCACCAAGTACATCAGACCATGCATGATGAAAACAAGGCAGTTGCATTGGAAAGTAGAGAAAAGGAGACGAGAGTAGAAGCAATCGACCAGCAGGTATCATATTCATGAACTTCAATACAATACAAAATTAGTGCTGGGTGATGATACAATAAGTCCCTTCCTGGAAAAGACAAATAGCGGAGTGTTTGGCACATATCGGTAAGTAAAGCTTTAGTAACTTAAGGACCTGCTCCCTCTATGCCGAAGAAAAGGCTATCTAAACATCCTCTCCTTGAAAAGTCTGATGAACACCTCCACTATGCCCTTGCATTCCATCAAGTCTCTATGGCAAAAAAATAAGCTTCAAATGAATGCATATATACAACCCACACTTAGTGCCGGGCTGGTGTGGGACTATAACCAAATCCACAACATCGACTCCGGAAAGTTATTCCTCCTGGATCAAGTGCCTGGGCAGGAAAACCGCGGACTTTTCGTCTGAAGTCTTGACCTCTATGTAGATCGTTGAGTATAAGTATAATATATCACACAGGCATTGAATCTGACAGGATTGGAAGCATCAGGGCTGCAGGAGGTCGACCCTCCTCTCGGTGAAACCCATCACTTGCACCAGCACAAGCCCCCGCTTGCATACAAAATTTCCTCAACCGATATGGCTCCTCTCGAAAACTCCAAAATTAAACTCGGGCTTGTTTCAGAGCTTCACACTCAATCAGCTGTTTATTAACCCCACCCGCAAGGCTGGTGAGCGTACCTCTTTAGATCTTAATCGTTAGCTGTTTGAACCAAGCCGAAGCACCTCCCAAGAGACTAAGGGTGCTTAGAAATGGAAATCGAACAATCTTTAGAAAAGAAGAAAAGCTTGAAGACAGTCCAGAGGCATTGTTTTCATGTTGAGTGCGATTGGCTGTAGCTAGGTAAGCCCTGGCGGCCTTTTCCACCAAGGGGTTCCTCATATGCACATGACGAATGTCCGGAAGTGACTGAAAGGAACTGAGTTGGTTGTTCCATTGCTTGCTACTTGCTGTAGGGAGCGACCCGGCAACAACATCTCTAAGAGAGGTATAAGAGTGCGAACTGTATGAATGAGCCCTCGTCATATCCAAAAGCTCCGTGTCTCTACGGTTGAGGCGGATGTTGCTGAAATTCCTCCACAGCTTCCCAACAGTTATGGTGTTGGACTTTACAATCGTAGTCATGGAGGTTAAGCCTGTAAATTGATTTTTGAAGACGGAGTGTTGGTCCTGAATCAAAGACAGAGAAGAAAAATCAGAACTGATCTTTTTTCAGAAAGTATCACCACACAAAACTGCACACAGATTCAGCTACACAAGATTGTTCCTTCTCTCATTAGGGGCGTGTGTATGAAAAAAGGAATTCTTAGATCACTTGTGGTTTCTTTCAATTATCTCTAGTGCAATCTGCTTTCTCTGATGAAAGCCTGCCTACATCTCTTACATACATCCTGACTATCGCAAAATTAGCTTACCAGCACTAATGTAGAGACTTCCTACAACGAGCAGCGGAGACTTTCTCGAGCAAATAGCGTGCGACTGCCTCCAACGAAAAAAGGGAAGAGGGGGGTGGATTCACTGTCGAACGAAGAAAGCCAGTCACGGCAACTGGTACAGAGTTGGACTGCAGACTTCAACGTAAAAATCGGCCGAAACACAAACTCGATTGTGCACAAAATAGCAATCTCCGCAGTGCGACTATCTTCACAAGTTCCTCTATTTTCCTGTATCCAAACTCTCACTCAGCGTCCTCCAACGATCTCAAAACTAAACCAGCCTTCTTCCGGCAACTTGAAATTTAACCAAAAAACACCTGTATTGAACCAAATACAACAACTCCAACGCTGCAAAAACCTTGTGGACGTCTGTCAAGCCGAAACGCGACGTTGCCTTCAGGCAATGCCAACTAGAAAACAGATGTGCAAGTTATTGGAAATCTTGGCACCGAATAGACCAAAATCTTATACTGGTACAGAGGCGCTTGTAGAGACCGCTCCTAGAGGTCTGAAGTGTTTAGGAGATGAAAGTGAGGGTGGCAGGAGGGGGTCAGGGCTATTAGAAGAAGGGGGGAGGAGCAGTAGCAGCGAAAGGCAAAGCGAGAGGGTGGGGGAGCGACATCCATGGCCACAAAGCACCACAAGAGGCGAGAAGCTAACGAGAAAGTAAAGGAAAGTAACGCGACGCGTTTGCGGTGTTTGCAGTGGGCCTGTAAAACCAAGACCGCGTTGATACACTGTGCCCTCCCAGGGTATAAAACCGTGTATCGTGCATCATGCCCACTCGGTCTCTAGTACACCTTGTGTGCTCGTTTCTTTCACTTTCCTCCCGGGTTCTCACTGCCCGGCCGGTTGGTGAGCTGCACGTGGCCCTTGGCAGGTACCGAGCTCTTCGTTCATTGCTGCCACGTCGTCCATCTGCAGTTCCTTACTCCCGCTCTATCTGAATATATATCTGTCTACAAATAATCTAAAAATTTGGGTGTTTTTGGTGTAATGACTTATCAAAGGAAAAGGATTACAATAGTGGTTGCCTTGTGGGCACGTTTTTGGATCATCATCCAAAGAACGTTCCCAGAACAATGGAAAAAAAAAAAAAAAAAAAAAAAAAAAATTAGCCTACTTTGGCTTCAACTACAAAAGTAAATTAATCCCAAATGAAAGGGAGAGATTTTTAATTGTGAAAAAAAAAAACAAAAACAAAAACAACTAATAATAAAAGAGACATGTATGTGTACACAAGCATATCAAATAAACATACAAGTGAACATAAGGTTAAAAAAATAAAGAAAACGAAAACGAAAAAGATACTAAGTTCAAATTTTATGTTGGCTTCTTATTGAGAAAACTTGTTGTATAAAGTTAATGTGTTTATTACAGAAGGAAATGTACTCAGTAATACTTTTATTTAGTTAATTTGTCCAAAGACCTGATGGCTCTGCAAGTTCATTCAAAATCCATGAAAAACTATGTATTGAATTCAGAATTTGAATTAAACTACAAATATAATAAGTAGTTGTCATTTTATAGATAAATGCATTGATATTTTTAAAACAAGTAATATAAATTTTTTCTCTATCATAGATTGATAAGAATAGATTATTTTATATTTTATTGTTTATTTGGATTTATATGCATAGAAATTATTATTAGTATCCCACCAGGCAGTGCAGAATCACAAAAATATTTGGCACCAGACCATGACACAATCCATATGAATAGGCATCACATTTGGTAACCCAAGGCTCCCAAGTCAAAAATGTCATTGTTCCCAATCCATTTGGACCATTCCACCTCAATTCCCCACAGAAATGCTCACCCATTTGGAGGGAGACATATTGAAGGAATCATTTTGGAAGTCTTCCTTGTTCAAAAGTTTGGAATAGCATATTTATAAAAAGAAATAAGATCTTGTATCCCCAGAGCATTATTCCTCAATTTGGGGCAGTGAGAACTGATAAGGAACATTTGTATGAAGTCCTTGGGGGCCAAGCTGTTGATGCAGGAGTGGTCATTGTCAATGACTCACAACTGAAATTTTGGCTTTATACATACCAATGGAGTGAAGCATAATGTATGTAGGAATGTACTTGACATTGTACCACCAATGCTCCCTGTGCTTTCTTGTGTTGTGTGACCTCAAATACTTTTATTTTAATTTTCCACACTTTTGTTACATTCATTATCCTTTTAAGATAGGTGGTGGCAATATGGTTAATCCCTATAAACCCAAAGACAAAATTAGGACATACATAACTTCCCAATTACCAAACCCCACAAAACTTGTGCCCCACTTCACACTTTGAATCAATGCGTTTGCTCCACATGTCAATAAACAGTGGCTTCTTCAACCCTTTTATCACTATTTTATTCTTGTTTTGCACCCATTTTTCTTGAACTGTAAGATAAGTTGCATGCACTGTTGTTGGTTGCTTGTGGAGAGAAGCAAAAATAGAGACAAAGGAAAGGGTAGATAGGGAGAGCAATGGAAGCAGGCTTGACCATTGCTGCCTCTGGGACTCTGTTCCTTGTGCTGCTCTCCCTGTTCCCAGCAGGTGGTTCCTAAACTCAAGCAAGCCCTGCCACCTCATTAGACTTGTGCTGAAAGCTTCTGCATAGCTTCATCTAGAAAGAAGCAGGTTATGGAAATACATTTGGTGCAACTTGATGTTCATATTTTTTAAAATATTTTACTTTTTAAGGAAGTTATAACTAGGTCATGTAACTTTAATCTTTGGGTTTTACACTTGGATTGTGTATGATTGTAGTGTTACACATGTTTGAGTTTGTTTTCTTTTATGGTTTAGAACAAAGCAGTTCAAGGAAAGTCAACAGAGCAAACAGTTCTCCATGCAATGGAACACACAATTACAAACATTCACTATCTTTCAGTGTTGCCTTGTACAAATCATGCTGAGACAATGATGAGTCCATACTACATTTGTCCAATTGGATGATGCATATATGAAAAAGATGGATCAAGTGGTCATTCAGGAATGAATCATAGTAATTTAAATAAGCTTCCCCTAGTAACTTCTCCCTTGAATTATTGCAATCAGCATGCTGTACCTAAAGCTGGACCTTTACTGGGCACATTCCTGTTAGAATTTGTCCCCATCTCCAACTTCTCGAAAAGAAATGTCTGCAACAATCCTCTTCAACATGAGTACTCATAACATTTTCCTAACTTTGTTTCATTGTGCATTATTTCATCACATTGTGTGCTGATGGAAGCCTCCAGAATTCATCCAAAACAGGATGTCCAGGTCAGAGCACACACAATGACGTGGTATCCAATGTGGAACTTGAAATCAGGGAGGGGATGCGGTGTGAATGCACACACCATTGACCCTACAAGTGTGAAAAAATTCACATGGCTGCTTCTGTGGAAATGGGTGAATATCCACATTTTCCTTGTGGGTTGTCACCGCACCAGTGTGCCTGGAATTTGGAAAGCTCAGGTAGCACAAGAGTCTCACATGTTGAGACCTATAATCACACTCCAGTTGAAAACTATAGTAGGGCTAGTCAAAACGGGACCCGCAATACAAAGATGCTCCAGCAGCCAAACTTTCTGCCTCCTCCTTTGCTGATATTTCACTTCACGCAGATACTAAAATTATAACTTGTTAAGTGGCCGTCGTTCTATTCCTGCCATTTATAATAAGCCCAACTGTACTAGTAACACTTCTTTCATAATCTATTTTTATTCTTTCCCTTCATCTGTGCTGATAAATCAGCTTTTTTCTGGAGAAAACTCTCTAAAATATGACCCATTAATATGAGCTGTATCGCTTGCATGACGATGGAAGCTTAAAGATTAAGAAACACACTTGTTCTAGCTTGTTGGATGGCTTACACCAATCAAGGTGGTTTGTCCAATGAAACTGCGCCATCGTGGCAGCGTTCATGAAGGAGGGGGTGACGTGGAATCAAATGACAGGTTGACGATGAGGTGCTGGAGTAACCAGACCCTTCAAACAAATGTAGGCCCCTTCATGGAAAGTGGTGGCTAAATTTTCTGCAATGCCTTTGGATAAGAAACCTGAAAAGGCTCCAACCAACATTTATGGGAAGAGTCCAGCTGAGGCGAACTTTTGTTAACTCCACATTCCTTGAGCCCCTCTTCTAAGGCAGGCTAACTCAACCTGGAAGCCTTTTGTGAAGACTTCAAAGCATGGCGAATCAAGAACAATAACCTGATGATGTTGGTGCCCCCAAAATGGGATATCATGAAGTGTGACAATGCAAAGGATCTGTGGTGAAGGAGCTCCACCTGGATTCAAACTTCTTTTTCTTTATTCTTTATTCCAGTTTTTTTACACAGATGGGGTGAACCCATTGCTTAGGTTAGAAGAGAAAAGGGAACATGCATTCTGGGGCCTAATATCCATAATTTTAATACCTAGGAACATGGTATGTTACAAAACAATAAAATTAAAATTAAAAAAGAAAGGGGGCCATCAATTAGCCTTCCTTTTGTTGCCCTACATTTTGTATATGTATGATAAGATTGCTACTTGGTACTCTAATATGCTACCTAAGTAATATTCTAATTCTATTTTCTATTATTTTGGTTGACCATACATGACATGTCTCATCTCCATAGAAAATGATCACTTTTGTCAAAATATTTCTTAAGTTATTCCAATGTCTTATGCCATGAAATATGGTCATACTTTAATAGACCATACCATAAAAGTTGTATAATTTGTTGTATAAGCTTCTAGATTGCATTCCAAACATTTTTTGTATCCAAATCATCCATAGAAAATTTGTCAAATGAGTGATTTAATGATCTCAACCTTTTACATCCTAGACTTAGGTGTTTTGTAATAAGAACTTGTTGAAGTGAGAACACACTCCATAGCTCCCATCAACTTAGACTTGTGACCAATTTGTGAAGTGAAGATTTTGCCCAATTCTGTAATTGATGTGCTTAGCACACTTCTAGAATTTGTAAAGTATTTATTTATTTATTATTATTATTATTTGGGTATGTGAGGAAGACAAAGATGATATTGTGCTTAGATGTGTATTAGTTTGCAATCATTTTGCATTGGTTACTAATCCACAATGTCATGTAAGTGGTACAGGTATTTATTATTATTATTGTCATTTTAAAACTTTTGACCATGGGTCTTCAAATCAAAGGCATGACTATGGATGAGTGTGTCTCTCCATTTGAAGGTTGTGGAGTCCTCTGGATCTTGAGTACCATTGAGTTGTACCCCCTTTGCTTTGATTGTATGTGTTAAAAGTTCTCCACAAATGCTAACTGTAATTAAGATTGTAGGGGTATTTGTATTCAACACATTTTTACCTACAAATTAAAATTTTAAATTTTAAGCATAAAGTTGCATACACACATTAAATAAAATACAAAAGTTAATATTGTGCTGCCTAGATTACAAAGAGAAGTAACAAAGTGGAATGTTCAAATATTACTCTTAATCTTACATTCTACCTAAAAAATCAGATTTGATATATATATATCAAAAATAACAATGAATGTTTATTAATGTTATTGGTTACAATAAAATATAAGTTGGATCATCTCAAAACATGTTTATCTTACTTAAGCTATTGCAATGTTTGAGTCTGTTTTTGGCAACTCAGCACACATCAATGTTTAACTTCAAATTGATGTAAATCACAAAATCATCTTGTAAACTGAATGAGTGTGCATCTATGTGTGTTTTTAATTTTTTTAAAATAAATTAATGATATAAAATTATAAGTTAGATGCTATGTTTAGTGTAAGGTTAAGTGAAACAGCCTTAATATTTTAATTTAGAAAATTTAATTAATTAAGAATAAAAACTCATGGCTATCATTATTTCAAATTCATTACTAATATTTTAACAATTCACCTGCATGCAGACTGATGTCATTGTAGCTGCTCTTCTTGATTGATGATAAACATGCTAGATGAACAATCATGTTTTTTTTTTCCTACAGTATTATTTACAAATAATTTTATGGTCTGTTTATATAATTTTGTTACGTTGTTGAATTTACAAAATTATTTATATATCACAATAGTAGTTACTTTCTGTTATTAAAATGTATTTCCCTTTTGCATGCCATACATGTTTTTGAATATTTCTACTCTTTTCCATTATTTCTCACAGGTTAATTTTCTTTGTCCTTTATGGTTTAATATTCATTTGTATTTCCACATTTATTGGTAACATGGAATATTTTGACAGCATGTGGTCTCTAAAAGATTACAGCTCTTACAGCATCTTCCATACTTAATGTTTCAAAAAACTATATGTTCTAAAGTTAGTAAGATGGATCTAAAAAAGAACTACTACCTCCTTTTTGAAACATGGAACAAACATGCATCAAACTTTAATGCATACTGAGAGGTACATATAAAGGGTAGTAACTAGAATGAAAAGTTGCTATAATACTTTTGGTCATGGAAATAAGTGAAACTGGAAGAAAAACATTGGTGCTCCTGACAAAGCATTATAAAATATTCATGCGCATATACTTATGCTTTTAAAAAATAATGTACAAGAATGATATCTATGCTGTTTTGGGGGTGTATTCTGAATACAACACATGTAATTTCCATTTACTTATCAAGACAGTAAAATCATGAGCCTGTTTATTTCCTCCTATCTAATTCCATCCATTCATTTAAATTTATGACCTGTGATGTTCTACATGTTTTACAATATTCTTTCCTGCATTCAGGAAACAGTATTGGAGACATGTAAGATTAAAAATATACTAAAAAAATAAAAAAATAATAAAAAAAAAAAACACATCATTAAATTACCCATTTGAAATAAAAGAAGGTGAAATTACAACACTTTGTGCTACCTTATTGTATCATCAAAAGAGTCAAGATTCTTGGGAGCACAAGCTTCAAGTAGCAATGCCAATGAAGAGGAAATGGGTATTAAAAGATTTGAAGCACATTTTCCATCTCCCTGTATGGAAATAGCCACATGCCGTTCACACCTGAAATTTTCCACGGTTACATACCCTCTATTTGTGATGAGTGGACAGCTGGACCACGAAGGCGCGTGAATGGGCTTTGGGAATGTAGGAGGGGAATACCTAACTGCTTTGACTTTCTGGGGGAGCTAAGGATTAGCACGCATCTCCACGCCCACGACAAACTGGCGTCTAGGTAACGAAAGCCTCTCACATTTAGCCACGTGGGTATGCCAACTTGGGCAAGGATCCCTTTGCCCTGTTGGCAATAGAGCATCTCCGAAGCATGCGAGAGTCTAGAGAGCATTAGCTCCCTCCCCCAAGGAACTCGTTGGAGAGCACGCAGGAACACAATTTACAGGAGCACGTTTCCGGGACTTGTTGGGAGGTCAATCATTGGCATCTGACCTGGCGGCATCTCGGAGTCTACACCCAACTCGGACGAACGATAAATTACCGATCATCCTTCTCCATGAATGAAGCGGTACGCTCTCGGTTGCAAGTGGAAGCGTCGCAGTCGATGCTATGTACACCCGGGCGTTAATGCGGCGGATATCAAACGTTTTCATCGCCCTAGTGAGGGATGTGTTTTTTCTAAGCTTTTCGATTGACAGTTATAGGGTTTCTTTTGTCATGCCTTTTTGAATTGGGATGGCTTGTGGTGGAGCTTTAGACTTGTGGGAGGGAGCATACATGTGGTCACATAGAATTAAATAACAATGTCTTTTTTTTGTTCTGTACCTCTTGTTATTTTATTTTATTTCATTTCTGTGTTTGTCCAAACTCTTGGCCATCACACACTGTGCAGTAGTCAATCACAATCTGGAGATTCTAAGGGTGCAAAAGTGAAAGCTGGTGATTTCCTAATTGGCAGTCTAACTGATGCTGACCTTCAATGGAAAGGAACCATACCTGACCATAGGAGAAGCAGAAGGGAAAAATAAAAATAAACTCTGTCACAGACTCACATTACTGTCCATGTGAAATTCACCCTGTTTTTTTATTTTTATTTTTAATATCACATTATGTGCTTGCTTGAGACCACACAAACCACTGAAAATAATTGGTGACACTGACTCATTTTTATAAGAGCTCCTTCATCTTTTTGTTCTACTAATACTGTAATATGATGCAAACAGAAAAAGTCAGGTCTGGTGGATATCGTGGGATTAGAGTTAGACAGTAGAGATGCTTTTTGCCCTGCAACCCAATCACCTGAATTGGTTTGGATTTAGTTTTAGTTTTAGTTTTAGTTTTTTTTTTTTTTTCCCCTTCTACTTCTTGTACATTTGTTGTGGAGCTTCTCACTGTGAAAATTTATAATGATCCTGGTCCCAATGGTCTTAAACAGTCAAAGGGGTGGAAGAGTGGCAGATTGGTACTGTAAGATGGGTGGTTCAAATCCCAACAGTGAGATCCTTAACCATATATATATATATATACATACTAGTGGAAACCTGTGCCATTTGGCACAAAAAAGTTGTAACATTTTAATTTTCCAAGACAAAAATAAAAAATTCTCAAAGAAATGTTAATAAAAATAAAAAATAAAAAATAAATTTTTTTTTAAAAATATCAATGGAACCATTTACATTTCTTTAGTGTTATTAGCAAAGGCAATTCTTATTTATTTCAACAACTAAAATAACTAATATTTGAAGAAGTGCATTGTAAAAAGACAACATGTAATGAGAAAGGTCAACATTCATTCTTACCAATTGTGAAATTGTTGTGACTAATGTCATGATCATAACATGTTGCTTATTAAATCAACTTTTGATTTTGTAATTTTTAATTTCTTATTGGATTTGAGAAATATAGGCAAATAGATACTATGATATATAATATAAGCTTTTTAGATATTAAAGACATGCAAAATAATCTTTTGTAGTAAAGAGTTAAAATAAAATTAAATCACATGATTGATTATCTCATTTATATTGTGTCATGAATTGGAAGAGAATGCAATTTTTTGAAAAAATTGATATTTAGGTTTCTTAAAATTATTTGTGAATTTTATTTTTAAATGTTATATTGGTACAAATTGTCCATATAAACAATTGATATAAATTATATATGATCCTATATATAAACAATTGATTTAATATTATGCAATGTAAAATATAGGTCTCAAAAGATATATATTATTTTTTACTTGAATAAATACATAATTAATTATAGTCATTTGTATATTCATGAGCCAAATTCTTTTGCACAAAACCAAGTGAAAATATATTTTTTATATTTGTATCAAGTTACACATATTAAAATTAGAAATATTAGTAATAAATAATAAAAATATATCTAAAATCAATTACAATTTGGTATGATAAGTAATACATCCTCAATAATAGATTATATTTTTAGAAATTATTATATAATTATAATAAATACTAATAATAAAATAAAATAGTTTTTATCAATTAAGTGAATCAATAAGTGTCAAGAGCTCTAGAAGAATGCTCTTGAACATAGATCAATTGTCAATGTCTACTATTCCAATGAATGTAATCAAATTTGATCTTGTTTTTGCAATAGAATACAATCCTTGTAGTCCTTGTCAATTGATCATTGAGTGTAGCAAGCACAATCTTTGTATTGCTCATTCATCACAATCTAATCTATCTAATATCAACGCCATATATGCTTACTTCCAAGCACTCTATCTATCTACTAAAGCTTGTTGTTTTAATATCATCTTTGGTGGAGGTTTGATCTCAATTTGTAGGTGAGTTGGTGCTATTGTTATTGTTGTTAAAGTGTTGATTGGTGGTGGTGGTGTCTTCTTATACTTCATGCATCCAAAATCAAGTTATTTACTCCAAAATAGAGCCAAGAGATGCGGTGGCAGTGCTCCAAATGCAAATAAAAGATGTCAAGTGCCAATTCCAATTATTATGGATTCTTGTTCATCTTTCATGCACCAAAACTTAGCATACTCAATATTCTCATCTTTGTCAAAATCAATGAATTAACAAAAAAAATTATTAAAATTGCCACTGCTTTCATATGGATCTTCTTCTTGAATAACCATCAAACACAACTATTACCATGTACCTTCATTCCTTCATAAAATCATAATATGTGGTGCTACAACATTCCAATAAAATATAAAATTTATTTAATGAAGAATGGTGGATTTTTTCTTGTGGTACCTAAAGATGCTAAACCGCTAAACCTTGGTTTTTAGAATTTACTTTACATGGGCAATATAAGGTATAATTTTGCTATTAGATATAGGCTCATGTACTATAAGAATTGCAACTATGCTTAAAACAAAATATACATTCAAATCATATCATATTTCATATAATATTGAAATTATTTTTTCAATTCAATCAAGGTCAACAGCTTGCCACACATAGCATATACCTCATCCATAGCCAAGATCCAATGCCCAAGTGAGGCAATTATTTTTAACTCAGAAAAGTTCAATATTGTAATGCATCATGAAGTCATTGTTTGATTGTACCAAGTCTTGTATAATAAAGCTTGCATTAATCATAAATATTATAAATCTAGATCTAATTTATATTTATAGAAATATAAATATAAAACTTAGTTAGAATTATGCTCTTTCTTAGAACTTAGTCCACATTAATAATATTTATACAATTTTGTAGTCTTCATTAATAATAAATTATTATTTGAGACTATTGTAAGTTTGACATATTTCAAGAATCTCAACATTCAAAGGTTATTCCATATAAATATTAAGTATTATAATAAGTATGGTACTTGATTTCAAAATCCTAAGTAGATCAATTTTGATTTTTAGAATCCTTACAGTTTTATTGAACTTACATGGTCCATGTGATTAGAATTGTCTCCGCAATTGAAATCTACATTGATAGTATAGCAACTTGCCAAGTCATCTATTATTCTTCATATATTTTGATATTTTTAATGATTTAAGATTATAATGGATTCTATTCAACTTGTACAAGTGATTAGGACATACAATGGTTCAAATTATTGGTGTTTGAAAATCAAGCTCTTCCATTTTTGTTCTCAAACTTGGATTTCAATATTACGTGCTCATTGTTTATTTCATACTTGTCCAAGCTGAGGAGTTCACACCTTTCATCAATTTGTAATATTCTTCAAAATTGCATCACTTTTTAGACAATAAGATTCTCTTTGTAAAACAATTTACAAAATTCAAAACCGTCTATATAAAATCCTTTGGCAGTTGCTTATAAACAATTCTTGCTCACAAAGCTTATTTGTATACATTGCCTTACAAACTCTATAGCAACACTGAGATTAAGGCAAGTATGCATTTGTATCCTATTTACTATTGGTTTTAAAACTTATATGACAAATTATGTCTCATTCTAAATTTGAGCTACTAAATACTACAAAAGCATGGACATTGTAGTATATATTGCAAAGATGCCATGAAAGAATGCCAAAAAAGAAACATCTAAGAAGCATTGGCATTGTATAAAAGAAGCGATGAGAAAATAGAAGAAAGGGGGAGAATGGAGTAGGAAGAAGGAGGTACGCCTCTCCTCTCCATTAATGCTTGAACGAGGTGCAATAACATAATTATTTTTATATATATGAAATGATTTCAAATATCAATGGCTTTAGGATTTTTTTAGTGATTTTGGCATCATTTTAGTGGATTTGGCTTCATTGGACATACATAATTCTATTATATTATAGATATATATGGCATTACTAATGCCACTATAATTTTTGCTACTTCCACTAGAATTTTCCATCCACCATATATCACTACAATTTTTGCTATTTCCACCACAACCTTATTCTTATTATTTTTTTAATTTTTTTTATTAAAATTAAATTTTCTATATTAATTTTTTTAATTTTTTTTTAAAAAATTATATTTAATTTTTTTAAAAAGTAATTTTCTATATTAATATTTTTAAAAATTTTGAATATAAAAAACTAAACAAAATATATTGAAGAGGTGGTGGATTATGGTGGCAATAGCAAAAACTATATTGACATGGGGTGGATTGCAAATTGTGATGGTAGTAGTAAAAATTGTGGTGGCATTAGCAACACCTATTATATATATATATATATATATATATAATCAATGGTCTATTTGCTTTTGTAAGCAAACAAAATTACTTTTATTTTGAATGATTAGAGAAAGATTTTTGAGTATAAGAACATATAACTCAAATTTATAATTTTATAATTTTTGTGTCTCTGGTAATTTCTTGAAATTTGATTTTTTACTATTATTGTTATTAATTATGATTGCTTAAATTTCTGAGGCCTACATTTGGAGCTGCCCTTGCACCTCTTGGTGCTTATTCCACCAACTTTACAGGTGGTTGGATCTAGAGAGCCCAGTTGCAATAATCATGTTTAGAGCATTTCCAGATGGAATTTGAGATCCACAGGATAAAGCCAAATTGTATGTGTAAGGATTGTGCAAGTACAACAAAAAAGCAAAGGGGAGAGAGAGAGAGGGAGATAGAGAATGAAAGTGGGTGGGGGCACAGAAGAAGGGTTTGTGGCTTATCAGTGGGCTTCTGGGTTCAGGATAGAAAGGGACTCCCAATACAGTATCCTTTTCCCATGGGTTTGGCCACCATGATAGCAGCACAGACAATAGAAACATTGTTGTTATATCATTGGGGTGTGGATAAGCCCCACACAAACATTCAAAGCCACTTCTTTTTACCTCAAAACAAAACTATATAAAATAAACATATTTACTGCTATGGGGTTACTATAGTGAGCCTAGTAGGGAACAGCTTTTTCAGTCTAGATATTTGTTGACCACAACAGTAAAAAATGCATATTAAATGTAAATGGTGATAAATAAGAATGAAATCTTGTTGTTTAACTTGGTTTTGGGCCACAGAATATTGGGCCAAAGCAGCATCCCCAGGGGCGGGAATTTACTTTAGTCCCAAACAAATAAGGCTTAATCCATGCTCTGCTTTGACCTTTAGTCCAAGATTGGGTTGCTAGGGTGATGCCTAGGATACCCATGGATATCAATCTACCAGGAGCCAATGTGTGCCTAACAGTCTTCAGGATTCCTCTGCAGCTTCCAAAGACTAGAAAACAAAAAACAAAAAAAAAAGCCACAAGCATTGCAACACTGGAGCAACAATTGGATTTGGAGTCCATCAAATTCTGCCACATGTTGCACCTAATGTCCTTCATCAATGTAAAAAAATTGTGCTCCACAACAGTGTTGTTAAATGTTTATTTCTTAAAAGAAAATGGTAAAAGCACTATACATATTTAAATTTAAGAACTTATTGAATCTACAGAAGGATATAAAGCAAGTTTTAAGTTTTTATCTGGGCTGCTACTGAGGTCAAGGTATGGGCATTTGGTGTTTTTTTCTAACCTGCTTACTTCTATTGGGAAGATATGGGTTATTTTCTAAAAAACAGTTCTTCATGGTTGCTATTGAGTAGATGAGAGAGTGAATGTCTTACTTGCTAAAGGACTTTGGGAGGGGTGTCACATCATCCACATGGGCTTTGTCTCCATTTTAGTGGAGCTTTTTGTTCATTGTCTCTCTGAGACTTTCTCTCTCTTGTAGAAGGAAAAGGAAAGAAGGATAGCTCTCTCTCATCTTCCTCCAATCCCCCTTGCACGTGTGTTCATGTGCATGCTTTAATACTATATCTCCCATAACATATTTGCATATGTATGTCAGAGGCCACCAGCATGTTGTGCTCCAATCCATGTCACTCACTGTCTGTGTGTCTGCCCACCCTCTAACATTAATACATCCACAAAATAGTTTGAACTCTTTGCACAAGGTTTAAAAAAAAACTCACTATGGACAAAACAAACAAGAGAAAAGAATTCAAAACAAAAATAATAATAAATAATAAAAAGTAAATCTAGGTAGAAATTAATAAAATGAAAATACTGATTTCTTTGTCTTCTCTTTTGTCACACACAAGTCTTTGTTGTGGTAACCTTGTAACTTTTTTAGTTTTTTAAAGATTTCTTAAACATTTTTGTGTGGTACACATTGTCATTGGAAGGGTGATGAGCCACTTGAAAATGACTGATTCCATGCATCTGATCTAGCATTTGGTTACAAGCACAGTCAAAAAGGAGGAAAAATTCATTGTCTATTAGCCTTGTCCCTGTTCTACCACAACCACAACCAATGTTTTTTCTTTTCTTTTCTTTTCTTCCTACTCACAAAGCCGCAACCACTATGACTAGAAATGAGGGATCTTGTGGGCTTCACATGGCATTGTAAAATACATAATAATTCACTCATCTTGTCATTTCTTATTTAAATTGGAATTGTACTGGAGGAACTTTCAAGAATCATTTTGTGACCGAGCACATATTGATATATATATATATATATATATATAGATAGAGGGAGGGACTTGAGGTTTGTGAAATGGTGCATATAATCCTCCACTCACAGTTGGAATGCGGGTTTTGTTTTTTTGGTTCAAACCATGGTCACTTGGAGTTTTTCTGTCCACTCCTTACAATAGCCTCAACTATTGCCCTGACTTTGCATAAAAACAGAGTTTTCTTTTTCACTTTGCATTACTTGTTTTATTTTATTCATTTCATTTCTGTAAGTAGTAAATATGTATGTTTTTTTCTTTTTCTCTTATGTTTCTTTCTGACTATGTAGCATTTGGATGCGAGACCAGAGAGTTGTGCAAGATGCTTTCATGCTCAATCATCCACAGTTCCATCCATTCAAAGTTCAAAGCAGGGCTGTGCCACAAAGGCCACAGGTAGTAGTCCCTGGAAAGCCATAAACTCATGCACTGTAGCCTCTATGAACACAAGCAGCAGCAAGAGGAGTGGCAGAGGGTTTGGTAAGAGGCAGAAGGAGGGAGAGAGAGAGGCTCTAGCCCAGCAAACTTCATGTGTGGTTTGACTGGTGCCTGCTGCAACTACTGTACTGGAGAGGCAGCCCCTTCTCTTCCGCTACCATGTGGTCAAAGGAAGGAAGGAAGGAAGGAAGGAGCCCCAAAAGTAGGGCTTACAATTTCCAAGGCATGTGGTGCAAAGCCACAGAACCAACAAATGGGGCTGTAGCACACACACACACACACACACACACACACACAAGAAAAGCAAAGCTTTCAGGATCTGGAAAGGAATAGTGTGTCTCCCTTAGAACTGTAGAGAACAAAAGAGAGGTATATGGGTTGCATGTGTTGTAATCATATAGAGAGGTGGTTTTGGGCTTTCAATTATAGCTATGGTTCTGTGTGTGAAGCACACCTCATTCAACCATCCTTGCTACACCTCACAGGGAGAAGAATCCAAAGGGAGAGAGTGGAATTTGGAAGTTATTTCTCACACAGGGAGTTTTGGGCTGCTGATGATGATTTGGATGTTTTTATTATTATTATTATTATTATTATTTTAGTTTACACAAAAAGAGGGGGTTCTAAAATTGAAGAGAAAAACTTTTGAAACTGCAGAAAGTGGGAATATTATTTTGCTTTTGTAAAAAGTTGCCATGGGATGGATCTTCAAGCCATCATGCATTTTATTCTCAATTCATCTTTATACCTTTTATTCCCTTTAGGTTTTTGTTTTTACCTCACTCAAATTCCATTCATTACTCACATCTAGTTAGCTTTACTATTTTGAAAAACCTGCTTAATGTAAAACAAGTTGAAATTGAGAAATGATGCCACAGAACATTTGATGAAGGTAAACTAACCCCACAACCTATCATCATGCATGATGACAGTGTGTTTGGTTGGTTGGTTGGTTGTTTATTTGTTTGTTTTGTTTGATTATAATTTTTTATATATTTTTGTTATTTTTTGTAATATACAATAAACATGGGTAATGGATCCCAACTCATTGCACAGAGACCTAGCAACAAAACAATTCATCTCAAGGGTGCATTTGATCAAAATCCTTTTCCATGGCTTGGGCTTGTGATTGATATGCTGCTTTAGCTTTTCTTTGTCTAATCCTTATTAGAGGACAATGTCGAAGATCCACTTCCACGAATAGAATAACAAACAAGAAGACAAAAGAAGAAGAAGAAGAAGGCTAAATATCATAAACAACTCCACACACCAACCCCAGTTCTGACAGCCCAAAAATATCATCAACTGCAGTGTGAAAGAAGAATCAGTTCCGACGTGGCCAGATTATACCCCCAAAAAGGATAAATAATGTTCCCACCAGCCAAACACGGCACTAGCACTCCGGGTATCTACGTGGTTCAGACTCGGAAGCCACGTGGGGCTGAAGAAGCGCGGGAAAGATGGGGTGGCACATGGACAATGGAGTATGGGTGCAGAGGTTGGGCACAGTAACCGATAGTTGAATGAGAATCTAGATTTTCGGCTGCGGAGCAGACCGCAACACCATTCAACCCGCGCTCCATTCACGAGAGAGGCCCAAGGCCGCCGGGCCACACGATCCAGCGAGCGCAATCATCCACCGGCACCTGCCATGTGTCACGGAGTTTGTGTCGGCAGCGGACAGAGCCTGCAGGGATCGAAGCTCGTGGGGTGTTCGGCGATGGAGCAGCCTGACGAGGTTGATGATGATGATGATGAGCCGCTGCAGCAGTTGCTACAGCTCTGGGAGTGCGCTGTGAGTGCCTGAGGTCGATCAATGTACTGCTGGAAAAATTTGACTTTACTGCTGTGGCAGATGGCGGGGAGAGTGAGTAGGTGGACTGCGCCGTTGAGTGGCTGTAGTCCTTCGATCCGTGCATGTGCATGCAGTTGGAGGAGCTGAGGATTTGCGCGATGGGTTTAGAAGGTTTAAGGGTTGAGGTTGGGAGTGTTATTGGGGCTTTAGGGTCTGGATTTCGTGGGGGTGATGTTGATTGTGTGATAGTTTTTGGGAGCGACGACGATGAAGGGTTTCGGAGAGGGTGGGTACCAGTCGGGGGTAGGGAAGCGGGAGGAGGTGGAATGGCGGACCGATAACGGCGAGGAGGAGGGAATGGGGAGGAGCATGGGACATTTTTTGGGTGGCAATGCGGACGGCGATGCCCCTGCGCTTCCTTTCCATGACAAAAAGATGCAGATGTAGGTTATTTTTGTGTTTTTTTCTTGTTCGTGTCTGTGTTCTCGTTTTGACTTGCTTTGGTTTATTTTTATTTTTAAGTGCTTTGAGTGGAACTTGAAGGATGCGTTCTACGTGTTCTGGACCAGGAAGTCTAGGCCAGTTTTTGTAGGTAACTGAATTGAGCGTGACGTGCAATTTTGCTGGTGAACTCAGGTGACACCTGTTGGACATCTCACAAGTTCTTAGCGAAGCGGGGAGCGCCATTATTGACATATGGGCTTTTTGTCCATGTTGCTAAGCTGTTGGTGTCGCAGTCAACTCGCTCACATAGCTTGTATTCTGCATTTTGATCAAAATAGGCTTCAGGAGGTTGTGACGATTCCCCTGGTGGAAATTAGCTAGAGATTTCCAAATCCTGCGTTCCAGTTCGCAACCTTACTTTGTATTTATGTGGTAAGGGACAATGTAAGGGTGAGTACTGGAGATTAATTTTATTGCCTGTAGGCATAGTATGTATGTCAGTCTACAAAAAACTTTTGTATACGATTGTTTGAATCGTGGTGTGTGGTGCATGCAGGACTCTTTCACCAGATGGTTTAAGTCTAATGCTCCAGAGCCTTGGAATTGGAATATCTATTTGTTCCCTCTTTGGGTGACGGGAGTGATCGTGCGCTACTTCATTCTGTTCCCCTTGAGGTATCAATCTGTCCTATCTTTGAACAATTTCTTGCTGGTATATCTGATGGATTTTATTTGATTTATATTTTATTTTCTAATAGTGATCTATGAGGAGATGATTAATTTGCAACACTAAATGATAGCAGTTTACCTTCATTCATGAAAATTCTTATTATCACTGAGAGCTTTGTTAGAGTGAGCAGGATTATTCTGCTGGCGGGAGGATGGATATTGTTTTTGGGATTTTTTTTCCCTCTGCATATGGCATTGAAAAGTCATGACAATCTCAGGCGTCAAGTTGAGGTTAGTAGAGTGTGAAGTTATGTGCTTGTGGAATTCACAGATTCAAAATTGAGTGCATCACCATCCTCCTCCTCCTCATCAGCTTCTTGTTCTTCTTCTTGTTCTTCTTCACTTTCGAGATGGAAGCGATTTAATGCTCTTTCTTTTTTTATCATGTGACAGCGAGGCTTGGTGGAGTTCATATGTAGTGTGTTTGTGTGCTCATGGACTGGTGTTATCAAATATCATGGACCACGTCCTAGTACACGCCCCAAGCAGGCACATCATTACCTTCCTTTTTTGCAACAGTTGTTAAAATGTCTTTGTTTGTGGAGAAAGTTTGATTCTTAATCCCTTGATGTTGAAGTTGTACACTGTAACGGAAGACTGCGTGTATCATAGATAGAAACTTGGCCATCAGGATGGGAGTAGCATAATGTGGCTAAAATAGCCTAGAACAGACAAATGGATATTTTTTTCAAAAAAAATATCTTGCAGGTATTTGTAGCAAATCATACATCTATGATTGACTTCATCATATTGGAGCAAATGACAGCTTTCGCTGTAATTATGCAAAAGCATCCGGGCTGGGTTGGTAAGTTGCTATCTCTCTGTCTTCCACATCTCATTTTGATACCAAGCACTTGCACAAGCCCATTATCTCAACCAAATGTATTTTTGAATGTTCCTCAAGTTCGATCGATACTTTCCTGAGTCTTCAGTTTTAGCTGGAGTCAATGAGTAAATTAGGGTCACTGCAGTTAGTTGATTTCATAGGCATTGAGTGTAAACTTGCAAACGAGAGCTGAAGTAAATAAATCATAATACAAATCATAACTTGTGTGCAGGGTTTTTGCAAACAACGGTGCTCGAAAGTCTGTGTTGCATCACTCGTTTAGACTAGATTGTTACGCTTTCATATCCACACAATTGTGAGCTCAAACTTCTGAAACCGTTCTTGGGACACAGATATAATTTATCTATCCGCCAACAGATAAGGGAGAACTTTGATCTCAACAGTGCTTGGTGATGCACTCCCTCAGGCCACTCCTGTATTTCGAGTTTTAGGCGCTTCTTTTGCTCGGAGCAAAGTTTATTATTCTCAGGAACCAGTTGACTGCTTTTACGATCAGGTTTCAAGGGATACCTTGTTGGAAATAATTACTGACTTCTTTGAAGAAAGACCTAGATAAGCAAGTGTCTTTTGTTGCAGGCTGAAAAAGCACATTGAAGACCCAGACTCCAATCCACTTCTGATCTTTCCTGAAGGCACTTGCGTCAACAATGAGTACATTTGCATGTTTAAAAAGGTATCATCTGTCTTAAGGAAATTTGGCTGTTAAAAGTTTACGTTTGCGACTTGTGATACTTTATTGTTCTAACTTGTGTAGCTTATTGAACGGCTATGTCATGCAGGGCGCGTTTGAGCTTGACTGCATGGTGTGCCCAATTGCGATCAAGTATAACAAAATCTTTGTTGATGCTTTTTGGAATAGCAAGAAGTGAGATCCTTTGTTCGAAAACTGTTCACTTTTATTTGAGCATTGCACAATAGCCTTGCTGAGGATTCAGCAACAACAGAAAATTACGTACTCTATGCTTCATATTCTTTTGTTTGGTTTACTGAGTGATTTCTAAGTCATAGTTAAATTTGTGCTATACTCTCTGTAAAGTTGCATGTGTCTCATTGTCACGATTTAACAGGCATCGCATGTTTACTGTTCCTGCTACTAAAGATGTCCATTGGTGTGCCCAGACGGTCATTTACAATGCACTTGATGCGCCTGATGACATCTTGGGCGGTTGTGTGTGATGTCTCGTACTTGGAACCTCAAACATTGCGCCCTGGTGAGACTGGTCATTTTTTATATGCTTCACGACGCAGCGAAATGTATCATTGTGGTCTTCGTAATAAACATATTCTATGTGATCTGTGGAAAGCTTTGTAAAGATTGCTGATGAGCTGCTTGCTGCAGGGTGCGTGAGTTGATTGCTAAAAGGGCTAGAATAAAAAGAGTCCCTTGGGATGGCTACCTCAAGTATTTTCGGCCAAGCCCAAAAATCACAAATAAAAAGTACGTCTCTCTACGTGTATTTCAGGATCGCGCGTCTATTTATAGAATGATTGCAGTCCGTGAGCTCAGGGTTATTAATGCTGATTCAAGCATATATATTCTATTCTGGCTGAGATGTATGTTGATGAATCCTTCTCTGATTTCTTATTTATATCTTGTGTGACAGGCAACAAAGTTTTGCAGAATCTGTCATCAGGGGGTTGGAGGCTAGCAAGCAAATATGGTAACTGCAGACACTAACGCAACATCCTTGTTGATTTCCCGGTGTAATTTATTGTCACTTATTACTAAAAACTTGTCAACACTTTCCTGCCAGATTAGTTATATGAGACTTGTGAGCTACTCGCATACATCAAGCGTGCTTTTCCCTCCTTGCACTTGTATATGCACTATGACCTCCGACCTTGGGGCTTATAATAACATACAGGAAAGTGAAGGTTTCTGGACAGTGAAAGATGCTCTTGAACTCTGTGACAACACACATTCAGTTTTGTGTATTTAATTAGTTTGGAAACAAATGGATATTTTGTTGCAGACTTCTCCCCATGTAGATACAATCTTCTACAGTTCTGTGACACAGTTTGACTCTGGGATGGAAACATCAATCCTTGCCTTCAGTCTCCACCATACGCAACTTCGAAATAAGTTATCCGATCACTTCGTGGAAAAGGCTTCGCTTCCGGCAAAGGGTAAAAGCTTCCACTAAAAAAATGAAATCAAACCTACTACAATACTAAACCCAGAAGCGTAGATCACAAGAAATATGAAAGACAGCACACGACACCACCTCCCAGCCATGTCTGCAACCCTGTCGAGCTTTTTCATATGCTCCTCACAGGCCACATCACCCCACCTGCAGTTGTCCTTACCCACAAGCTCACATGAGATATTCACGGCAGAAGCTCTATAAACAATTGAGGTCCTTTGACCTTGAGAATCCATTTCCATGGCCGTCACCGCAAGGCTGCAGTTGAATCAAGTACCATTTGTTGTGCTACTGTTTTCAAAAGCAGAATTTACGTGATTCGCTTCCCAAGACTCGGGCACTGAAAGTCTATTGTGTGGCTTCGGCCCACGGTGCCTGGAAAGGCTGAAGAGGAACCCACATGCGGCAACTGGGCACGGGCGGCGTGTGTGGACAGGGTGGGTGGCCCCGTACGCATTGTCGTACCCGGGGGAGATATTTTCGAACAGGGGCGGAAGAGAATGTCGCTCAGAACTCTTGGCCGGTGTTAGGCTTGCTCACCGACTGAAAGGGAGGCGGGTCTAGGGCCAGTGGATTTTCCACACGTGGCGATACAAGGCACGGGATTCATGAAGCGGAATCCGCGCGCTTGAAGGAGTTGGATAGTGGAATCGGGCGGGAGATGCTGAGTAGGATACATCCTTCCCGCCCTCTTTGGCCCACCTGTGGATATTTATCAGTTCTGGGAGCCTTGGTTACCCCCTTACCAACTGCTGGCCATCGTACAAACGGCGTGGCAGCCTTCGGCGGCATTATATCGATTATATCTTGGGGGTAGGAGTGTGGCTTCATTGATTCTCACTCTACAATTGAAGCATGTCATTGCATATTAAATCTATATTGTGATGGATGTGAAGATCAGAAGATAGCAAAAAAAAATTCTATTGAAATTTGGGTTACATGGATTTGTCTGTACCACTTCTCTCAACTTATTCCCAAAAATATATATTAATAAATTAAAATAACAATTTTGTCGATGATAACTATCATGACAATGTCTGTTATCATCGATTCAATCCTTAAAATTTAGAAATATAAAATCAAAGTGTAATTTGAGCATTGCTTGTGTATGTCTTTTTTAATAAGATTATATAAATGTAACATCATGATATTTTCTGTATTAGTATTTTGATTTTAGTTTTAAGAAATATTGTGGGATTTTTTATTTTGAAGAAATTGCCTCAATTAATTAATTAATATTATGATTTTGTGTAGGGTATTATTAATGCTATCACAATTTTTGCTACTACTACGACAATTTTTGCTATTGCCACCACAACTTGCCACCCATTTAACATATTTTTTTAGATTTTTTATTCTAATCAATTTTTTTGTTAATATTTCTATTATATATATAAATATATAAATATAAATTAAATTTTAATAAAAAATATTAAAAATATTAATAAGAATATATACATATATAATTTAAAATAAGAATACTAAAATATAAAAATATAAATTAAATTTTTTTTAAAAATATATCTATTTTTTATTTAACATTGACAAATGATATGGATGGCATGTGGTGGATGGTGGATTGTGGTGGCAATAGTAAAAATTGTGGTGATAATAACAAAAACTACAGTGGCATGTGGTAGATGGCAAATTAAGGTGGTATTAGCAATATCCTTTTGTATATTTTAATAGTTACTTTTGATAAATCAACAGAGTTAAAGTTATATTATATTTGATAATAAGTTCTTAAAATTTTTAATATATGTTAACTTCAAATATTATACTAATTACATAGTTAATTTGGTCAATAAGATTATTCAAGTTAATAGAATATGTCATTATAAAAAAAAACAAAGACTTATTGTTCAATGATTTTGAAGTCTAAACTTTGGTACTTTGCATATAATTAGATCCAAAATCCATGTCATAGACATACTCCAAGTTACCACTTTCTAGAGCCTTGTAGAACCTTTTGTAGTCTTTTAAAATCTTTTTCAGTCTTCTAGAATCATCTAAAACCTTCTTGAGTCTTCTAAAATCTTCTTCAATCTTCTAGAATCTTTTAAATTTTTTTTAGAAGTTTCCATAGATGCTTTATAGACTTCTAAAAACTTCTTAGTTTCTTTCGTAGTTAAAATCTTCCATAGGTATTTTCATCAAACTGAAGAAGCTTCTGTAGAAGGTTTGATATGATATAAACCTTACAATACAAATAGGAGGTAAGATCGAGATACACCTCAGTTTTACCAATATAAGTCTTGGAGCAATCCAAAGTCTTGCCTTATTTCTTAATATCAATTTAATTCTTGTTCTTATCAACCATCTAATTTTTTATTTTTGAAATCAATCTAGTTATATATTCTTATCTTTATCCATTCACTAATCCATTATTTTGCATCCTTGATAGTTTGGCAAGACTATTAAATAATTATATTAGAACTTTGATATCTTGATAGAGAGTGGATTATCCCTCTTCTTGAAGATATTATTATGTTCTAAAATAGTACATATTATCTCCCTTTAGACTAATATGCTTATCTATTGCAGTTTCATTTTTATTTGGAAAGAATGGATTATCTCTTTTCTAGGATGTATCATTGCATTTTAAAGGTTGTGGATTATCATCTTCTAAATTAATATTATTTAATAATATTTCTTTTTAGTATAAAAAATACAACATTAAAAGATTGTTGATTTTTTCTTTGCCAATATGGAAGTAGATCAAGTTATAGGAGGTGTATTTTCACAAACAAAGAATAGAGTAGTAACTCTTATAGATCTTTAAGCTCTTTTAGATAGTGTACAAGAAGAAATGGCATTCTTTTGTAATTCTAAAAAAAAATAAAAAATGGAGTTAGTATCTAAAGAAATCAAATAGAAGATTTTTAGTTTGCAGCAAGAGATTATTTGATTTAGGAAAACAAGTGGTAGGCAAGCTATGCACATGACCCCTATAGAAGTTCCAAGGATTGTTATGAAAGAGCCAAAGGCTAGTGTGCCTGATAAATTTAATGAAATAAGATCCAACTTTCGAGATTTTGTGCAAGAAGTACGGCTCTATTTACAATTATATTGTTCTTTTTATCTGAGTGGATTTACTCAAGTTTCTTCTATAAGTACTTTTTTGTCAAGAAGTGCTCAATCATAGTTTGTTTCCATATTAGAAAAGAATTCTCCAATCTTTTACAATTTGAAGGCTTTCATGGAAAGACTTATTATTGTATTTGGAGATAGTGATTGGAAGAAGGTGGCAAAAAAGAAGATCGAAAACCTACAATAAGAACGATGTCCAACTACAATTTATGTTGCAAAATTTTAACAACTTATTTGTAATTTTAACTAGAATAATAAAGCTTTTATGATTCAATTTTATTATGGCTTAAAAGACAACATGAAGAATTCATTGATCACAATGCTAAGAATTAAAAGCTTAGAAGAACTCATGTCTTAAGCTATTACTTCTCATAATTGCCTATTTGAATTGTTACAAGAGAGACAATCAATTTTTAGCAATACCTATGTACGATTGCTACATCTTTAAGAACATCAAAGAAGCCATCAATACATCCTAAAGCTATGCAGATTGATGCAACTCAATTCAAGCTATTAACACCCACAAAAAAGATTACATATCAATAGCAGAATCTATATCTATATTGAAGAAGATTTAATCACAAAGCAACAAACTATCCAAATAAGTCTAGAGAATTCAAGGTATGAAGCATAATATGTAAATTAGAGAGGTCAAAAAACAAAGATGTCTAGCCACAATAGGGACCTTGCAATTGGAAACCCCCAAATCTAAATTATTAGAAAAAAAAGCTCTTCCTATTTCTAGATGTAATATCTTGTTTTATGCTTTTTATACATATAAGAACCTTAAGATAGGAGACTTCTGCTAAAGTCCTTTTAGATAGTGGAGCCTCAACATACTTTATAGATAAAGATTTTACAATCTAATATAATTTTAATACTTGTAAAGAATATCCATCTTGCACCTATTGAAGTCATTGATTGATGAAACCTTGTATTAGGAGATGTTATTGAAGAAATCCAACTATTGGAAGTGGTACTAGGAGATTAAGTATCATATATTGTCTTCAATATCATTTGATGTCCAACAAATCCTATTATCATTGGACTTCGTTGATTTGAATTATATAATCTCAATATTGATTGGAATTTACAAAAGATTTTTCTCAAGGTTCAAACATCAAAAGAAGAAACAAGGCGTAATTTCATTTCTTGAAATTAAAGTATTTATGTAAGTTTCAAAAAAAAGAGTTGCATTTGTATTATATGCTACTCCAATAAAAGATCCAATTGGACAATTTAAGTAAGATATTTCCAATCAATATCATGATTTTGAAGATATATTTGAGAAGAAAAAAATAAATATATTATTAAAATATCATCCTTATAACTATACAATTGAATTACAAGATAGAGCTCAACTTCCATTTAGTCCAATTTATAATCACTAACAAACAGATCTTACAGCCTTGTAAGAATACATTGATAAAAATCTAATTAAGAATTTTATTAGACACTCAAAATTATTTGTTAGAGTGCCTATCTTACTTGTGAAGAAAAAAAAAGGTTATATATATATATATATATATATATATATGCATTGATTATCTAGATCTAAATAAAGTAATTATAAAAAATTACTATTTATTATCATTAATCTTAAGATTATTGGAACAATTAGGATAAGCAAAGATTTTTATAAAGATTGATTTGAGAGGCACCTATAACCTAGTTAGGATTAAAGAAGGAGATCAATAGAAGATATCATTTTGTACAAGGTATGGACATTTTGAGTACAATGTTATGCTTTTTGGACTTACAAATGCACTTGTAATCTTTCAACATATAATGAATGATATCTTTCAAGAATATTTAGATGATTTTATAGTCATCTATCTAGATGATATCTTGATCTTCTTTAAGAATGAACAAGACCATGAATATCACATATATATATGGTATTAGAAAAATTTAAAAAAAAATGGATTAGATGTCAAATTAAAAAAGTGTTCTTTTTATCAATCGTTAATCAAGTTTTTGAGATATATTGCTTCTAAAAATGGGATTTATATGGATTCAAAGAAGATACAAACTATTATAAAGTAGAAACAATTGTTATTAATTAGAGATGTATAATATTTTTTGAGATTTGTAAATTTCTACAAAATCTTCATTAAAGATTATTCTAAGATTGTAGCTTTATTAATACAACTTACAGAAAAGAAAAAATTTATTTGAGATGATAAGGCTGAAGAAGCATTCAAGAAGCTAAAAAAATCTTTTATTTTATCTCCTATATTTATTCATATAGATCCAATAAAACCATTCATTTTGGAAATAGATGCCTCAAATTTTGCACTCGGATTTGTGCTTTCTCAAAGTGGTGATGATAGTCAACTTCACCTGATAGCATTTTATTCTTAAAATTTTTCAACTACAAATATCAATTACAAGATCTATAATAAGGAACTATTGGCAATTGTTGCTGCTTTTGAAGAATGGCGCCATTTGATAGAAAGAACTCAATACAAGATCACAATATATATTAATTACAAAAACTTGGAATATTTTATGAGTGTCTGAGTTTTGAACCACCATTAAGCATGATGGAGCATATCATTATCTTAATTTGATTTTATAATTACATATTGTTTAAAAAAACTTCAAAAAAAACTAGATATCATTTTTTAACATTCATATCTTATATCAAAAATAGGAGATATTATAATAGATCAATAAAAATTAATCATGTTGAAACTGTCTAATTTATAATTGAAGATATTGACAATATTTACTTATGCAAATATAACTCTTAAATCAAAAATTTAGAGAGTAATGAAGACAAATCCATTTGTGAATAGCATTTAGTAACATCTAAAAAATACAGAGGTGGAAGAAAACAATAATTTTAAATTCAAGGATGGATTGTCATATTTCAAGGATTTCTTGTATGTTCCTCCAAATCCTACAAGACTTCAAGTTCTTCAAGTATAACATGATTTTCCAACAATTGGACATTTTGGCTTTAATAAGACCTTAGAATTAATATCAAGAAATTATTAGTGGCTTCAAATATAGAAATTGGTAAAAGAATTTATCTAATCATGCAAAATTTGTGCCCAAATAAAGATCCCAAGACACCAATTATATGGACTTCTTCAACCACTTCTAATTTTTAAGAATCCATACCAATTGTTATCTATGGACTTCATTACAAATCTTTTGATTTCTAATGGCAAAAACTTATTTTTTGTTATAGTAGACTATCTTACTAAGATGGCACATTTTATTTCATGCAATAAGACTATTTGTAGGGAAGAAATGGCTAAGCTTTTTATTCATAATATTTATAAAATATACAACCTTCCAAGTAACATCATTTTGAATCAAGGACCATAATTTATATCAAATTTTTTTTAAAAATTATTTCAACTTTTGAAGATGAAGATCAATCTTTCATCAACTTATCATCCTCAGACCAATGGTTAATCAAAACAAGTGAATCAAATCTTGGAATAGCATCTTTATTGTAGTATAAATTATCAATAAGATAATTGGATGAATATCCTATTGTTGGCTAAATTTTCATATAATAATATCAAATATTCTTTAACAAAGCAAATTCCATTCTTTTCAAATCATGGACACCATCCTAGAGCAAATCTATTTCAAATTAAAGATGTAAGAAGTCCATCTCAAATTAATTGTATTAGAATTTGTATAGAAAATCTAGCTACTTATTTGAAAGCCATCTATAAAGAATTAAAACTTTAATTACAAATGGTTCAAGATCGATATAAAGACTATGCATACATCTATCACAAGAGCCAAGCAAAGTTTAAGATAAGAAATCGTGTCTAGTTACTTTAGCAAAATATACAAACAAATCAATCATTATGGAAGTTAGATTATCAGAGACTTGGATCATTTACAATTTATACCAAATAAATGTAGTAAGTTTTTATCTTGAACTATCAAATAGCTTACGTATTTATCTAATCTTTTATGTCTTATTTTTAGAAACCTATTATAAATGAAATATTATTGAAAGAGCTCTTCTACTACCAACTCTAGTTGAAGTCAATCAAGAGTTTGAATACAAAGTGGATAAAATATTAGATTTACATATAAAGCATGGACGATTGGAATATTTTATCCATTAGAAGGATTATGGAGTTAGCAAAAGAATATGAGAACCTTCAAATAATCTTAGAAATGCACTTGAGAAAGTTTACAAATTCTATCAATAATATTCTATAAAATCTAGATTCAATTGCCATTGAAGAATTTGTAGCCACCAACATCTCTTGGCTTCTAAATAATATTTTTTTACCAACAATAGAAGACCAATATAAAAAAGAGAGAGCTACATCAAGACCTTCACTTTTATATAGTCATTTTTTCTAAGATAGAATAGATTGTGCTAGAAGCTTAGTAGCTACTATATCAAATCTTCATAATTTGAAGGACTTATAGGAATAAGAATTAGAAGATCCTTTGACCACACAAGCCCCTAGTTAACCATTGCGATTTTCACAATCTATTGGATTTGAAGAACATGAACAAGGTAAAGAATGAGTATTCCAATGCCACATTTGGAATCTTTGGAGGTACGGCCTCATTACAAAAATCTTATTTCAAATGCTTGAGTTTTGATGATACTCCTTAAGATTGAAAGGATAACTCCAATTGGTTAAGAAATTATGCTTAAAAGATATTTTAAAGGTCACAACAAATAACAGATTCTTAAATGGGACGTTGATATAGTAAAAGCTATCAATTCCATCTCAAGGATCTTGTAGAATTGATTACCAACAAACAAAAGACAAAATAAGTTACTTCTTTACTTTGACAAATTTTAGATTTCTTATATATGTGATTTCTTTATTAAAACATTTAGGCTTCTTGTAGAACTTGTCGCTAGAAGGGGAAGTGATGTCATGGATATATTTTAAGTTATTATTTTTTAAAACCTTCTAGAATCTTTTATAGTTTTTTAGAACCTTTTAGAATATTTTTTAATCTTTTAGAACCTTCTTTAGTCTTCTAAAATCTTCTTCAACCTTCTAAAATCTTCTAAGATATTCTTAGAAACTTCCATAGATGCTTCATAGATTTTTAGAAACTTTCCAATTTTTTTTGTAATTAAAATTCTCTATAGGTACTTCCATCAAGCTAAAGAAGCTTCTATAGAAGGTTTCATAGGATATAGACCTTGCAGTATAAATAGGAGGCAAGACCAAGGTACAACTTAATCTTGCCAATACAAGTCTTGGAATAATCCAAAATATTGCGTTATTTCTTGATATCAATCTAGTTCTTATTCTTGTCAACTATTTAATTCTTTGCTCTTGAAATCAATCTAGTTATATATTCTTTTCCTTGTCCATTTATTAATATGTTGTCTTCCATCTTTAACAATCCAATAAATTAAAAATTTGTCCTCAAACTTAGCTTTGATTTAAAGAAAGCTTATTGATTATCTTAAAGCATCAGTAAGTTGTTATATTTCTTATTAAATATTAATTTGCAAGTACTAATTCTAAAAACAATTCTCCTCATGTCAAAGTTGACAAGTTCTAATTGGAATTCATATTAAAAGGAATTCCATATTAATTGCTAATTTGAGCTGAATTTATATATAACTTAGCATTAATAGAAAGATTACAAGGATTTAATTTAAATTAATCAATAGAAGAAATAAAATAATAATTAAAAAAATATATTATATTTATAATTTATTCAAATAAATATTTAAAATAAATAATAATAATAATAATAATAATAACCATCAATCTTAGTGGTTACTTAAACTACTTCAATTAATTATTAGTGGTTAGTTATTTTTTTTGCTAATAGCTACTTATTCTTGTAACTTAATATGTTTTAGTTTAAACTTTAAGATATTTAGTTCTTACATGGATTGGATATCTCCAACTTGATTTTTATTATCTATATCTCATTGATTTAGTTCTTATATGGATTGGATATCTTTGATCTATCTTCTATTATTTAGATTGTATTGGTTCAAGTTTCTTTATTGGATTGGTTCTTTTAAATTACTTTTAATTAATCAGGCCAATTAATAATATATATATGTAGAATATTATTAATGCCACTACAATTTTTGCTATTACCACCACAATTTATTATCTACTAAACATATTTTTTTATATATTTTTTAATTCTAATTAATTTTTTTTGTGTGTGTATATATATATATATATATATATATATATATAAATATATGTTTTAATTTAATGCATGTTTTAAATTAAAACAATGTATGTATGCTTGAATATCTTTAAAACTTTAGAGGTCAAATTGAATAATCATTAATTTACAACTTAAACTTATATTATATATAATTTTTTAAAAAAAGATTTTTTTTATAGACATAAATATATGTTTATTATTTTTTAATTATTTAAAAATATATTATGATTTAATTAAAGTTTTTGATATTAATTCTTCATCAAAATAATTATATGATTTTTATAAAATTAATATTCAAAACTTCTAAATATTATATAAAATAAAAATATATAAAATCTATTTTAGAATTTAAAAAATTGATATTATTATTTACAAAAACTTTGAAGAAATAACAAATATAAAAAATAAAAAATAAAAAATTATTTTTAAAAAATACTATTATATATTTAAAGTATATTTAAAATATATTAAAATATTTAAAATTTTAATTATTTAATATTATTTTGATTTTATAATTTTTGAATTAAATTATTTTAATTTTAAAATATAAATTTTTATTTTAGTTTATTTTAAAAAAATGATTGATATAAAATATAAGCAAGATCAAATTCTTTGTACCAATCAAGAAGATTGTAGAATTGACACACAATGTATTTTACAATTTTTGGAGTAAGAGGAGGATAATAGATGCTAGGATTTGATACAATTTTGGCTATATATGACAAATAGTAGGATTATTAGTGTTTTTATGGTAGGTTCAGATAACAAACAAATTTTAGATAGAATGTGCTATAACTAGTAGAAGGCATTATTGTATTGTAATATGACTATTGGATAAAAGAGTAAATAAAGACCAATATTTTAGAAGGGCTTAATTAAAAATTTAATAAAAAACTTCTTTAGAAATTATAGGTAAAAAATAGGACAAAATAAAAAATTTAATATTTATGCTATCTTTTTTGTTAAAAGTACTTCTACTTACTTTGTAGAGCCATAAATAAAACAAGACAAGGTAGATTAGACATAAAACCATTATAGATATCTTTAGGTGAAAGTTAAAGGTGGTTTTTAATAAAAATTATTAAAAAAAACTTAGATTGATACTTAGGATTGAAATCAAACTCCAAGGCATAAAAACAAGCGCTTATAACAAATATAAGGTCTTTAATTGGTTAAAAAGTGAAACTAAAGAGTAGACTGTAGGAGATTTTTATGAATGTTAGATTTATGCAAAGCAAATTTATATAACTTTGTAAGAACTAAGTAAAATTAGAGATGGTTTTGATCGCTATGTTTTTGAATAATAAATTGGGCTCTATATTAAAGAAAATATTATAATTTTATATTAGATATATAAATATATTTTTAAATAAATATATTAGATAGATATTAAATATATATTTTTAGATTTATATATATATATATATATGTATTGAGTGTATATCTTAAATTTAAACATAATTGATTGCTTAGATTTGAACTTATCAAAATTCAAATATATTATTGTACCAATATTTGGTAGTTTGAGGATTAATAAGGATATCAAAAAAATTCAAAGATTTGCCAATTGAATTGAGTTAAACTTTTATGAGCTAGTAGCTGATATGAAGAAAAAGATCTATACAAATTTTGAGAGAAAATTGATGGTAGAAGAAAGAGATCTTATTACATGGAGCTCAAAATCAAAGTTGGAGAAAGATGTTGCTTGACACCAAAATAATATTTTTGTCTTTTCTCTCAATGTATAAGTGAAATTTTCTTCAAATTTCTTGGGCTTGTTTCTCGCTAGAAATAATAGGCATGCAAGAATTAAAGTTGAACTAAAAATTCATTAAATTTTTTTAGAATTTTAAATTTATTATTTGATCTATTTAAGATTGATTCAGATTTACTTAGGATTTAATTAGGATCTACTTAAGATTCATTAGGATTTATTCAAGATTTTATTAGGATTATTTTAGAATTTCTTTTGGATTTACTTAAGATTTGATTAGACTTTGCTTAGGATTTATTTAAAAATAATTTAAGACTTATTTAAAAATTAATTATGATTTATTTGGAATTGTTAGTATTTACTTAAAGATTATTTAAAGTTTGATTAGGATATGATAGGATATACTTAGGATTTTTTGGAACTTGCTTAGGATTTTGTTTAGATTTTTTATGATTGCATAGATTTATAATTTGGAGTTAAAAGAAGTTAGAATTGCTTGAGTTTAGGATTTCTAAGAGGATCAAGATTGTTAAGATGAGTGTTTTTAATTACCTTATGCATTTTTGGATTATGAAAAGAAATTTAAGATTTAGATAAAATCTTTCTATAGATAGATAAATGGTATATTTTAAAGCTAGACTTTATATAGTATAATATGGTAGAATAAAAAAATTTAAAAACTTTAAAAAAAAAAATTAAAAGTAAAAAAATATAAATGGATTTGTATGTAGCAAGGATTTAAGATGACAAGACATTAATAAAAAAATAGTTGATTTTATATTATAATTTTAACAAAACATGGATGGAAATTGGATTTGGTGGTTATCAACATCATAATATAGAAAAATAAATGAATATTGATTGATTACAATTATCTTCCAATTAATTATAAAAATCAATATGCAACAAAATATCAAATATAATTTTTTTTTTAAGTAGTCTTAAAAAGAAATAAAAGTAAAGACAATATAATTTGAATAAGAAAATAAAAAGTGTAAGCATAATAGATTCTATAAATATAGCTAAGAATAATAAAGAATATAATATAAAATTTAAAAATATAACAAATAAAGAAAGAATAGAAATAGGTAATGAATACTTTACTATAATAAGAGATAGACATAATAAGAACTCATTTAATGAAACAAATTCACCTAAAATAAAAAAAATCAAACTAAAATCCCTATCTTTGTGTAAGAAACAACCACAATCTAAACTTTAATATTATTAAAGTTGAAACACAATCAATAATTATAAAAAAAACATAAAGCTTAACAAATAGATTAGAAATGATAAAGATAGTAAATAAATGATTATAAAAAAATGATAGTTATAAAAATTTATAAATATAAAAATATAAGCAAGTATGGATGCTTCTTTGCCTCAAAGACAACTACAATATAATATATATGATATTTTTAACACTAATAAGAAGTCAAAACTAACTATATATCAATTTAAAATTAATATTAATATATTTATAGTTAGATTTAATATAGACTAATATTAAATAAGTCTCCTACATATCATATTTATTGCTTGGATACTAAGGCTTATAATTTAGATTAAAAAATAAATTGAGTAATAAATTTGGAATAAAAATAATTTAAAAAATATATGAAAAATACTTTTATGACTATTAAATATAAAAATTAGAGCTTAATTATTTGAATTAGTCTATGTGGTATACATAGATTGATACCATAGTCTATTATATTGAATTATAATAGACCTAGTTTTTTTCACAATAAACCATTGGACTTGTAAATTTACAATGTCCTAAAGTCCATCTAAGCAATAATCAAAGCACAAGAAATGACCATGCAATAGTTAAAACATTATAAACTTTTAGGCATAAAGATACAAAAGTTAGAATACAAAATTAAGATAGAAAAAGCTTTTGCATCTCTTCAAAAAGATCTCTAAAATAAACATGCACAACAAAGATTGAAAGAAGCCCAAAGACACTTGAAAAAATTTGAAAGTTGGAAGGGAGAAAGATATTGAATACAACTACAAATAAAATATAAATTAAAAAGAGATAAATATACCAAAGCATTTTTTAAGGTTGTCAAAAAAAAAGATTATATTCCTAAATTTTTAAACTTTATGATGAGCTTGAGAATAAAGTAAATAAGCAACTATTGCTTAATAAAGTATGACATGATTTTTATACTTATTTATATCATGGCCATAGTAATATAAATTTATATTAAAATAACATAATTTTTTTTATAAAAAAATAATTTTTAAAAGTCTCCAAGAAAATGAATACTAACCTTATACAACCAATTGGACCAAAAGAATTACAATAAGCAATAAAAAAGATGGTAAGTCAAAAAAATACTAAGTGTAAATGAGATAGAAGTAGAATTCCTTAAAATTTATTAAGAGGTCATTAGAGAAGACTTTCTTTCTATTATTAATAAAATCTAGCTAAAAAAATATTTCTAAAAAATATTTTTTATAGAAAAGGTTATACTTATATATAAGAATAGAGATAGAATTGCCTTTAGCAATTGAAGATCCATTATATTACTCAATACATTATATAAGATTTATATCAAAGACATTCTATAAAAAATCCTTATAGAAATTATAAATTGGGATTAGAAACTTTCTTGCCACTAAAATATATCTTAAATAAAATTTTGGTGATTCTAAAAACCACAACTTGGACCAAATCTTCCAACCAATCTCTCCTTTTATAATTAGATTTTTGAAAGATATATGATAATATAATATAGATTTATTTATTTAAAGAGATAAAAAATGGGCTTCTATTTAAAATTTATTAATATAAATAAATTATTGATTATAAATATAGAAGCTTTGATATATATTAATAGAAATTTAATAATTTTATTTTTTTATTTTAAAGAGAAGTGAAAAAAAAGTTTCTATTTAGCACCATATTTTTTCTTTTAGTATAGGTAAAATCTTAAAATATTTTTTTATGATAGTATATTTCTAGGATTAATATAATAAATAAGAAATTATATTATTGGTTTTTAATTTTAAATAATATTACTAAAAGAAGAAATATTTTAAATAATATCTTATGCTCTTCTATATTATTATTATTATATTACTAGCGAAGGTGGCTTTAGAATAGTTAATTCAAAAAAACTTTATATTTTTAATTTTCTAAATGGATGATTGGAGCTTTATATGTAAGTAAATAAAATCTTCAAACTTTCTTGTGATTTATATTTATGAAAATAATATTAAAGATTTTTTTTAAAATAGATTTTAAATATTGAATAGGATTTTATTTATAACCATAAATAGAAAATTGGATCTAAAGTGTGGATTTAAATCGATAGAATTCAATCTAAGATACTTGGTCATGTATAAAATAAGTCTCTTTTATCCTTCTTTGATGTGTAGAATAAATTTTTATGGTAGAATTTAAATATTTTACTTATAAATATCTAATTAAAAATTCAAAAAAATATAAGATTTTCAAAAATAAGATATAAAGGATCGAAAACATCTACAATTAACAAATTGAATATCTTATATCAAAAGAAGAAATAGAATATATATTTTTACTTACCAACTAAGAGAATATTTTTTAGCAATACTTATTAATTAGGCATCTAAGGTTTTGGCAATTTTTCCTAAAAGAAGGTGTATAGCCACCAAAAATAAGGAATCAAATTAAATTATATAATATAATCAATGTACATCTTTTCAAACATGTCTTTTAGATAAGAGATCTATCCATAATAATAAATGCTTATATTTGGTTTATAATTCCTTATGTGATAAAAATAAAAATATATAGATTAGAAATACAACCAAAGATTTTATATTATAATAAAAATTTATCAAAATAACTTTTATCATTATAAGTAAGTTTGGCTAGCTTAAATTGTGCCAATAAATGAAATTTTGTCAAATTATTTTGGATGACCACAAAGAATAAAGCTACAAAAAAGGATAAAAAAGATAATATGATTTATTTATTTTAAAAAATTAAAAATTAAAATTTCAATCTTTAAATTTATTTTTAATAAAGAAGATATAATATTATGTTCTATACAACCAAATTAGGTTCTAAGTTCTTAGAAAAGCAACAAAGCTGGCAAAATTTTATCACTTCCAAATAAAAAAATAAATTAGATATTAATTATAATATTAATATAAAAAAAAAGGATATTTCAGGTTAAGATTATACAAAGAAGGGATGCTAATGTAGCTAATATATCATAAAGAGGTACATGTCAACATATAGAGAGCTTAGTCTAATAAAGACACATCTCATTATTGTCAAAAATATAATGTTTGGCCTTTAGAAAACAATAATGTATAGATTTTAGGAATATTTTTAAGCCAAGTATATTTGGAATTAGATAATATTAATTTTATATAAACTAACTATTATCCTAAGATAATGGAGACTTTGAAAAGTATTTTAAAAAAAAAACACTATCTAACTATGCTTTATGATTTGTCTTTATTCAATTATAACCATAGTCTATGTATTAAACAAACCTTGTTGATACAAAAAAATTAAAAATTAAAAATCAAAATATATAATATGATAATTAAACCAAATAATTTAAATCACTAAATTTTAAAGTTATACATATAATTTTTTTAAAATCATAATTAATTTTTACATTATTTTACATAATAATTTATTAAACATACTAAATACTAAGCATTTTTATATATTTCCATAAGAGCTTCAATTCAAGTGCTTGATTTGTAGATACTTCTTATGGGACAATATCACAAGTATATGTATCATTCAAAGAAAGTAGAAGTGAGTATATACACAAGTAAAAGTAGATAGAAATAGATTAGTCAAACAATAATTTCTTCAAGAAACAACATATCTACAAGTGCATTATGTGGCTTTGGTTATATTTTTTAGAAGTTTTTTAATTCTAGAAGCATGTTGCAATTTTGATACTTTAACCAAAAGCTTCATGGTTCTTAGAAAGCTTGCACATGGTATTTTTGCTAGCTAATATACATACAAACAAGACTAAAACCATCTTTACTATTATCAATATTTTTTTGTGTTCTAATCTTAGTTAAAGTCTATTAAATATTTTTACATAGCAATAGCTATTCTAATAGCTTCTTGTCTTAGCAATGTATTTCTTTTCGGTCTTTTACTTCATTTTTGTAATTATACATGGTTATACTATTTTTTGATAAGTTTATCAAGATTTTATATTTTAGATACAAATATGTATATTAATATAAAAGTAAAAAAAAATAAAAAAAAATAAAAAAAATAAGGTAGATAATATCTTTAAAAAAAGACTGTAATTTTTTTCTAAGAGGATGTTAGATCTACAAATCTCTTTAAATATACCATATTAGAATCAAAAAAATTATTTAATTTTTTTAGATTAAATTTTTTTATTTATTTTAGATTAAAAAATTTTATTTAATTTATTTTATATATATATATATATTATTTTTATTATTCTAGTATAGTTTTATTAAAAAATATTTTTTATTAATCTATTATATATTTTTTAATCATATATAATAATATTATCTTTTAACAAGTTTAAGAAATATTAATTTTTGATATTTTTTAGAATTTTCGATATTTAGACTTTTATAGGTATATCATATAGCTATTAAAATTTATTCTACATGTTTTCTACTTTTGAAAAGTTGCATTAGAAGTAACTTATAACTTGATGCTTGAGCCACAAGCTTTGCGGTTCTTAAGAAGCTTCTACTTAGTAGTTAGTATATATGGAAGTAAGAATAAGGCCATCTTCACTCTTAACAACACCTTTCTTGTACTCTAATCTTAGTTCAAGATTCTCTTGGTTCATTGTAATTAGCAATAGCCATTTTAGTTTCTTTCTGTTTTATAACTAAATCTTAATTGTCTACTTTTTCTCTTTCAATGATATAAGAATATATTGTCTTCTCAAAATTATATCCTAATTTATGTCCTTAACAAGATCTTATTTTTAAAATATCATTATAACTTTAAATATTAGTAAACTTAATTATTATTATTTTAATTATTTTTTAATTTAGATATAAAATTATATTCTATTAAATTTAATTACTTTTAAAATTATATATATATAATAATTTATATATTTTTAATATATATATATATATAATAAATTTATCTTTATTCTAATATATTTGTAAAAAACAAAAAATACTAGTTTTTAAAAATATAATCAATAAATATGACTATAACTTATTTATATTAATAATTTTTAATTTTTGTACCTTTATTATTATTTTTGGATATAATTGTAGTGATCTTTTAATTCTTTAAAATACTAAATATTAATAATTTAATCAAGTAAATTGTTGTATTTTGGTCAAAAGTGATTTTATAATCTTTGGTGTACTCATGTGTTACTTAAGAAACTATTTGATTTCTTTTGTATTCTAATTAATACACCATATATTTTAAGATTTAAGATAAAAATTTAATATAATTAAAGGTCATTTTTCAATCAATTTAATTTTTATATATATATATATATATATATATATATATATATATATATATTTTTTAATTTTAAAAATATATTAAAAATAATCATACTGAAATAATACTCTTTTTTATTAAAAAAATTAACAAGATAGATCTTTGTAAATAAATTTAATATTATAAGTATAATTTTAAATTTAATAATAGTATTATAAGTATAATTTTAAATTTGATAATAGTATTATATATATATATATTTATACTTATAAAAAATTATAAAATTATTTTATTATATTTAAAATAAAATTAATAAACTATAGAATAATTATTTATAAACTAAAAATATTAATTTTTATTATTTTATTTGAATATAAATGATTATATTTATTTTAGATGGTATGAGCACCAAAAATTGCTCAATAATTTAATTACATTGGTTGTGCTAATTTTTAGTAAGTTTTTTATATAAAAAAATATTAAATGATTAGTGAATCTTAAATTAATTTTATAAACATTAGAATCAAAGTTCTTTAAAGTCAAACTTCTTAAAAAGACTTAGAAGGTTTTTATACCTAGAAGCCCACTTTAAAAGGCCATGGTTCAAAAGCCTTTTCAAGGTTCTTCACTTGGTGAAGTAAAGCCTTATTGTAGAAGCCTTAGTCATTAGATATAGTATAAAGTATAAATAGACCATAAGATAGATAAAATTATTTTTTATTATAAATCTAAATATGTCAATTTTTAACTTAATTTTAATAATTATGAGAAGTATTATATATATATATATATATATATATATAATTTTATTTTAAATAAATTTTTATACAGCTTATTGAGTTCTTTTAAAAACTACCTCTTGTGATAGGCTTAAAGAATATTTTGGAGGATAATACTATCCATGTCAAATAAGAAAAGTATACACTGCACCTTATCTATTCAACTTAGGGCTTTTGGACCAGTTATTCTAAGTATAAAGCCAACTTAGCAAGGCTTTTCAATTTCAACCAATCAAAAGATTTAAAAGTTGTAGCCTCTCAACATGTCTTCTAAATATAAAGTCTCTTTTAGATATTAAAAAGAAGACATTACTAACTAAGTTTGACCACTAGAATAAAACTTTAAACAAAAGCAAAGATAAAGAGATGAAAAATGATAGGTAGAAAGAAATTAAGTTTTTGGTTTTTATGGATGAAATATGCCAAGTCAATTTTTAGATAATTCAGTGCAGCTTAGGATTTCTATTAGAAAGGAAAATGAATGGAAAAAAGAAAGAAAGAAAGTATGACTAAATTGGAGGTAATTCAAATCTTAATCCTACAAATATCACATATTTAATAAATTTTATATTTTTTATATTAATTTTTTTTAAAATAATCAAATTTATATGAATTAAAGTGTTTTGAGTACTTCCAAAGAGTTAGGAATGAACTTAACATAAGAGTCTCATAGATTATTTTTTTTGTAGTATTTATTTTTTCTTTTATTATATTTGATATTGTGATTCATTTTATAGTTTTTTAGTTCTTTAGACCAAGGCTTAATTTAGATTTTGATCTTTCAATATTCTTTATATTTTTATACATAATAAATATTTAAATAGAAAGACTATAGTAATTTTTTTATAACTTATATAATAAATTAGGATCTTAGTTGAATTTTTGTTTTTATTTTAGCTATTAAATTTATCAAAATAAATTAAAACATCCTAATTTTGAGAATATTTGGTAAAATTATTTTGTTTTTAATTAATATTTTTTAAAATATGTTTTTAATTTTTGATTGAACAATAATTCATTAACTTGTAGAAGACATGATAAAAATATTGGAGCAAGATTTAATGCCTTTTGAGGTTCCTAGGCTATTTAGATATTTTTTAACATTATAATATAGTCAATACCACAAAATAAATAAATAAATAAATAAATAAATAAAAATAAAAATAACATGACTAGTAGCAATTAGGAAATTGGATATATAAATTTCATGTAGTTTGTAGCACCTTAGATGTAGATAGTTTGTTAATTAACATGCTTTTAAATTTTTTTTAAAAATTATTATTATTATTATTATTATTATTATTATTTAATTATTTTAATTTTTAATTTTACTAATATAATTTATTTTCATACTTTTTAGTTATATATTAAGAATATTAATTCTATTTTAAGGTTTATTAGATGAAGATTAAAATAATAGTTAATTATACTTATTTTAGATCAAGATTTGAAAAAACTTACACTTGTAATTAGTTTATTATTTTATAAACCAAATTAATTAATAAGGCATTTATAACTTAACTATCATTAAAGAAGTCTTATAATATAGACATGTTATTCATTCAACTAAAGATATGTAAAAATATCTCATATTTGATTTTATTGGATAATCTACATTTGTTTGTTTTTTAATATGAGAATTTATAATCAATTTATGTAATATCTAAAATTACAAAATATAGAATAAAATAAAATTTCTTCATATTTTATAATTCTTGATTGTTTAACGAAGTGATTTTAAATTTATAAAATTCAATCATTCTACCTAGTTAATAATAGTTGTATGTATTGAGTAACAAGTAACTAAACATATATCTTTAGCTTAAAAACATGTGGATATCCCACATATAATTAACTAATTCAAATTTAGAATAGTAATAAATATACTATATAAATCTTAATTTTTAAACTTTATGATTTGAAGTTTAAAAAGAACTGGTTCTAAATTTATTAAATTGTTTACAAAGAGTAAGGCATGGCCAAGATTTCATGTCAAAAGAGTTAACAGGACTAATATCAATCTTAATACAAAATTAAGTTCAAAATTAAGTTTTCTTGCGTCTATGTATAAAACTATTTGAGTTTATGATTATAGATTGATTCTAACATTGAGATGTGTCAAAATCCTCCAACTATTGTCCTGAATTGGTTACATAAAATTGTGTCAGAAGTACAAATCAAAACTGCTATTGTCATGATTTTCTTCACCTATGTTGTAGACAGAAGCAATACTTGTCAACACAAGGATGTCAAAATTGGTGTTGATGTTGTAGAAGACTCGGCACTTGAACCAGGAAGCAAGAATCTTCTTCACCACAGTAATAAGAATCACAAATTGATATGTCCCATTCAATGAGAAATAATTCACAATTCTAAGGACACCTTCATCAGCACTGTTATTTCCGTAAATCAGATCATGTCGTCTCAAGTCACAGCGTGCATTGGATCTTCGTATGATCCCAAAGCAGTGAGAAAGAGTGAGAATCTGGTCGATATAGTACAACAAATCTCTATCACAGGGAAACCGTAAGACTATTTAGTGGTGTTGAACATGTAACAGACTATAATTGGAGTTGATTGAGTGTTGCAATAAATACCTGAGGGTGCTCTTCATGTCCTGATCAGAGGTCACACGCGAGAGGTCTGCAGAACTGAAACAGTTTGCGTAGTTTGGCATATAAGATTTGCATTGTACTGATTATTTTGACAAAATCCTTGACAATAATACGACCACAAAATGATCTTTTCTGAAGTGAAACTGGCCCAGCTCCAGAACTTCACAAAACCGCTCAACGGAAGACTACTAAAGGCAAACTTACTCTTGAGAACATTAGTATAACAGGACCGCTGGAGCAACAACCCATCTTATTCTAATGTTTATTCTAAAAACAAAAACTGCTTGATAAGAAACCAATGAAAAATATGCAGCTGAAACCATAGTGGAGCCATATACCATAAAGAAAACTCATCGATCAATCATAGGCAAAAAAACAAGTTAACGTCAGAAGAAGACCAAAAGCAACATTCAAGGAATGTCAACGTTTAAAAAAGAGGGGCAACATCTCAGGAATATGCATAGCGGTTCCAACCTCCTGTGGATGAGAGACCCACACACAATACTTGTTATTACGTTTCGATACCTAACCCCAACCCCATGACAGGAAGTCTGGTTGCAACCAAATTGAGAAAAAGACTAGCATTTCCAATCATAAAATGAATAACGGACTGAACCTCTGGCCACTAGCGTAGAAATCCGTTGGCTGTCGATTTCAACCAACCCAGAGATTCACACGGTTAAACAATGCTATTTTACAGAAGCTTTGAGCAATCGACCCCACTTAACGGTGGAGCTCAGCTGATCGACATTCGTAGCGTAAACAGACGAAAGAAGAATCCTTCTACCCCCGCTCCCTTTCCTCGGGCCATTTTTCAGCTCATTAGCTATGACAACTTCAAATCAGATTAGCTAACTCAGATTGCTCATATGAGATCCCATATTGGTCATTCTGAAGCTTGGCTTAGGGTTGGGATGACTCTCCTGACGACGAGGCACTGCTGAAGGTACCATAAGTCTTCACATGCTTGTCAAACCAATCTAATCGCCATCTGCAGATGGACAAGGACAAAATCCCTCCATCATTCAACTGCATACTTCTATTCCAGATGATGAAGTCGCCCTGGAGATGGAGAGTGCATACGAAAAAACATGCTCCTTACACGAGATGATTGACAAAAGAAAAAAACGGATTTTACAAACAAAGGGGCATTCAAAGGTTTCAATGTATGTACGGGGAGGGAGATTGTCTTGTTCAGTACTTGGTTTTGATGCTTCCCTGCGTCTTCTCCATGTCGGCAGCCCACAACGCTGCACCAACCGCGTTCGTGAGTATAAGCAGGATGTCCAGGCCGGGTATAAGACTAAACGCAGAGGCCACGAAACCAAAGGACTGGTAGTGAGACTTCCTCGCATGCACCACAGCGGAGAACTCCTCAGAGGTCAACCCTTTCATCTCCGTGAAATAATAGTGGTGCAAGGATATGGCGGTGGGAAACGCATTCAAGTAGCAAAAAATAGCATTTCCCACGACAGGGAAGAAATTGAGCGGAAGAGTGATTAGGAAATTCAAGATGGGATGCTCATCTTCCGTTAAAATTTGGCTCAAATATCCCTCCGCTTTCTTCTTCCGGGACACTTGCGTCATCGGGGCTTCAGCTGGCACCCCAGCCAGCTGCGGTATCAGCCGCTCTTGTAACCACGCATGCTCATCAGGCGTGGCTGGCTCCACCGTAATCTTACGGATTGCGAGCACGTCGATGAAGAGCTTCCGCTGCACGCTCTCCACCCGATACTGGAACAACACCACAATAGCAATCGCCGTCTCGAGGAGGATGAGCCCAACAGCGCCGGGAGCCCCCATCCAGTGAGGTAGAAACCTCAGCAAAAAATCTCGCTGTCCACCGTAGGTACCCCAGAAGAGGAAGAAAAGGGTGCCCACAACTGCGACCACGAGCTCCAGCACGAGCCTCGCGACGCGCCACCACAAACGATGCACATTCCGGAAGAAGAAATAGAATCCCGAGATGGGATACATCCACACTGCCATCATCTTATTTTTTGTTCCGCTAACAGCAAAAGCAACAGAAACCCTATATTCTAATGCTTCGTAGCTCACTTACTTGTGACTGCGGGCACGATCCTCGAGCAACAACTGCGACGATCTCCCTCGAGCAGATCAAACCTCGACTCGCTTCGGATTCCTGATTCCTCACACCGCTGGAGGCTGCGAGACGAGGCTCTAGGTCTCATTCCGGGTCCTGTTCGAGATTACGGGATATGGATTGACGTTCCGTTAGGGATCGCCATGCGAGGTCCGCAATCTCGGGAACACGGTCAGCGTCCAGCTGGCATGGCCTTTTATGGAAAGCATGTTGAGTAGGACAATCGAATACAGATGCTCTTTGATCGATTTTGATAATTTTCAATTTTTTACTCCTTTCATTTTTTCAATAAAAACTAGTTTGAAATAATATGACTTGTTAAGGTTTTAATTTTGTATGTTTGATTAAAAAAATATATTATAATTTAATTTTTTTGGATGAATATTTAAAATATATTTGTAAGGGAATAGATTTATTAATTTATAAGTAGAGTCTTAGCATTGATTTAATTCCTTAAAATTAATATGTTAAGTAAATCTTAAATATTTTACCAAAATTTTACATTTTTAATTTGAAAACTTCTCATAGATGCTATTGGGATTTTTTTGTTCTACATATATATATATATATATATATATATATAGTTTGTTTGCATTTTGGAAAAAAATATTGAATCATTGTCAAATGAAAAGGATTAGAAAATCAAAAAAATCAATTATATTTGATCCATTTTATATTTATAACTTGTAAACCATTAAATTTTAATAATTGATGATAAAATTTAATTTAAATAATAATAATAATAATAGTAAATATAAGATTATTATTTGGTCAATAAAAATAACATTGAAATTAAATGATTATATTTTGATATTTAGAAAATAAATATTTTTTTAAAAAAAATTCTCAAGAATATAAAATAAATTTTTAATAATTTACATTGATTACAAAATCAAACTAAAACAATTTACATGCTTGTAATTGTTATTTTATTTTATATTAAATTAATTAAAATACTTTTTGCTTACAAATATTAACAAATTAAAAAAAATTATAATATATAGTATTATTAGAAGAATAATTAAACTTCTAAACTTAATAGTATATAGTAAAATTTCTAGTATTTTTTATATTAGCTTCAGTTCCTTATATTTAATAATAATTATAGTTTTGTAATATATCTAATTATATAATTAAATTTAAGTTTGTGTGTATATAAGTGAATTGCAATTGAAATTTCAAGGGATCAAATCATTGCAATGCAATGTCTCTTTGATTTGTCTTTAAAAATAAACAAAGTGGTGAAGGTTGCATTAAAGCTTTGAAGGATGAACAAAGTTGTAAACAATTTAGTTTACAAATAATTGACATAAAAAGACTAGTTATTACATATTGCAATAGAACTTTTAATGCTTAACAAACAAAGATGAATCATTTGTATGCTATTATTGTATGTTGTCATAGGCCACTATCCAAATAAGATCATTATAGATAAAATATTAGAGACAAACATACATACAAAGTTGTTGCTAGAAGAAGAATTAAAGCAAGCCCAGCATTATATATCATACCTCCATCAATTTGGAAATAATCACATTGTTGTACTCAATTATTTTTTTATTTATAAAAATAATTTAGCAACAACAAAAATAATCTTGCAAAACAATGCAAACCCCCTAAGACTCTAGTACAAGTTGAGACTGACTTGATTGTTTGGCAACAAGCAAGATGATGTGCTACACTTCAATTAACAAAATCTCTTAAACTTTAATTAAGATGTTGAAAAATTTCTCAATTGCCTAAATATATAACTTATTTATCCAACTTCACTTGGATATTGTTTTTAAGATAGAAGCACAAGTCCTACAAACATCTTAGTGTGTGCATATATATATATATATATATATATATAAATTCTATCAACTACAGTAATTACAGAAATATAATGTATTTCAATTTTCTTTGAATAAAAAATCCATAAATGTTATAAAAATATCATTTTGGTGAATTTCAATTTAATTTTGGTATGATTGGGATTTTTATTTTCTATAATTAAAAAAATCATGTTCAAATACATCAATATTTTATTTGATTCTGGTACAATAATCTCATTGTTGTTCATCTATCAACAATCTCCACAATCCTTTTTTGTGACATTCAAGTCCCTTCTATGTAATTTCAGTTGAGATTTATACTACTGTACAAATTTTTATATAACAACTCAATTTTGTGTTATTTACTTTATCTTCTCAATCAATGTTAAAATTCAAACCAGTCACTAAATGTCTTACTTATTTATAAACCAATCTTATTTATTAAAATAAAATTTATTTCTAAAATTAAAATAAATTTTACTGTAAATTTTGCAATGTCTTTTACCATCAAAATTTTAAGTCAACATTTAACTTTTGATGCATTCTTTAATAACTTGCAAAATATGGATTTTTCAAACGACCACCATGAAGACATAATCTTATTTTGTATAGAAATGGATTTAAACACAATCTTATTTAGTTCATTGGTTGCATCCATATTTTATTAAATATAAAATTAAAGTTAAGTCTTTCAGTTTTAGGAATATATAACTAACTAATATTTTAAAACTTTAGCAATACTTTGGGTGATTTTATTAGGAACATTGTGACTTCAGTGCAGTTTTATAATCCTTGGATTGCAAAATTCTTAAAATTTCACAAAATTCCTTTGCTATTGTAGTATATTCAACTGCACCAAAAAATTCACTCAGTACGGATTTCATTCAATAAAGTGCATTAAATTAGATGCTTGATACTTACTATGATACTTCTCAATACCTTTGACCACCTTTCGGAAAGGGTGTACAAGCTCATAAACAGCTTGGATAGATTTGTTATAAGCCAGAATAATTTTCCCAGAACCATACATGTAGTTTATGGTGTACGAAACAGGAATACCATATGTACCACGAAAACTGCACCTTGTACGATTTCGTGAAAAAAAAAAAAAAAAAAAAAAAAAAATTCTCTCTAGTTCAACTCCAGTGAAATGAAGTCAATGTGCTTTCAGAAAACACGAAAAGCAAAGCTCTAGGTAGAACACGCAAGCCTGTGTGGTACATGGGAGACGATCGAAGGCCTTTACAGTGCAAGAATTGAGAGCAACAAAATGCATCACAGCACATCGGACATAAAATAATGTATAGTGTGAGGTATTTGATGCAGCTTAGTAGGCCATAATGCTGTGATCAGATCATTGTGCTCCAACCCTTGTCATTGCGTTCTTTTTCTTTTTTCTTGGCGTCCAATATTCTGACTAATACTACATTCTGAACTATTACATTCCCGATACAGCTCCTTCAACTGGGGTGTGTTCCGTGGCCTAAAACTAACAAAGCCTACTTCAAAAAAGGAGTCAGCAGACCTGGCAAGTATACACACCTCTGCTCTCTTCTGGTACAAGAATACTGGGACTTCAGACTTTCCATCAGTGGGCATTCTCGATGTCGGGGACCATGCCAAAGCTCATTGGATCCAAAGTCTCTGCAAGCTACAGCACCACAAACTCATAAATAGCTTTAAAGTTTTGCTGAACATTTAACAGCACGTTAACAAAGTCTTAAAGGAAGCTGAATGAGAATATGCAACAGTAGCCATCACAATTCAAGGAAACATACAACCCTACAACGGTCGTACACTTGGTGGGCCAGCAAAATGTGCAGACCAAGCCAACACACGAAAACAAGCACGGAGACGGAAGCAATAACTATGTATGTGTGCATATATATATATATATATATGTGTGTGTGTGTGTGTGTGTAAGACCAAGATATGAGGACAATTGCAAAAGCAAGTTTAGGATACAAGTAGAAAAACGCTTTTAGGGCTTAAGACATGCAGTACCTCAAGCAGTTCATCTTCTAAACCTGAGCGAGGATTCAAATGCAATGGTGTTCGGTCATGTCTTAGTATCCTGAGCTTTCCTTCCTGTATAAAAGCCGAAATTTGAACATAAGCATGCAAATCATACGCACGTCCAACAGGAATCTCAGCTTAGATTTGAAGTAGAAATTCTATGACTATTACCGTCCTGTGAAATACATCATTTAAGAGGGAAAGTATGATTTATGCTGGAGAGAAACTTACTGTGAGCCTTTTCATGCCAAGCTATCCACTACGTCAAAATATTCCAGCTTAAACAATGAATCTACAAACAAAAGGAGACTCCTACAATGTGATAACTTATTACTGGCTTGAAAAATAGAGGAATCACAACTCACCTTTGTTCCATATACAAGACCACCACCAACTTCGGGATGAAAGCACGCCACATTCACCTCATCTTCAGCACTAGGTAATACTCTCACAAGCTCCATATCTGAAACTCTATACACCTGTTGGAACATAATAAGAGAGTCAGTGCTTGGCCCAATTACATTTACTGAACTGAATCAAGCAGGAATACAGAACAGGCATTCACTGCCCAACTTAGAAAGATACACAAGTAGTCACTTGCCACCATGACTATTGAGTTGAATGAAAAGAATCTCAAACCTCGAGAATAGTATACACTCGAATCGGAATGGTTGCTGAGCCGTCTACAACAAGACTTCTCAGAAGTGAATTATGACGTCTACCATACGCTAGCAATATGTGGCCTGAGGTAGGTGAGAACTACATATTCAGCACCACAAACTGAATGTCAAAAGGTGACATCATCAACAAATTCAGCACAATGTGCTAAGCAGTGCTAGTATCAACTATATGGCCAGCAGTGCAGCAGGTGGGAAACATAATACAATCACACATAATCTACAGTTAAATTCAACAAACCTGGATTGAGGTGAGGCAGTGAGCAGCTCTAACAGCTCTTGAAGCAAGAACTTGTCCAAATCTGAAATATCAACATATAAATAAATTATAAAAATAGTATCAGAAGGTTCAACAAATCACAACCTAAGCTCCTAAAATCATATGAATAAAGAACATGTGATATCTAGCCTACAAGAAGAAACAGGATAACAAACTTGTTATTTCACGGTGCCTACATGAAGAATGTCACTAGTATCTTCATATCTTCCAGCTGGAAAAGCTTCTGGATTGACAACAAAGTCCCTAGTCTCATATGCTCAAGTCCCTATAAAATCCCTATTCCAAAATTAACATCAAAGCAAACACTTCCGGACAAACATATGTGGATTTGAGACACTCAGTAATATGATATTTGTAGGCACTCCGTGTTTGAACTCGTTCAGACAAAGAGGTTGTACTCAAAGTAAGTGGACAGTAAAAAATGAGGCCTAGACTCAGAATGGCACTAAGAGGTACGAATGGTTAATAACTAGACATCACAAACTTACGTGGCTTCTTCAAGTGAGTATACTCGTAGTTCATATATGACTTGCTGTGAAGAGATAGGATGCTGAGTGGGAGAATGAGCTGACGATCCAGGAACTGGCGAACCCGTCGAATTTCCACGACGTGACTCAGAATCAACCATAGGCAACACGCAAGCAACACACGCAGCTAGAAACCGACCACACGGTGAAAAGTGCGCACCCATTTCACTGCTCCCACACCACACAATATTCAACAACCAAAGGTATCAAATAGATTGAATTATCACAAATTCTCTCAAAAATACACGCTAGACTGGTTATCGGGATAACAACGAGAGATTTAGACACCAAGCACGCAACTATAAAATACAGACAACAATGCATTATGACATTCATAACTTAAGACGTGCAAACGCCCAATTACGACATGCAAAGGCACCAAATGAGTAAACATACAACTTCATATTTAAGTGCTCGATATTGATCTTAAGCAACAGTATTTTGAGAAGTTACAAGACAAAGTGTTTTCCTTCAGGAGATGGCCCTAGTTAGAAAATGAAATATCAACTTCAGAAACAAGATCTCTTTAGGCAATTACCTGCACAAGACAGCATGAGGGATGACAAGGCGACATGTTGCAGGATCCAATAGTGAACAAGGACGCTTGATATCATGAGGCCATATCTTCAGCTTCACAGTGCAGGGAAGTTCAGCTGCAGCAGCAGCGGCTGCCATTGCTGCTTGCGCAGCCACAGCCTCAGCAGCACCAATGGTAGCACCTCCTCTTCCGGGGATAGCTATGCCGTGACTTGGACCAATTCGCGCGTTAACTCCTGATCCTGTTGCAGCCCCCATTGCAGTACCTGTAGGTCGACAGCTACCATTCATAAGATTACAAGACACAGGATGAATTCAAATCATCAGAAACTGGACGAAGATCCAGACTCCAAACTCTTCAAAAGAAATTTTTGTAGAGAAAAACTTGCCAATTCCAATCTGTGCTCCGATTCCAGCCCCCAAGCTAGCGCTTGCTGCTCCTACCATTCCTGCACCTGCTCGAGCAGCTGCCTTTGCAGCAGCCATTGCTGCTGCAATTGCAACAGAAGCAACTGATACAGCTGCATTCTGCTGTTGCTGTTCCTGGGCACTTTGCCAAGGCCCTGGAGCAGGGACGCTTGATGGGGGCCCCGATGGAGCTGTTCCAGCTTGTGCTTGTTGACCTTGAACCCATCCATGCAGAAATGGTGACTCCCAACCTGTATACTCTCCGACTGGAAGAAAATTCTGAAATGATGGCATACCTACAGAAGCTCCTGCCAGTATTTGAGCATTCAAATTTGAAAAAGCACTCATAGGCCATGCGGCTGGTCCTGGCGTTTCACCCCCATTATCCTGTCGAGGGGATGTAGAGGTGGGAATAGGAATGGGAGTGCTGGAAGGACCCCTTGCTGAGCCTGTATTATTATATCCAGCCGAGGTGGTAAAAGGATGAGAACCTCCCAAATCCCAAGGAGCTCCACGGACGCGATCATGTGCCTGTAATCTGCCGTGAGAATCAAAGCCATTTAATGTAACATTGTTTTCCATTATTTCACCTTCCTCTAGAGGCTCCCGGCCACTAGTTGAGACATCATTAGCAGTTGCATCGCCAAAAACATCATCGTGCACAGGCCGCGGAGAGATGTCCATAGGGGCAGGCGACGAAGAATCGGGAAATTGAAGCTCCGTCAGCAGTGAGGGCCTGCCTGTGTCTATATTCAACTCGGTTTCAGTGATTGGGCTTACAGAATCTTCTGCAAATTCTGTATTGCCATCATCTCTGACCTCAACAGCTACAGTAGGATCTGACTGGAACATCAGGTCTGAGCCAGTTGCTAGCACCGGCCAGAACCAACTGGGCAATGGAACAAAAGATGCTTGATTCGACAGAGACGAATTGGATGTCAGAGTACTTGACGTGGACGGAGTGAAATGAATTGCTGGGGGTGGGTAGTGCAGGTAGCCTTGTGATGTGGCTACAGTCATTGGACAGTCTGGAGAATCCAAATCATTTACCTGCCAAAGTAACTCACGTGATTAGAAACATGCAAAAATTTCGAAAATAAGATAAGGATAAACAGAACAACCCAGATGGGATAAGCGAAGATACATCATAAAATTAGTTGCAAGAGATAAAAAAGAGCAGAATTCAGCTCACCTCTGCAGTAAGTAAAAGAGGAGCAGCAAGCGGGTGGAAATGAACAGCCCGCAGAGATCTGCGAGTGCGAAGAACAATGGTCGGTACAACATCCCCTCCTTTCGTGAACTGCCATATATACAACTGCGCGTAGATTGAAATTGCTTAGATGAAAGAACAGAAGAAATAGAGAAAAAACCATCCTTCGAACTTAAATAAATTCCAAGTAACAAATGAACCCGTTGGGTAATTTTTGGCGATTACAAAGCTCAGGATAACATTCAAGGCTTAACACATCGCACATTGAAAAGAATGTAGACAACCTGGAGGGAAACACAAATCTACCTTATGTCCAGATGCAACAGCGAGCAAGTCTCCTTGTGCATGAAAGGCAAGTGAAGCTATTGGTCGATCTACATGAGAAAAACGCCACACGACAACTACTTGTTAGAGATGAATATAGGTACAGTAAATCGAAAAAAAAATGTGTTACTACCTGAAAGTGAGACATGCGACAGCTGAGGATTTCCTTTGTTAAGAAAAATAAAATTGAACTCAGGGAAAAGATAGTCCAAGAAAAAAAAAGACAAAAAATTTAAAACTAAAATTACGGACATTAGAAATAACATTAAACATAATAAACAATAATGTCTTCAACACAGCAACAACTTGCTTACAACAGCATACTGAAATGTTACCAACTTCCATCAATCTACAATTCAGAAATAAATATAAAGTATACAAAAAAAACTGATTATAAATATCATAAGTGCTCACAGAAGTCTCGAGATGCAACACATTCGGCTGTATTGGCATTCCATAATCGCACTTCATTATCAAGGCTCCCACTAGCTAGCACCTCCGAGCTTGCTGGATGAAAACGCACCTACAGAAATAAACACCACAATAATCAAACCAATGGTAACGTATACCTCAGTTCATTGTTTTTAATATAATTGTTTGAATTTCGAGCAGGCATCGATAAAATCATGTTTTCCCAACAAGCAAAACTTAGAAGACACGAAAATACTTACCACCCACGGTGTTCGCCGATGTCCACTTAGAACCTTCAAACATTGGCCAGTTCTACAGCAGATAATTTTTACTGTGTGGTCGCCACTGTACAGAGCATTTGCAATTGATAAAGATGATCCTCAGCATATACAAATAGGTCATGACGAAAGATTTTTATGCTGCTCGTCTTTGAAGTACTAACTCCAACAAAAAAATGCACTGGGAACAAGGACTCAAAGTAAATTTACTTCATTGCCATGGCTGCCTAGCACACAGATTCATCGACATTGCATTGTACATCTACAGAGATGAAGAACGACAGCTTAGGTGATTACTGTGTAGAGGCCAAGGTGTTGCCATCAGGGCTGAAAGCTGCTGCTATAGTAGACCGTGGGGCTGGTTGTAAAGGGCAATATTTAGCAGTACAATGACGAAGTGATTCGGCCTCCAACCTGTAGAACCTGTGCGAGTCAGCTAAAAATCACAAGACCAAACTGAAATTCTAGTTCGTAACCGTAAGTACAGGCCATGACCATATCTGAACGTCTAAGTTAAGACCAACACACTGGTTGCAGCAACAAGCATGCAACAGCAGTACAGAAACCATATTCTGGCAACCCGAATGTTTTGTCTAGAAACAGGACCAATGAAGAAGGTGAAAACTATTGGAACTTGATTCCACATCAAATATTGTATAATTTAGCTAGTTCGTTAACGTCAGCACGTAAACTCAATTGAACAATTAATGAAAGAGCTTGACAAATGGCGCTTGAAGTGGAGCAAAAGATTGAAATCCAATAAGGGAGGTCAAACACTGAATTGTAATACTAACTAAAAAAACCCAATTAAATTTACAGCACACAGAAGCAATAACGAACTGCAACAAGAAATTTATGAATAGAAAAGAAAGCGACTTTAAGAAAAACGAGGATTTTTCATCGATACCATAACCCAAAAAATGCACTAGGCTGAAATTCTAAACGATGTGAAATCTTGACTGTAGGACAAGCAGATGAAGAGCTAACCATGACGTGAGCGCCAACTCCGCACTGATTGATTCCAACCGAGGTCCTGCATGTACTACAATCCCAGGAGCAGCCTCCCCCCATAACTTCCTGACAGGCCGTTTAACCCTTGGTGCTACCTCCCTCCATGCTAACAACGACGTTACATTTCCAACTCTGTAATGAACCATACATACAGCATAAATACAAGGTCCGATTATATTGGTGAATGAATGCTTGGGACTTATTTCATAATGGTCCACATACTGGACAAACATCACAAACATAGTTCATGTAGGAAGAACTGAAAGAAGTGTAGATACGCACAGCTATCATATGACTAACTTTAGAGATGGAATACGGTTAAGACTTTTGGGATCGTAAAGCAGGATTAATACAAATAGATAAGAAAAACATTTAAAATCTTTCAGCTTAAGGTGATGGAAAGCCGTACAATTGTTTCTTCCGAGCGTAAGGATGATATCGACCACATGGTAGTGAGTGGTGGGTAGATTTTGAGGTTGAGGTAGATGAGGATCCCCTTGACCCATCCGGCCAAAAAGGCATCATGCCTACGATGTAACTCGCTTCTTTACCCTCGACTAGCTAAAACATCAATGCAACCTGTTTCAAGAATTATATCATTCATTTGCACATGTTCAGTCGACAGCAGAAAACAATTTCTCGAATAAGAAAGAGTATAATAATAATAATAATGATAAACCCCACGAACCCATGACGCCATAGACAGATAAGATATGTACGAATCTCCAATTGCGTATTTACGTGTTGCCTACATCCTGTCGCTTCAATCCTCTCGATTCACTTTGGTTTAGGCATTATCTACATGCTCAAAGAATTGGAACTCTATAAAATTTTAAAAAATGAAAAAAAAAAACCCTAAGGATCCTTCAATCGCGTGACTAGTGCACAGAAGCTGCGATGATCTACAACTGAGTGCCGAAAAGAATCCCTCGTGCCATGACATAACTTACTCTTGCGATCGGTTATAGCAAGATTCACAGAAACTAATTCCACGCAGACGAACAAAAGGTATTTGTGTTTCTGACCTGTGAGTGATCAAGCGTCATCGACAACCCTCCGGTCCTGGAACGTGAAAATCGTAGCCCAGCTGGATACGAAAATTGTATCATCGATCGTATACCAATGTGGGCCTCAGTAGCTAATTATGAGCACCTCGGCGGCAAAATCCCAAGACGGTGGCCAGACGATACGCACCAATCTTTCAGATACAACAGTAATTCAAACCATAATACCAGAACAGATCAGAAGCCTCCTCGCTACAACTGTGAATATGAGTACTCAGCGTCGATCTCAGTTAAGTCACGAATGCGTGTCATACATCGAAGTGTGCCGCCAGGTATTCCCATCCGGCAAAAATTATTAAAATTGCTCTCGATGAAAAACCTACGCTGGAGCCAGCTAGGATACTGCAGCATCCCCTGCTATTCAGTTATTCAAGCTAATTTGCATAAAAATGATGATTCCATACAAAACAAACGCTTCTCTAATATCATGCTGTGTGACTTTGTTTTAATCTATCGAAGGAAATATCGTTGTATACTTCAGAATAACTCAGCCCAAAGATTTCACAACGACATATCGTAGGTGCAGCCCGGCTAGCACTACAAAATCACTGCTTTCTCATGGATAATAGATGCAGCATGTGAAAACATACGCCAACTTGCACCATCCATCTCTGGCCTGGTTGTATACACGTTCGACAAGGTGGATCACGAAGCTACAAATGACCAAACGGGATGCACGAGATAAATCCAGTAGTGCCGCATTCAAAGAATGCTCATCATTGCGATTCCTGTAATTGCATCACACAAAAAACGTCATTAACAGCTAAAGTACGGATACGAATTTACATCATTTTGACATGCTCGCGATCATCTGTAATATACGATTTCCACTAATGAATTGACAAACTTAATAATCCTGCATAACAAAATCTAGAAGATCGTCAATCTCAACCCTAAACTAGAAAGAACAACCGCAGAATTCGGTATTGGACAGACCATCTGCTGTTGATCACAGAAAATATGCTACATTATACCACACCAAAAACTGAATTTAAAAAGCGTCGTGATACTTAAAATTTTCAGAGTGTGAATTATTTCGCTATAGCATTCGAACAGCTTCGACTGCAGTACGGTAGCAAGGCAATACCATGACCAGGACCCAAAAACAAGTTGACCTGCTCATCATGACCCCAAGGCCAACCCCATGTAAATGCCCCCTCCTTTTAATAATTTAGTCAACCTAACGAACATACCACGCCGACTCACATTCCTGCTACCATCAAGGTTGTCGTCAGCAATGATAACAGCGAACCTCTCCATCTTGACCTCTGTTTTGAAAGCTAGTAAAGACTGTTGTATTTAAGTCATGAATAGTGTCTACTACTTACTAGCAAAAGCAGTTCGGTTGAGCGGCTCCGTCCACAGCGAAACAGGAAGTGCTTGAATGAAGCCACTAACCGTGAGAGAAAGAGAGGAAGTTGAATAAATAGATACCAGTTGCGAAAGCCACGTTTTCTCTAAAAACAGGTGTTTCTTACTGTGGATGTTTCTGGAAAAGATAGAGAAAGATACTAACAGTCTTAGAATTATATCTAGAACACCTACACATTGACTGGTTCAAAAATATGTACAGCACTCAGGGACGTAATCGGTGCGCGTGCGGACAGCTGTTTTCTCATTAAATTCCACTCTGTCACATTTTGAAGTGAAGTGTGATCCTCCAAACAACAATCCGACAAGGTAAAACCTAGCCAATACAGTTCACTCTGAGGAATTATTGACGAAGTATGGAATTTTCTGAAACACATAGAGAGCTTCAGGGTCGCTAACTGAAAGAGGAGAGATGGAATAAAACTACCACAAACGTCACAGAGGAAAAGCAAAGACTCTGGCGACGCAGGGTGATTACATCAAGATCTCCATCTCCTTCCCAACATCGCAGAATCCACCATAATACTTGGGATGGACAAAACGAACAAAAGACCGAAGGAAATAATGATTTCAATGACAACAGTAATAATAATTTCAAAAAATATAAAATCAATATCATACAAACGTAGTACTTGACATTCACCACGCAGGAATATCCCTTGCATAATCCCTGCCACCACTAGTACCGGCAGACATAACCTCAAGATTCGACCCGAAGCTGATGCCAATCACTTTCCGCCTCTTCCCACTCCGACTGATCGAAACAGATTTTATTCGTAAATTATCTAAAAATTATAAAAATTGTTCAAAATCAAAACAACAGACAGCCAGCATAACTCCGCACCAACCACAAAAACGAAGAGAGAACGGAGAGAACTCTACCACCTTTCAATTCCTCCACCGACTCTCGCAGCGCTCCTGAATCTGGCAATAATATTATCACAAACATAGGTTTCACGTTTTTGGCATCAAGTTGAAGGAGGATTCCAACACCAAACGAAGCCCCAACGCGTTCAAATCGACGTCCAAATCCAAATCCACCGCAGCGCAAACCACGCCTTAAACGTTGAGCAGATGCGGCTGTGGGAAGGCTGGTCTCGGCGAGACCCGCAACACGCACGGGCAAGGAAGACGAGGTCGTGGCTATGGCCATGGAGATCCAGGCGGAGAGAGCCACTGCCAGACAACCTCAATTTCTTCCCATAAATAACATTTCAATGGCACCATCTACTCTTCTGGAACACCTTCCCCTCTTACATCTTCCTCGATCAACAATTCCGCTGAAACGACAGCAGTTTTCGTCGCTAAGCGTGAACAGATTCATTTGCAATCCGGCTCAAGTGTAGATTAAGAGTCATGTCTGACTCGTTCTACACTTCACAGGATCTAGGTTACAAAGAATGAGTTTCTTTCTGTTTTAATGATATGGCGATCTAAGGTGAATGCGTGGTGAGTGCCCCGATTGGAACTAACAACGACCTGATCGTATGGATGGATGATACAGCGAACGTACAGAAGGGGAAGATGGAGGAGGGGTGGAGAATTGGGTGGGTGGGTTGGGGATTGGGAGAGTCATTGAAGCTAGAGCTAGCAAAGGTTGTTACAAACAAATAACAATAAATTAAAATACACAAGAATAGAAAATAATTAGTGGTGTTTAGTTGAGAAGTTGTTAGCACAAACTTGTAACAACTTTGGTACTTAGAAATAGTACATTATTCTATCCACTGCATTAGTCTTGTGTGGTATCTGTGTGTATATATTTACCAAAGGAAAGGTGTGTTTTTTGGTTCAAAGATAATTACAAGGTTGAAATCTTATAATTTTAATAAAAATAACCGTAACTTTTTTTTTTTAATAACACATCTACTGTGCTACAATTTATTTTACAATGTGGTGATAATTCAGTGTTGCATTTTTGATTTTTTTTATTCTTGCATAACAACTGCATAATTTGATAGAAGAAAAATAAAATAAAAATACACATGTATACCATTCATCAAAGTATATATTATTTGATGATTTACAATAATATATGTGGTACTTTTTAATAAAAAGACATGAAAATTAGCCTCTGAGTTTTCTTTTATACGCTTTATTACATCTCTAAAATAATATAGAACATTTTGATTTCTGTAAGACATGCCATTACTAATCATACAAACTTGCAACAGTTTTTCTATTATTGGTTAAGTTTCATTAAAGTTTCCAACACATTATCATCAATTTTGATTGATAAACAATCATTTCTGTTATTATGTTTATTTTAAAAAAGGTTGTAAAAAATAGTCTTAATGTATCTTTTCAAAACTTATTTTTATATTTTCAAATTTTATTTTTAGTTAAAAATATTAAAAAATATAAAAAATAAGTTTAAAAAATATAAAAATAAGTTTTGAAAATATAAAGATAAGTTTTGAAATTTTTTTAACTAAAAATAAATTGGTTTTATTAATTTGATTATATATATATATATAATCTCATGCATAAGTAACAATAATAGTGTATGTATATATATATATATATATATATACTGCACATTATTGAGGCAATTTTTCACAATCATTTTTAAAATATTAAAAAAAAATCGAGCTGTAATTTTATTTTATTTTTTAATAGTTGACTGTAAATTGTGGTTATAACAATTCACAACAGGCATGGATGATATGCTGATACAGCACAAGGAATAAAGTGTGGAAATTCCATTGTGAGGTAAGGACAAGGAATGCCACGTGGCGTAGTAAGTTTTGGGAGCTATGTTAATGCCAACAGGATCAGCAGTGCAGGCATGTAGCCTCCACTTATCCAAAGAGCACCATTAAAGACTTGGAATGCTGACACGTTGTACTTGCGAATTTACGGAGGTTACCACTAATGCAGACTTTAATTACCATGCCTTGCCTCTATTTGGAAGCTTCTAGAGTAGGGCACTTCAAAACCCCATTCCTACTATTACTATTCTTGTTGCTGACTTTAGGAAATTCAGGTTTTTGTACTTTACATTTCCACATCATAGTAGAGGGGTTTTTCAGTGTTATATACATATATATATATATATATATATATTTGTGTCTGTGTTTATTGTATACACATGCAAGTGATTTCGTACTTTTATATAGCGCATTCACATGTAATTAAATAGGCAATTGTAATATAATTTATTGCTATGTTGTTACAAATGAACTCATAGTAAGTTTGTTGATGGTTTTTAAAATTATAAATAAATTACAGTTAAACCTTAAGTAAAACATTTAAAGTAACAAATAAATCTTAAACCGTGTCTTTTCATCATTACTTAAGTGGGTTTTATTAGTTCATATCTATACAATTTTGTTGGGATTTATGAAGTTATTGTTGTTAAAGTGAATGGTTTTGTTTCTTACATGCACATTTTTATGGGGAAAATTTAATAATATATTGATTTATCTGGATGAAAATGATGAAGCTTAATATTCTATTTCAAATAATGTGGTATTGTTACAAAAGTATAAACTTAGTTACAATCTACTTGCTATGCAATGCAAAATAAAACTAACTAATTAACTAGAAAAGAAGAATGGAAAAATTGAAAGGTATTTTAAGATAGATTATATTAAACTAGCCATATTAAAATGTCTTATAAGTAAATTTATAAACATAAAACTAGATTCATTGGGACATCCTGATACAAATTACAAAATCAGTAATGTTGAAGGTAATTATTCTTTAGATGGATAATTGAATTATATATATATATATATATATATATTAATTTTAAAACATGCATTAACAAACAAATGTGATAACAAAGAAATAAATTTCAAAAACATTTTAGAAATGTGTCCATAACTACAAGGATGCACCAACTACCAAAAGAAAGTTCTAGAGATTTAAATAATTTTGATTGAAATGGTAGATTAGATAATTCTGTTGATTCAAGTACCAACAAGTTGAAATAACAGATAAATCCAAAATGTTGTTCCAAATAAAACGAATTACTATGTCTATAATTAGAACACCCTATTTATTCCCTACATGTTATTTTTGGTTATTTCTTTTTCTTTTGAAAATTTGTTATTCTTTGATACCACTATCTTCTTTGGACAACTGATTTGTATTCACAATTTGACATTCGGCTTATTTCTTGGCATAATACTTGCTCCGTTACTAAATCAACTATTTTATGCAATAGCTCTTGTTGGGAGTAAAGTGTCTTGTACTACTTCATTGAAGTTGGTAACAATTTTGAATGAATAAGTCATGACAATATGAAGATGTGGCTTGTACAAAAAAAAAAATTGGTTTTCTCATTTCCTTTTTTATTTTTAAAAACAGAATTCCAACGTGATCATGATATGAAGCAAATAATTTCTTTTAAAAACAGAAATTCAAAAAAGAAAAAAACAAGAGGATTGATGGAAATATTTATCACCAAAAACAAAAGGCCTTTTAACTTTATTGACCTTGTAATTTAGGTTTATATGCTTGAATGAGTTTTACTGTGGACCCGATGATCTAGGTATGCTCAGAATTATCAGGATATGAATTGTTGAAATTTAATCATTATATGTATGTATATATACATATCTACATATCAAAGTCTGCTATCTACTGTTATGGGGATTCAGAAGTTATCTCAAACTTCCATAGACTATTTTAAATACAAAAATAAAAAATAAAAAATCATTTTGAATATATGGATATATATATATATATATATATACACACACACTTCAATGACTATGTGACCAAGGAATTGTGTTGAAAGTTTGCTTTCAAGCAATTTTGTATACTTTATGATTTAAAATATCCAAATGAAGCCTCTAAATGAACTCTTCAAAGTGTTATATATATATATATATATATATATACATAATTATATACATAATTTAATATTAATTAATACAATTTTTTTAAAAATAACATAATTTATTAAAGAAATTTGATAATAACACAAGTAATGAATCACTTTGATGCTTATTTCCTACTTTCACATTATTTTAACTTTTGAAATTATTTAATGTTTTAAGAGTATGAGAATTATTTTGAAATAACTATTTTATACAAAAGCTCAAATTAATGCAAATTCAATGTAAATAAAGCTTAATTTTATAATACCAAATATTGATAACAAATGTTTTATGATAATATTTCTTAGATTCATAATTGATGATTATAAAAAATAGAACCAATTAAGAATATATTTTTATATCTCAGTTTATATATATATATATATATTAAATGTAACAATTATATTATTAAGTTTTATTTGTTAAAATATAATTATTTGAAAAATATAAATCACACATTGTCAAATAATTTTTTTAAAATAATTCATCATATTATTATTTATATATGTATGTATAAATATATAAATATTATATATAATTTAATTAAATATCTATCTTTATTATTTTATTAAGTTTTTATAAAGAATATATAGATATATTTTTAAAAATAAAATTTATATTTTAAGTATAAATTATTATAATCTAACATGAATCTTTTAAAAGGTATCCTACAACCATTTGAATCTATTTAAGATATCTTGTGAAAGAACTTATGGTACTAAAAAAATAAATAATATTCATATGATTATTACATAATCAAAATTTAATTAGTTTTCAAAAATAATATTTTATTCAACTATTGATTTTAATTTGATTATCTTATATGCTAAGTAATTATATTTTATTAGCTTTTAATATAACATATATTATCTTTTAAGATTATTTTAGATTTATACTAAATTTAATATTATTTTATTAGATATATTATATATTAGATATATATTAGATATATATATATATATATATATATGTATATCATAAGAATCTTGATTTTCTTGAAAATAATCCTCTAAATATTTTTAGAATCTATTATTTTCTTTATTTTATTCTTGCATTATATATAAAGTCAAAAAAGTATAAGACTTACTTTTGTACAATAATCTTTTTTTAATGAACATATGAATTATATTCAAAAAAACTTATAAAAATAAAAGATATAAGTATTTGTCTATATGTTTTATGTTAAATAATAGTTTTAACTTTAAATAGACATATGTAGTGCCACCAATATTTACACCTTTGTTGTAGATCGCTACCAACTAATGCCAATTGCTATTACCATTGATGTTGTAGCTATTGATTCCTATTAACTACTACTAATTGTTGTTGCTACTATAAACTACTATAATAAATCACAATATAAACAATATAGCCAAGAATCACACAAACATATTCTATTAATATCATATAATAATATGTGTGTGTGTATATATGTATATATATATATATATATATATATAAAAGTTTCTTCAATATATTACTCTACAAATAAAGAAATAGACTCTATTGCTAATTACATACTACATTTGCTTGAATATTTTAAAGATGTTTCTTTAGAACTACAAGAAAATTAAAATATATTGTTTAAGTTCTAAACAACTTTAAGATATTAGTTGGAGAGAGCTTACAAGATTTTAACTAGTGTTCTAAAATAACAACTACTTTATTTCACATTGAAGATAAAGTTACAGTTTTTTGTATTATCCTTGTTAAAATTGAATCTATTTATAGATTTTTATTGTAAAGTATTAAAAAAAAATCCAAAACCTTGATAATATATGTATATGTTAGTGTTATTTAGAGATAGTTGCATTTTACTCTTTGTGGTGACCACCTTACTTCTTCCCTTCAAGTGATATTCAAGTCATCTGTTACACATTTCTTTTCAATACAAACTTACAACAGTAATTGTAAAAGATTTTCCCATTGTAAGATCTTTGACAAACATTTAAGCAGTAATAAGGATAAATAGTAAAACCTCATGTTTGCAAACATTAAAATTCATCTATTGAAAGAAGTACCATTCTTGACAGTGAAGACCATTACTGCGTGGGTGGTGCAATAGCTAGGAAAAGTTTAGTTTGGTGCAACAGCTTCCCACTTAATGGTTGGGACCCAGTCTTTGCTCTCAGCCTAGATTCTTAGCAACTGCCACGTCAGCAATCGTGTGGATTGGGATGCTGCATGAAGCATTGTAACAATAATTATCACAGTAGATTTTCTGCTAAAGTTGGGACATAGTTTGGATTGCATCTGTTCAAACTTAAAATCTCCAGAGAAACTTAATGAGGACCAATTGGGTAGATACAACTACAGATATAACATGAACTCATCTAGTTATGGTTTTATATATTTACACACACACATCTATATATACATATATATATATATATATATATATATGAATCTGTGTCATCAGCTCAAATGTATTTTCATCTGCTCCAGTATTACTATATCAGCACAGTGATGGTGATGACTCGGTTAGCAAGAATAACGTGTTTTGTTTCAAGAACGAACTGGCGAATGAAACGTTCGCCATTTGATAATGTACAAGAAACGTCTACTCTGAAAGTAATGTACAATCCTAACTGAAAATTACTTATCGTTGAGCATCTGGTTGACCAGATCCTTAAAGCTTCTTTTCTTCTTCTCAGGGTTGTTCGTCGGAGGTTGATAAGTTGCCAACCCCTGTGAGGATGATTCGACCTTCACAGCCCCAGTCAAGTGGTCTTGTGAACTTGCCAAACGATTCACTGATGAAAATAAATCAGGGTTATCAAGAGTATCTGATACCGGCTGAAAGGCTTCAGATGCACTATATGAAGGCAGATATGGTCGAGAGTAGCTACCCTGAACACCCTGAGTGGGTTGTGGGGCCAACGATGGTTTGATAAAAAATGAGTTCGACCTTGAGGGCAAGGCATTCTCTCTGTTTGTTTGTTGAGATAAGTTTGCCTGTTCAGATGAGGCGTAATTTGGAAGTAGAGTATTGATCATATCATCAATGGCTGGGCTTTGATGGTCGAAATCGTTGAAATGTAATCTGCTGTCTTCCCTTACAGTTGGCTCTTTCAAAAAACTGGTGTTTTGCAACTCCTCCACCTCTGAAGCTCCGACGGGCTCTTCTATGTCTTCCTTACTGCAAACCAACCATAGTTAAGTACCTCTGATAGGCCTCGGAAGCGGTAGGATGTTGATATGAGGCCAGTTGCTCTTTTTGTATCACGGCCTAAAAGCTAAGATGTAGAAAAGCAAAAAACATATGGGTCTAAAGGTTTAAGTTTCGCCAACCGAAGATGCGCTGAAGTACATTCCAGCTTATATATGTCGACTTCTCTCCTACTGCACATATTTGAAATTTAAATTAATCAGTATTTAGTGAATCAGTATAGGCTTTACCTATAATGACTGTATGAGTATATTTATCGCAAGTTTTCGTTACAGCGAAGGATCTAGATAATGTGAGTAGAACTCCATACCTTTCGTGAGCTTTTCTTTTCTCAGCCAGTCTGGTGGACATTCTTGGTCTGAAAGGTTCCGCTCCTGTGAGTGCCTTGACTGAAGGTTGGGTCAGAGATGCCTCACCTTCATCATGAATGAGACGTCGTTTACGTGGTAGGTGCTCATTCTCAGATGATGGTTCCTTTCTTTTCCTGCTTCGAGTAACTCCGAGAACTCTCTTTTCGGGTGTACGAGAAGCAGAATCATCTAATTGAAAAGGTTCCTCGACCTTCGGATCATTTCTTGTTCCCTTAATGGAGGCTTTTTCTGTTGGTGCTCTGTCGTCCTCCACATTCTCTTCTTTGCCCGACTTTTGTGCCTTTACTCTTGGAAGTTCCTCCTCTGTTCCTTTCGATCTTCTACTAGGCCTTCCAAGGTTCAGGGCTCGTCTCCGCGTAGCTGGTTTTCGAAGAGGTCTAGGTACAACCCTCTTGTCTGGGGTGATGGGAACCATCGAGTCAGCCTTTTTGGGGACTAATGTTTTTGACACCAGCTCTTCTTCTTCCTCATCGGACAAAAGCACTTCTCCAGCCCTGCTAATGAATTCCCGAGAGGTTAAAAATATTGCCAAACTATAACCCCCATTCTTATGAGCTTGATGGAACAAATCCTCCATCAGTGTCACATGAAATCGCAAGCTGGTAATGTAGGTCTAGGAATTAGAAACTATTTAAAAGTGTCAGTGAGTAGTCTGCCATAAATTGTCAATGGGAAGGTGAAGTCAAGATTTTTAATGTTTCAGAATCCGAATGACATCATCTGAATAAGAATTCATTGGAATACAAACCTGAGATCATACTCTTCGTCTGCGGGGTGACGGTAGGTACTGCTGTTAACAGAATCCTCTATCCAGCGATGGCTTACAACTTTGACCCGCTTCGATAATAGCAGCCTTCTATCCTCCGATGACACACTGCACTCATCAACTTGTTAGAATCCCACTCGAGCAGAAAAATGTAGTCATCAAAATAATCGAGAACCAGAAAAAAAAAAAAAAAAAAACATAATTCTTGTGTCTATTCCAACTGAGAGCAGAGCGATCGTATCTAAACATCCTGATGCAACTCACGTATCCAATCGGAACATACCTTTGTAATATAATCTGGAACGATTCGGGACTTTCCGTAGGTACATACATCACAACGTGTGTGACGCTACGCGTAAATTTGTCAGAAACGGTGCCATCATGCATCTCCACCTCCAGTGCAAGTCTTCTCAATGTTAGGTTCACCACTTGTAGAGTATTTTCATTCCTGCAATCACCATAAAATGCTTGTTCACTCCTAGGAAGCTCTTGTTACTGGAGTCCAGATTGACGAACATGCGACAGAAAAAGGTATCCGATGCAGCTACTGAGAAAGAAAACTTCACGTACAGATGAGACTCGTGACCTTGCAGCATGTCCACCCTCCACTTCCAGTCAGATAAAAATCAGTATAAGTTTACAGGAAATCCCAACTACGGAATTGAAATACACCAAAAGTCTGAAAGTTTTTGTACGTGGAGTGAAGAGGACGGAGAAAGAAGACGCAGCAGCCATAGAATTGGCACCAGGTTGGAGATGGGGAATATTTCTTGATGTGATATTTCACTCTGTCCATGTCATGGTTCTGTTTGCTCACATCCATATTTTCGAAGATCTGCATCCGTGAAGGACAAGATAATGAGAATAGCTTCGCACATTTCCCCACCCACGATATCAGTTATTCGAAAATTGTTCATTCATTCAGAATCAGTCAATCAAATTGACGTACCTGTGTAAGGTCAGTTTCATCAACTTCATTGCAGTAAAAATCTCCGAATTCGTCGACTTCACCTTTCAATCTTTCCTTTGTGGCGTCTGACATATGCAAGTAATACCTGTCAAAATTCCCCATTAATAATGTTAGAAGCACAAACAGATTCTAGCAATACTCATCTCTCGCAGTTAGGATAGGAAATGGATAGCAGCACCTGTTCTGCAACCAGCACTGATGTTGCAAAAAGATATTAAAAATTGCTTCAGTCCTTCCGTGATAACATTAGACCAACAAAAAAACCATAGGTGATTGACAATTAACCAATTCCCAGCAGCGTGTCCCATCAGTGTAAACAATCTTCGAAACATATAAGACTATCACTGGACAACAATTGTTAGTGGAGAGTTTCGCGACATACTTGGGGCTTACTACAAGGAGTACTTTCTGAGCCATGCAGTCTAAAAGCCATGATAGATGAATGACATCCCCATTCTTAGAAGTTGACTGATACTTGAGTCCTGTACATGAGCCCAAGTACATTTCAGACGATTGAGAAATTTCCGTTCAGTACACTCCAAACCTGTGGGTACTTATCAGCACATCATGACCTTTAAAGCATAAATTCCAAAGTGCGCGGGTACAAGAAGAAAACATTAAAAAGACTTCATACCTTTCTTTTCGAATGCGACCGCGTGAGTTACAGTACTGTTCAAGTTCATAGAGAAGGTGCCCCCATTCTCTACAACCAGTTTGTGAATTTTCTCAACTGGGTACTCACTGGAAGTGGTCGCAACGTCTGTAACAAAGTCAAGGACAATCTATTCGAAAATGATCATACTTCAGTGACGACGTAGTTCCAACAGGTATATTCTTAACGGTCATTTCGACAAATAATTGCTTCCTCCACCAGAAATGAAAGAAATGACGTCTACATATGGAGTTGGAAGAAGCACATATCACGTGTACATATAGGGTTGTAAACGGAATAAATTTCATCTTATCCTTTTTACAACTAACTGCAGATTAAGATCGCTGCATTCCGTGAATATTTGGATTTGGCGAGGATTGAAAATACAACTGCAAAGTATCCAGACTCTAGAGCCAAGGTCAATCGTCTTCGACATTTTCAAGTCTCGTGGATGAGTGTTCATGTCTTCAATATATGCTTAGGAACCTGCAAAATATGAGTGGAAGAGGATACAGAAGACGAGGCCCTTGAAGATGCGAGTGGCTTGCTTTACATGCGATACGTCTGTTACCAACATGTGGGAGGGGACCAATGATGCTCGTTCAGGCTTTTCCTGTTTGGACCTTCTTGCTCGGTATTTGAATTGATTCCCACCTTCCGCTTGACCATCGTTCTCGCTCTTTGCATGTACCGTATCTACCAATGCTGCCACGAAAGAACATGAGGATCAGCATCTGCGCAGCTATACACATAAACTAGCCGCCTCAATAAATCTCCTACAACTTGAAGACCGAAGTTCCTTTGCTACCTGTCCGGATCTTCAAAATCTGAGATTATCAGGAAGCGTATACGCTTGAGCAAGAGAGGATTGCATTAACAATAGAACCGCAGAGAATCCAAAGAATAAGCTGTGCAGTTGAATACTTAAGAGAATAATAACATTCAAAAATTACATGTTGAACTGATTCTGTACATTGTGCAAGCAGAAAAACCAATTTTATAACTACATGATAAGAGAAAGAAAAAGAAAAATATTACAGGTGGCGTCTAGTTATTTACACTAATAATCACAATTATCTCCAAGCGTGGCAGAACTTCATACTACACTCCACTCTTGACGGACAAAAATTCAAGCTCTGTCTTTCTTACTGACCATGAAGTCGTAGACATACTTACTCTGAACAACGAGGCAATCATACCAAGGTTTATCATATCGAATTTTTTGGATTCGAGGAAACCGTAGACTATACGGCGTTGCAAATACCTGGACATATGCAATGATGCTCAGAAACATATCTTAAACAAAGACATTTGGGTCAAAACCTCAAGGTCCAACGAGGGATGCTTCAGAAAAAGTCCAACATTTCTATCCCTGTCCCTAGCTCTGAAGCTCAGAGAGAACATGAGTGCGCTCTGCTCAAGATTTGGGGGCAGGTTTAACCTCAAACTGACCTCAGAGCGTATGGTTCGGATATCACTTGTGATTTGAAGTATTACGGACCTGTCGAGAGAAGAATATTATGAATTCAAAATTATCAGAACAAGTAAAACCAGAAATGCTTAAAATTTGCACCAATTCTCTGATCCAGCACAGCTTGATTTATAACTTGGCAGTAAGTGGAACGTTTTGACAAGTAGGGAAGGGGATGCTAGACAGAGGGTGCTCACTTTTCAGGTCGTTCAATCCAGACATCAGGCCGCTCTTTGGATGAGTTAGTCAGCACGTAACAGCTTGGTGGTTTACTGCCTTTATCGTTCCTCCTGTAACCGAACATGTATAATTAATGTGTCCCTATCAGCGGATAGCTGTGAAGGATCATGCAGGGTAGAAAGCAGACGTTCCTTTCATGTTAGAAAACTAGCAACATTTAGAGTAGGACCGTATGGTAACTCATATTGATGTTTTCCTACAGTAGGAAAACTATAACTTAGTTTCAGTTTGCGTCCACGAAAATTTTCAGAATTGATTCATCTAAGCAACAAAACAAGCGAAGAGTGCTAGTCAAAAGGCAATGGTATCACTGTTTCAAGGTTATACTTGCCTGAAGTAGGGTTTGAGCTTGTGCACTAATTGCTCAGCCTCATCATCAGTGAGCCCTGTTCCAACTCTGCAGAAGGAACGAAATCTGCACATACAGCAAGTAAGCTATTACCGACGGCATACTTCTTTGACCTGAGGATGTTAAAAGTCCAGAAATGCTGTAGACCACTCTAAGAGCTACTTTATCATAGCACAAAGACAACTGCCCCCATGTAAATCAAGGCCACAGTAACAAATAATAAAATCTAACTTTACAAATAGGATATAAATGAATCAGAGGCATACACACAAAAGATCCACACAATACTTTTGATTTTGAAACAAAAGGTAGTTAAAATTGCGTACTTTGTAGGGTAGCCACCCACTTCTGACGGCTCAGCCAATCCCAATAAAAATTGAGCAACCTGAAAAAGTAGTGATTGCCCTGCATTAGTCAGTATTATCCGGAATCAAGTGAAATAGTAGCGTGTGTGAGATAATGTAAAATTTTCTTGCATATCTAATACTTGGACAACTCTGTGAATTCCTTGCTCAGTGACTGTAGGAGTTGTGAACTGTAACCAGCACAATACTTGAGGCATCTAGATATTCAGGGCTGTTCAAACTGCAAGTATGCACAGTTCACAACGCAATGGTGTCAGAAATGACTAAAAACTGAGGCAGTCGTGGATAGATGACAGAAACTAAAGTGGAAGCTATGGATGTACAAGCTGCAACTGTCAACTAACCTCACCACCACGCCGTCCAGTTCCAAAATAACCACCTGTGAATTTCGATAAGAATGATCAAGATTAACAGCGTACAAAGAATTTCTCAATAAAATGTGTACAAAGAACATTGTGAGCTCTTTAACAAAATGCTTCTTATATTGCAATAAAAGCTTACAGGGAACGATAGAGTGTGACCATATGCTCACCTATTATCAGCGCATCAAGGTCAGATTCAGAGTGAATGTAATCAGGCTTGAGTTTAAGCCATTTTCCACTACGATCACTGGGCTCCCATTTGGAATCTAGGTCTTTTAACACAACCCCTTCCTCCCTGCGTGCGGAAATGTACCTCAGCTTACACCAAATTCATTTTCATGTTCACGGCGGAAGAAACCGAGACACATTCAAATGTAATCGAGTTCACTACCTCACGAAGATCTTCAAATGGTAAGTTATATTTCAAAATTTTCACTGGGTAATGAATGGACAGTACATGTCAAAAATATAAAACACTTCACAGAGTAAAGTAATCCTAGTGATGGAAAAAATTGAAAAGTTCGGTTCATCAATAACACACATATGGTATACCGGTGAGATCATGGACACAGTTATTAAAAAATACATCTTTGAACCTTTTCACTGACGACTAACCTATTGTCGATCGTCTCTAGAAAAAACTGTTCCACCTCCTCGGGACTTGTGGCCAAGATTGACCACCTCGGTTCTCCTACACATATTAACGACGTAATTTAGAACCCAAATTCGGATTCACGACAGCTACGCATCACCAGGAGCTGCTCTGGGTATATAACATATTAAGGTGATAACCATGACACATATGATTGTTCCCATTCAAAAGTAGTTTGATATACAAATGGAACATTAGCTGTATCAGTCAGATGATACACTGAGTTGGCAATTTGAGGACATTAAAGAACAAAAAATCAATCTTACCAACAGCGTGCTTTGAATCAAGCCCTCCTGCTACAGGAATAAGAACCTCCAGACGGCCACTGAGAGGACAAATAGCCTTCTGAAGGAGCTGTTGCCGTTCACGCAATGGACGATGGATAACACTGCTGTCACCATCATACAGAATATCGAAAGCAACATCTGGATGCCTGGTCGTTAAAGAGAAGCTTAGGTATAGTTCTTTCATTAAGAGTGTGATTAGACAACTAATTCATTCAATTGAAGTTTCGCGGCTTGAGAAAATCTGAGTCTTCAGGTGATAACCCTGAGTGAAAATATCTCTTGAAGTGAACAAGCGAAAGAGGCACGTATTGGCAGAAAACACGCAGACATTTGTTCCTATACCGATGCTCCTAGTGGACAAGAAGGATACAACAAATCTGCAAGGGGAACAAGCAGCACAGACTTGTCACTCAAAATGGCAGCTTTGAAACAACAGTTTGCACGTATCGACTAGAAGGCGAAATAAAGATTGGGAATGCCTTGAATACAAGACATTTGACTTTACCGACAAACAACAGTAGCATCCCAATGCCTATTAAACAGGTAACAGTCAAATGCGAGGTAACAACATTCACGCCGTGTGAAAATTACAGGGAAGACACGATACGAGGACGTCCCTCTCAAATCTAGGCAGGCCCCCAACAAACAACTACAGAGTAGGTACTGTATTGGAACGATATCAGACTCCAGAGCGAGGTAGTTCCCAGTGCTAGAGTCAATAAGAGCAGCAGTGTAATACCTGAAGATCAGAGTCCAAGCCATCCTTAGCCGCCTTTGCTGTGCAAGACAATTTATCGAACAATTCAGATGTAAGAACAAATGCAAGACTGTGACCTAGCAATTCAGGACAAAATCCAAAATCCAAATGCCTTCATGGATTCACAGATGTTCCATGCGCAAAAGTCATAGATACAGTATTTAAAGCACCCGTATTCTCTGACAGGCAAATTCGTTCCACAAAAACATTCCAGTAGCAGTAAGAAAAATTTAAACAAAGAATCCTTACCAACTCCACGATTTGAGCCAAACTCAGCAAATCTTTTCGACACTCGATCCCAAACCAACATCTCTCCATCAAGTATACACCTGTGCACATTTGTATTATAATCAAAGTACGTTACACCTACAATCTAAAGGCAACCATGTTATGAGCTTCAAATGCTCGAAGCAACTGAGGGTAGCAGTTCGAATCAAAAAGAGAAATGTTTATCTGTTTACATACTCAATGCCATCTTCAAGTAAAAATATAGTATGGTCTCACTTACTTGTCGGGAATGATACGTTGACACAATACGTCACCAATAGCCTCCTTAAACTCTGGATGGTCATTAAATGTCCTGTCCCCAAGAGTTGGTCAATACACAGAAGGTACGCATGAGAGGGCTTCATGGTCCATGCATAGTCATATCAAAGAGTTAAAATTAGTCCTGCAGATGCAGTTAGTTACCTTGACCAGAAGTTCAGGTTATTTCCATTTTTGTGCACTTGAATACGGTCTCCATCAAACTTGCATTCTACCACAACGTCTTTGCCTCGCATCTGTATTTCAACCAGGAACATGCGAGGCTTACTTTGCTGCTAGACAAGCTCAATTAAACACCACTGCAAAGTCATTGAAGTACTTGACAAGGTGTTACATCTGAGTGCGAAAATTTTCTGAGATCAACCTTCTTCCAGGCATCTTCGACATTGGCAGCCCTTGCGGCTAATTGTGGTCGCACTGCCTTACCCACTTCGATATCCTGGCAGTAAATGTGAAAAATATGCATGATATGAGTTGCAAATTGAAAATTTGGGACGTCAGAGAATATCTTCTCAAAGAATGGAAGAGGAGACTACTGTGATTGATCCTATACAGCTTCATCACACCAAACCTGGGCAGATTCTTCCAAGATTGAAACCGATTCAGCGTCCCTTAAATGAGTTTTAGCAAGTTCAGTTAGGTTCACACCTGGCGCTTGTAACGTATGCTGCGATCACGAAGCTTTTCACAAACCAACTTCAGATCGCATGTGACATTGAAATAATCTTCCGCATCGGGATGAAACTCGCTGAAAACTGTCTTCTCACTAATCCCAAGCTTCAAATCTAGTACGATTAATCACGTGAGTGGTTAGTTGCTAAGTGCAGTAAGTTCAAACGCATGACATTTCATCAGAAATCTGGGCAATATGTGTGCCTGACGTTCGGATCCTTACCAGAGGTAGAAACAAGACAATGGAAAGCATTTCAGTGTGCACGGCACAGCGCTGTGTACGAGAATTCGAAGACTGTGAATGAGCGGCAGGAAATGAAGAGATGAAGATTTAGTGTTGCATTATTCTCCTCACCTTTCAGAATAATCATTATAATCCACCTCATTTCCTGTGCATTTGTCTTGTTGATGAGCTCAGCTAGCACAGCTGTTTTCTCTTCCCTGTGTAGCACGTTCGAAATTTAGTCGTGGTATAAAAAATCAATTATAATAGGCTCTGTTACCCATGTAGAATGCTTCCAACTTTATTTACCACAGAACTAATCACAAACAATCCAGGATTTTAATGGCCTTCTTCGACCGCACGTACTTGTCTTGCGCTGCCGCTAAGCGGTCGAGAAGGTCATTGACGTCTTTAATCTTTAGTCCACCAGAAGCTGATTTTTGCCTCCTGCAAAGCACCTGCAGTCCAGCAACACGACCACCATAGCTTAGAAGAAGCCATTACGCTTATAGGTGAGCACTTCAATGAGTTGAGAAGCACCTAAATTTTCGATTACAGAAAGTGGGTCGAGGCTATTCGATTCATATTCGTAGAGTGACTTCAAATTAGAATGAGGTAAAAGCATCTGTTTGTATTGCATGGCTTAGGAGTTAGCTTCATCTGAAGAGCCAAAATAATCCAGGGACTACGTATTTCGGCCATGACGTACGATTGCTAAACTAAGTTTCATTAAGGTCTATGAATGGCACTGCTGTCTTAGACGCCAATGTTCAATTGAGCGAGTCGGGGAGTATGAAATGGGGTTCAATAGTGGCGTCCAAGAGTACTCAGTAGTCATGAGGCAAAACAGGAAAAAGAGACCACCTCAGACGCAACCATTGAGAAATTTCCGGCATTTCTACCGGCCCTTAGGCCTCCTTTACGCCAATTGATAAGTTTCTTAGCGTCCTCAGATTCTTTACTCAGCCCCAAAGCATCGGCTAAGAATTTGGCCAAGACAGCCTCCCGGAGTCCATAGTTGGCACGCTCTTTATCCAAGTCGGGAAGAATCAAACGCATAGCGCTAAAATGCTCTTGGCCATTGTAAACATGCTCCAAAAACGTCCGCACATGTTTCCGCTTCAGAGCTCCCTTTTTACACCTAATAATGGCCTCAAACATGCTACACAATACTCCGAACTCCACAGTTTCCTCCATCGTTTTCATTTCCCCTTCCACTGCCTGTTCGACTCATTCGCAAGTATAAAAATCTCTTCCTTGCCTGCTCCACCACCCTCATCAACATCACCGTCCAATCAACCAATTCACAACACTAACCTCCGCAACCTTTATATCCATAACCCAAACACTACCAGAGCACTATCCACCCGATCATTCGACCGACAAGGACTGTTATCATTCAACTTCGGTGTTTGACACACGAACGTCTACACCCACTGCATCTGCAAATACACATCCTCGAGTAACCTCTGAAAATATGAAAGATAAAACAAAACCCAATCAGTCTTCTCAGTGAGAGCCTTCCAGACGCTGCAAAAAACACTCACGGGGTACGGCTCAATTTAAGCGCGTTGCCAATGGACTCCATGAATTGTCGGAAGCGTTTTCCCGCAATTGAAACCGTCTACAATTCCCCTGTCCACGAGGAGCCGATGCCTCCGAGGCACTATTGCAAGGTTGAAGCAGACATTCAGGCTTCCAAGGCTTGGGAGAGACGCTGGTGAATGCAGGCAGTGTCTAGGGGTCGGCCAGTGCGTCCGTGGGAGTTAGTGAGCGACCGGTGGGCGGAGAAGAAACGTTGGATGGTGGTGGGGCGTGGTTTGAATGTGACTGGTACCCGTGCGCGAATCTGCGGGCATAGGGGGAATTTCGAATGTTTTCTATTTAGCGACGGGTCAAGGATCCGTTTGGACGCGGGCGTAGGAGACCGTTTCTTGTGGAGCTTCACGGGTACGTCTCAGGCCCCGGTCACCACGCGCACCTTGCCTTCCACGTTCCCGACTTGTGTCCACAATGAAGAACGGATGAAGGATTTGGATGTGCTCCATTGCATGCTTAATTCTTCATCTTCTTTTTCTTAGCTTGTGAACAGCTCCTTTAGATTTATTACCACTGTGATAACTGGTCTTAAGATTTATTAGAGATCATTGCAAACTTCAGTTACACTACACTTTTTTTTCTTAATTTTTTGTGTTAAATATAAAAAAAATAGAAAAAAATTATTCTTAAAAAAATTATTGTCTATATAGTAATTTATTAGTATTGTTGTAAGTAGTAGTATTGTTTTAATTATAAAATTTTGTGTCATGTATAGAACACACAATATGATTTGTGCAACAACCAATAAAATATTTATATGAATAATCTATAATTATCCATTACTTTATTTTATCTTTATTTTATATAATTATTAAATTTATCTTATCATATTTATGCCTTACTGTGATTCTAATGTGATAAAGTATTATTAAATTTTTTTTAAAATGATACATGTCAAATAATATTTAAATAGTGAGGTGATTTTAAAAATTAAAAAAATAAATAAAAAGAGACATAAAAATGTATTTCTAAACTAGTCTTCAAGTAATAAACTAGTCTTGTCAAAGATGACATTCTTTGTACAACTAGGACTTTACTCTTATTTGTTGACCTCTAATGTAGTGATCTCAAATTCTTGTTCTTATAATAGCTAACATCTCTATTATGCTAATCCATATGTTCATGCTATCAAATAGCGCAATAGTCAACATAGAGTTGATTATGCAATATCTTCCAATTATCTCCATTGATCTTTTGTCTCCCTTCTTGTATAGATTAAATACCTCTTTGTATTTAAGATCTACCTTCTTGTTCCTTATTATATATTTTAGTACGATATCTGTCAAAGTATGCTATTTCATAGCATGAACATATGGATTAGCGTAACAGAGATGTTAGCTATTGTAAGAACAAGAATTTGAGATCTCTACACTATGGACCAAAAATATAGAGAGTCAAAAAATATAGCAAGGTCCATACGATAGTGGACTTCTTCCAAAGTCTTAGAGTGTATCTTGTTTTGTTTTGTATCATAAAATGTGGTCCATATTTTTGACCCTTTATTACTTATGATGATCTTTGTATATATCATCATGTTTGTCTTACCTTCTTTGGTATATTCCTTCTATGGATGCTTAAACATATTACCTATTGTATCTTTTGAGACTTTGATGCCGACATCCTTAGGATGTATCATAATATACTCTTTGGAGCAATCATATATTCCATGTAAATTGGAACAAAATACTTACTCATTAGAGTCCTTCTTAGAATTGTCAACATCTATGTTGATGCATATGCTCTTGTTTTGCTTACTAGTTGGACCAAGAAAAGAATTGTCTTGTATGCCAAATATATAGAACATTGTTGTATGGCGTGATTTTCTATCTGGGAATATACTAGGTACTTGATTATAGAGAATTCACTTAAAAATTATTGGCAAAACTCCAAAAAGTGATTTATCCTTAATAAAAAGGATAGATAATATAACAATATTACAAAAGAGAAGTTGTATAGATAAACCCTCTTGTATTCAAGTAGGTTTATACAAAAAAGGTTCAAATTTCCACAAAAACCCTTCAAAACTTTGTTCACTCACAAGGACTTATTTCTTATTGAACTTTAGAGTTCAATAACTCTTGATCTAACTATTCAGTTTCTATAAAATTTCCTTCAAAGTGTAGATAATACTTTTAAGTTTCTCTACAAAGAAGAATCAACCATAAATTCACTTCCGATCGTCCAATATCTCAAAAATCCTAGCAGGTGCTTAAAACCCTAGCTCAAAGACACCCGAGCACTATTTTCCTTATATCTCACAAACCCAAAATTTTAATGCCATAAAACTTTTGTACATAGTCTTGTGACATAAGTATACACACTTTTAAAAATTTTGAGCCAAAAATCTATCAAATGGCCTAAGATATAGCTCAAAATGTAACCACTAGTTAAGTGGGGTCACTTACTGCCCTTAGCTTACAAGTACTAACTTCAACTCCCAATATCTCCTTCATTCTAGCTTAGATTTTATCAAGCCACATATAAAAAGTATAGCCAAAAAAATGTTCTTTTCAAATCCAATCACCAATTGTCTATTGCTCTCTGTGTGTGCGTGTTATGCTTAAAAGAGTAATAGTAGATAGAATTTCAACACCCTAACTTTGAGCGCCTATAACTCTTTCATAAAAAGTCCAAATCATGCAAGATTTGCACCAAAACCATATCCAAAATTCCAAATTTGCTGATTCTAGACTCTGATGTTCGACCCCCTTTCGAAAAATAAACCCTAACTCTTAATAAACCCTCAGGCAGCCTCCTTGAAGGCCATTAGGCATGATTTTTGGCCAATTAGAATAGAGATTTCTATCATCCACCTCTATCCATCCACATGGATGGCCAAACTACCCTTCTAATACTAAAATCCTTTTTTAACCCTTCTTCTTGTAAGATTTACATACTTTGTGCTTTAAGCACCAAATAAAAGAAGTAAACTAAGATTTTAAGGGTCACCAATGTCTAACAAAGGTGATTTAAGATATATATAAGTTATTGATGATATAAATCAACCTCAAAATCACTATCAAAAGAAGAAATAAGATTATATAAATCTCAATAATAATCCTTTTAATAGATCCCTTCTAAACTAGCAACCTAACCACATCTTGTAACCAATAAAAATCCACTGATATGGCTCTCATTTAGCTATGTAGTAAATTGTACATTAAATATACATATACAATTTTTTCACATAGTAGCTAAATCAGAACACAACATTGTGTATCCCTTTGGAGCAAGTCCTAAAGGATACTCTACACCATCTTTAGCCTTGTAAGAGATACCAACTTTTTTTCCATTAGAAGCCGATATAGGCTTTAGTCTAGATCTTGAGAGAATATATCTCATTGTTGCCATTAAGAGTATCTTTAGACTTTACAAGATCCACAAATTTGTGATTGTTTGTGTGTATGTATGTACTGTGGACAATAAAAGGCTTAGACTCAAGGCCGTCATATCCTATTGCTACTTGTAGCTGATAATAGTATCCATCTCCATATTGACATTTCAGATGGTTAGAACCTTTAGAATAGGATTTTTTAATTTTTCAACTTAAATTTACAAGAATTTTTTTCAAGGCAAGATTATATTGGCATGAGTGTATATTGAGTTTAAAAGAAATATTTATAAAAAAGTTTTAAATTTTTTTAAAAAATACATATAAAATCTAAAAGAAATATATTCAAACTTTGAAAGTTAAAATCAATCAATCTAAGAAATGTATTAAATTTTATTTTACTTCTTGATGCAAATATAGATAAATCCCTTTTTTTTTTTCTTTTTTTTTTTTTTTTTTTTCCTTATGTTGTTATCTCTTCTCCAAATTACTACATATATGTTATTGAGTAAAAAACTAATTTTTCTTTTGGACCAGAATAAAGCATAAAGTTTGTAGAGATTTATTTTCTTTCCTTCACAATCTTAACAATTCAAATTAACTAAGCATAACTTCTTATAATTAGATGTAGAATCTCTTCTCATGTATGTTATCTTGATTTGAGTATCTTAAATTCTTACTTGTTTGAAAGTAGCACTCTAAATTGTGCTCTTACATAAAAGATACCTACCTTTCAATGCATAGCCATGTAGAAATATACAATTTTCTTGGATTACAACAAGTATATAAATATAATAACTTTAAAGATATAAATACAATAAAAAAAATACTTAGCCTTTCATATTTAAAATCATTGCATAGAACCATAAAACCAAAGAATGGTGTCAAATTCTTTTCTCATGTTTTTGATTATAAGAAATTAAAATATATACATTTACATTAGTAACTTCGGTGTAACAAAGAAATATTCAGTTTGTAAATTTCTCTTTAAAGTTTTTAATTAAAAGATACTTTTACTTATGCACTAATTGATTTAGTAGAAGTTATAAAAAAACATTAACAATATAAAAAATATAATATAGGAATTTTAAAAATCAACTTTATTTGGACTAAAATAATAGAAATACATAAATAAATTAAAATAAATATGGAACAACTGCAATTTTATATAATTTTTTTTGTTATTGACATTGTATCATTTGTTTTTTCTTTTAACAAACAATATAAGAACATAGGCAACATGTAAAAATAGAATCTAAAAATATATATTTAAAACAATAAGTACCCCATCCCTGTATTAGTTTATATACCAGAATTTTCCAATATGTAGAAATTCATATGTTCTATGCAGTTTGAAATATTTGTTTACTAAAATAAAATTTACATGTAAATTAAGCATATATGATATATAAAAAATATAGAAGATTAAAATGTACTATTTACTATTTCACTGCCCAAATATGAAATGCTGAATGTATTCTTGCTTTTCCTCAATATACACTTCTTTTTGACGTAGTTCATTTTGTAAATCATCGTCTATGCTTGACTCATTGCTGTTGTTATCAAACACATCATTTGGATCATTCTGAGATTAATTATAAAAGTTATGCACTAACACAATGTATATATATATATATATATATATATAATGTTACAGTTCCACCTCCAATAGTATATAATTTAAAAGTATATTATCAAAAAACACCATTTTCACAACACCAAATTTTAAACAATGTTACACATGATTGGAATTTTTATTAGGATTTTTTCAATATTTATACAATTTCTTGAAAAAAATGAAATGGTTCTCACTGTTTTGCAAAATTGTATAAAATGGTTTTGAAGACTTTTGCAACCATTCCCCAAATTCTTCTTTAGATCAAGAATATACTATTAACAGTTAAAAAAAAAAAAAAAAAAAAAAAAAAACTTTGGGAGTTGCATCATTGGTACAACATACTTTGAATATATATATACATACATACATACATACATACATGATTTCTTCTAATTAATCTTTATTGTCTTTAATTTGCATATGTTTTCAAAACTCATCTCCATTATTTAACATAAGCATACTATTATTATTATTGAGTGTATCTTCACTTAAAATTATCAAGATCAAATCAAATGTGCTACCAAAATATTTTTATAATACTGCAACGCAAGTGTGTGTTTCTGCACATGAATCATATTGATATGACATTTACATGAACCATTGCACATACCAATGCAAAATTGTTCTCACCAGTTTGAAAGAAATCAAAATAATATATCATAAACAATAAAAACTCTCTATATATAAATGAGCAAAAGAGAAACAATACAATTATGTAAATTGTAATCATTTGTAAATCCTTGCATTTTAAAACAAAAAACCTAATACATTATGAATAAAGATACACACAATACAAACCTCTCATACTAATTAAAAAATTATAAGAAATAGTGATTGCAAAGTGCTTGTTGGTGTTGGCATGGAGACCTTGATCACAAGCATGTTGTGATAAACCATGCACATTACCCACTTTTTATTTTATTTTATGTTGTATCTTCTATATTTGAAGTGAATTCAATGTAGACATTGTGTGCAACATCAAAAAAATTCATGGCTATGGAGCCTCAACTCCAAAGACACTGTATTCCTGGCTCACACTACTTCAAAGAGCATGCGATGTTGGAAAGTCAGACACGAAAGTGATATCACGTCTGCACTCACTTCAGTTAATGAAGATTGCGCGTGGCATCTTAAATTTTTGTAGTTGTGAAGCTGCCACTTCAACAACAGTGAGCTCCTTGCTCACACTACTTCAAAGAACATGCACTTATGGAAACTCACACATAGAAGTGAAATCACGTCTGCACTCGATACAGTCAACATGGTTGTGTGCGGCATCTGAAAATTTCTTGGCTGCGAAGCTGTTGGTTTATCAAAGCTTCAGTACATCTAAGCTCACATTCAATAAGGATGTTGTGTCTTTGTCAACGACATGATATGATGGACATCACACAAGGTATTTCAATCAAATTTCGGTGCATCTATCTTTTTCGGAGGATGTTTCAAAAATCCCGATTGTAAAATCAGTTTCTGCGCTAAGGATGTTTAGAAACCTTACCTCTCGCTTACCCATCAATTACATGGAATCACCAACTTCTTGCACATACATAAACGATCACCTCACAAACAGCTGCATACACGCAACCGACAGCACTTTTCAACTGTCGTGCCCATATGAAAATAAGTCTCATCTTAATCAATTGTACTGCACAACTATGTGGCGATGATTATATATTATACAAACTTTCTACTTTGGTAGAAATTGGCACGAAAAGTAAATATAGGTTCTCAACTGCCCCTTGCTCCAAGTGGAATTCTATCCGCACCGTTTGGAGAGTGTTAACAGTAAAATCAATCCACTCACCGCTCGTTAACAGCACCACACTTTCTCCAAGCATTTTTCCCTGACTATTTCTCTTCCTTTGACGCCCACAAATGTCATGAATTTCCATGAACACCTTGCTGGTGTACACGCAATTCTGAAACATGCACACTGGTCGTGGTTGGCCTGTGGCCAATTAATCGACACGATGCCACTGCCAAAAAGTTGACAGTCACGCTAAAAAGGTGAGTGAGCGATGACACGAAAATGGATGATTTTCGCCCATGAGGTCATCTAAAGTTGGAGGTCGCATGCGGAAGGAAGGAAGGATCCTCCCGAGCAATCCTGATCCAGCCCTAGAATCACGATCAAGGATCGCGTCGTCTTTCGATCCCCTCCGTGGAAGGAACGCCGTGGCCAGCTTTGATAATGGCGCAGGCCCAAGGATCAACCAGTTCCATAAGCGGAGACGCAAGGACGATGGAGTCAAGCTCACGACGCTCATGGTCAAGGACACACCAAAGACTGGGCGGGAGGATGGAAAAGCCGAGCACAAGCTGGGCGATGCCACTGCCAACAGCAGCGGATCCAACATTGACGAGTGAGAGATGCAAGACCCGGCCAGGGGATTTCAAGCAGGGTCACAGTTGAATGGGTACAAGCCCCCGTCCTGGCGTCCAGTCCAGGCGAGAACATTTGGTCATTCGATGAGTCAGCGGGCGTTGCTTGCCCCGATCAGAATTCAGACGCGGGAGAAAGAGACAGAGAAGATGGGACCGCTCACGGACGATGCGGAGGCGGCGCATCCCACTTTCCTATTTTTGGGTGATTCCATCTAGCCATCCCTGCCCACCTCCCTGTGGTACTCTCGTCACCAGGCTCACGATCTGGGTATCGGTGTGTGCTCACTGGCTTTGAATTTGCTTCGATCCGCCTGCTATGGAATCTTTTGTGGTTTAGTTCTCACGACAGTTTTCGCTCCTGGTTATTTCGGTTTCTTGAGTTTTGAGGTGTTTGTGGTGCACAGTGTTACTGAGTAGCTGGGACAGCTGCTTCTCGTCGTAGCTGGTGATCGAGCTAGGTGGCTTAACCTCGGGCGCAGTACCGTGAGACGCTAGCTTAAATTATTGATTCATTTCTCTCCTCTTCCTGGGAAGTCGAGTGATGGGATTAGCTGGTGTGTTGAGATGGTCGTTCTTCAGACGAGTGAAGGGATTCACCGAAGGAATATAGCTTTATCGCAAAATTCATACATATAGGTCGCGTAGAAGCCACCTCATTCTCAGACATTCGTGGGAGATATGCTGCGACAAACGGCATGTAGAATCATTTGGTTTGGTGATGATTTCTTTCAGAGAAAGTTCCCGAGATTGAACTTGATTTCGCGACACTCCCCAGTCGTTAAAATCTCACGAGCAGCGTGAGAAGCACCTTTCAACTGGAAAATTTGGATGAGGTTGCCATATGATTCCAGCTGCTATCGAAGTCGATGTTGATGCATCGGTTGCGTGTGCTGCATCCCGATGACTCGTCTTTAGTAGTTGCAAAGGTTGAAGCAATTGCCGGATCACCATGTCAGACGAAGAATTTGAATCGATTATTGAATCGGGAATAGAATATACCGGCGTGTCTTTATTCAGAACACCGCTGCAGAGTGCCTCGTCTGCACGGACTCCCACTACACGCACTAAACTACCCTCCACCCCAGGAAACCTGCGGCCCGAGAGTTTCTCAGCTGGCGTCAGGAGAGATGTGCCTGATAATGGAAGAAAACCTACACCTCGGGTGCCAATCTCGCACTCGAAGTCGCTGACTTATCCTGGGAACATCAATTTTCCGCCAGATGGCGCGTCGACTCCAAGTCCATTGAGGTCGGAACACTGGAGTGGAGGTGGGTCAAATCCTGGGGCGCCAAGGAAAGAGGTCCTTTCAGCCGGTCGCACGAGCAACGTACATACCCTGGGTTATACTTCGACGTCGAGTCCATGGAGAGGAGTACGAAGCGGCGAAGTTGGAAATTCTAGAACTCCTGTGAAGCAACCCGTGTCTGCCCAGTATCGTCTCAGCAATGATTACATCCATGGTGATGGTTCTTCGCCGGCTTCTACGTCTGCGCCTGTTCGGCATCTCTCTTTCTCCAGGTGTTCGTTCAAGCACATGTCTGTTGATATCCGAAAGCTTAGAGAGCTCGCGGTACGCATTTCCGCACTCAAATCTCGTCTGAGATTTCTTGCCAGCTTAAACCTAGATTGACTTGTTCATAGAGGGCTGTGTGCCACTTAATTGCTTGCACCCGCAGAAGATGTGTATACGCAACGTTGCTGAATTAGAGATCTAGTGAGCTTTGGCAGAGACAGGGATGCTGGAAGAGGGTTATTGAAAGAGTGAAGGACGCGCAGAAACGAGGATTGCTCTCGACTTTGGATCAGGAGATTGCTTACGGGACTTACCACCTTCTGGCACTGATGAAGCTTCAGGATTACCGCGCCGCAGCGCACGAAATTGCAGCTTTCGGTGACTTGAACTCTCCACAGTACAGATCCGAGAATCATCCGGAATTGTATCCTAATAAATCAGGTCAGCTGCACGATGATAAAAGATGACCTCGCCTCCTTTTTCCAAGTTCAAATTTAAAAGTTTCAGAATTCCCAGATGTCGGGAGGTGGTGCTCGGGATGTCTTGGTAAATTGGTATATTGCTCTTCATTGAGGTTGTGTTATGCCTTCTGTGACCAGGGTCGATGGTGCCATGGTCTTTGCGGTGTATGCACGCCGAGCTTCCCCATCGAGTAGGAAAGACTGAAGAGACTTTGCATCGTCTTTACGAGCTTCTTAATTACTGTGACTCTCAGGTTGATCTCGCTCTTCGCTTCATCGTCGTTGAAACCTAGCGTTATCTCTCAGTCTTAATCAAATTAAGGTCACCCTCTCTTGCAACATCCACCGGGAACTTATCAAAGGGTTCGACGTTGGTTCTGGCCAGATAGACGTTTTGCAAGCTGAATTTTCTTTGGACATGGCGTCAACCACTTGCTCAGAGGCGCTCAAGAGCACCCCCACATCAAATGACGACGAGCAAACTGAGGAATCTGCGGCTGCTTCCGACATTCAGGTTTTAGAAGGATTACTGTCGACATGGCGAAAGCGAAGAGAGATCGTGTGCTTCTCCTTAGTCAGTCATCACTTGCATGAGCAGCAGTTTCTAGTAGCGCTTCAATGGTTAGATAAGCTCATGGCCAAGTCGCCGGCAGATCCTTACTTGCAAACAAAGGCCACTCTTATACAACTTCAACTAGGTGACGTTCTTGGAGCTCGAAAAACCTTCTCTGCGGTCGAGGCGTTGGTGTCATCATCTCCAGAATCGTCCAAGTTACAGGACTCGTTACGTCGGACCAGGGGAGTTCTATACATGGCCCAGGGCGAGTTTTCCAAAGCCATTGAAGAATTCGATGCTGTCTTGGCAAGAAATTCTGACGATATTGTGTGTGCTAACAACAAGGTAGCTCTCGAGTCTCGATTGCTTAGCGTTACAACCTCTGTTTGGAGCTTGGGGACTTTCGCTCGTGTGGACGTCCATTTCTAAGAAAAACGACGTGTTGTTATGGTGGTAGGCACTATGCTTGCTGTATAACCGGCAGCTAACGGACGCAGTCGACACCCTCGAAAACGCAATTTTCAAGGGCCCGAAACGGCTAACAAGCGAAGTGGTCGTGGCGAACGTTTGCAGCATGTACGAGGTGGTGTCGTTTAGCAGTGCGGCTGCTAAGAGAAGCTTGAGGACATGGATAATGGATCACGGGCCAGACGATTTCGAACCGTCTTCTTTCCGGTTGTAGTCCGCCTCCGCATGAAACGTACCACCCACAGGGCGGACTCAATGATACTACTCCGCTCAAGCCCACTTGAGCCCATGGCCAGTCCCTGAACACCAAGGTTCCTGAAGCTGGCACCGACCTACAGCAGCAAATCCATGCGCACCCATTTCTCATCTCAGTTCGAAAGATCACTATGCCAATTCGAGCTGATTCGTATCTTCGGTTGGGCGGGTGCGTATGAACCCAATAGGAAATCCGCGTATAAATTGCTCAGGGTGCTACCGGCATTAAATCCACTCCGATGCATCCCAAGAAGTCTGATGCACCTTGCAATCGATAGTCTGGAGACAACGCTAGTTCCGCTCCTTCAGATGAGATTTAGCAATTCTCGCGGCACTCACATGCCGGCAGGTTACCCATGTTTGAGAGTCTTTGATGCACTGTGGAATCTGCATACAGACAATGAACCACGTCGTCGTTTACGCGGCATTATGCAAAACTTTCGAGTCCACGGCTTTGAGTCGAATTCTAACGCTGACATCTTTCAAAGGATACCATTTGCTAATGAAGAACTTGAATGAATGAGATGCATTGGTGCGACTTCTCATCTAGTTGTTGCATTTGATGTCGACCATGTTTTACAAAACAATTTATTCATAGAGAGCACACAGACATGTGATGTTGATTCTTCACGATTCTAGTTAGAGGAAGGAATCATCCATCCAAGAATTATCAGCTAGCGCCCGAACAGTAAAAGTGCTGCATATTTCTCAGTACAGATTTCCCTCATTGTCCATGATCTCATCCAATTGCAACGAACGTGCTTGTGTTCGTGATAACTAAGATTGGAGCCAGAATAGCGGTCATAGACAGCTCGGTAATAGGCTCCTCCACCCTTCTGGACTAATCGTGAGACGAATGTCGTTCAAGCACATTATTTCATTCGTTCATAGAGGGTCGGGGGATGTGTCGGAGACGACTTGCCGAAAGGTGCTGAACGTTGCGTCTTGTGCCTCATCGTTGCGCAACGTTCTGTTGCGGCAGAAGTGAACGAGATTGCACGCGAGGTGTCTGAAGGCGGAGAGAGGACCATGGCGGCCACGCCGGGTAGTGGTGGAGGTGGAAGTGGTGGCGGTGGTGGCGGTGGTGGTCCAGATCTGCTCAGCCTTGTGGCATCTTTGGATGCATCTCTTCTGCCATGCTTGCCAGCTCGGGAGCTTCAGGCTGTCGACCGCTCTACTCACCCCTCGCATCAAGGTGAATGCACATATCGTTTGGTGACTACGATGAGATTATGATTTACGAACCCAGGCGTACCTTCGGATATGATGCTTCCTTGTTCTTCGTTGGAGAACTTTGCAGGAAACTGGGGTTTAGGGTTGAGCTTTGTTTTGCCCTTTGTCTTTAATCGTTGTTTTAGTTCACGAATCAGTTCGAGTACCTTCTACAGTCTTCCCGCAATGGGTCGGTTTATGCTTGTGAAGTGGGTGCCTCCCCAGAGTCTTGGGTGGAGAACTCTGGTGTGGGGTTTTGCCTGTTCGAGCCTGGGCTTGTGGGAAATACACGCTTGTGTTGTCGCATATCTGCGGCTGGTACCCCCCTCTTAGGCTCAAACCCTATAATTTTCTACAGGAGGTTTTGTGTCGGAGTTGAGTATAGAAATCTCAACACACCATTTCACATCAGCATTGTCTTAGCACTCTTCGATTCGGACGTTTGTATCAGAAATAGAGATGCAAGTTCTTGTGTAGCTATCTCCAGCCTTGTATCGATTAGTTACCCTGCACTTTGCAGCTGTTTGTCGGATATCCGAATCGTTTGCACGTAGCTGAGACGCTGCCGTGTATTTATGCAGTTGACGTAGAAAGACACGCGGCCGACTTCATGGAGGCTGCTAAAACTTTGCAGTTGTATTTTATACGCGCCCAACATCAACATCAGCCTTTTAGGGAAGAAGCTTTGAAAAAGGTGGATGATTCTACTTCTTGGTTGGATTTAATTGAAGGCATTGGTGTGATGTTTTTGGATTACAGGCTACAATCTCTCCTGCAGTGGATTCCCCGTCGGTTGTATCCGACTTTATCTCGTAAAGTATTTTACACTTGTTTCAACTCATTGCAGGAAATTGCAGCATTAGAAGCGGAGTTAAAAGTAAAAGATGCATTGATGGAGAAGCAAAGCAAGCTCTTGCGGCATTGGCAAAGTTTACTGGAAGCTCAAAAGAACACTCACATTGAGGAGCTTGAACGAGTATAAGTCACTTCATTCTATATACCTCATCGCCATTCTTAGTCCACCACTGTGGAGGCTGTTCGGTGGTGGATTCCATGGTTCGACTTCAACCCCTTTTGGTTACATAGGATCATCGCAGCTGGTTTACTACAAGGAGAGCCTCAAGGGCAATGTATTGCCGCACGTTTACAAGGGATTTTTGAGGACCATTCAACCCTCGTCACTCCCCGTTCCTAGCAGATGGTGTTAGAACTCTACAAACAGCGCATTGGAACGCTTTGCAGGCGAGACGTCCAAGCTTCACCTGCATTGTGGCCGTCGTCCCCCAGAACTGAGCTATGTCTGGATTAATTCATGAAGTCGGTGTGAGGTCTCTTGTTGGTTGTGGATTCTAACTGTGCGGAAGCTGATCACGGAAATGGTATCCTTGGTTCTTTTGATTACTACCATGGCCGTGAACTGAAGGATTTAGCTGTTCAATGAGCACTTGTACATATCTCAATAGTGGTAATGAAGCTTGGGGTCGGAGTTGTGGACATAGTTCCTCAACTGTTTTTGACCGTATTTGTCAAATCACTCTTGATGCCTATTCCTGCTTGATATGCCCCAGTTTTCGTTGCCTGTATAACTTCAGCCCTCTGGTGCTATGGGGTCCATGACTCTGGTTACACCTTAACGTTTGTGATGGATAACATAGATTCGTCTTGGGTCATCAACGTCGTTCATCTACTCGCCATGCTAGGACGGTTATGTTTATTTTGGCAGTATATTCCTACTCGTTCGATTGATCGTTCTTTGGAATAGAATTTCTGTCTTTCCGAGCCCTTGAGATTAATTTTTTAGGTTGGTCTGTCTAGTCGTTGAACAATCCATGTCTAAATGAATGCAAAATCATTTGATCAAACTGTCCAAAATGTTGTTTTTATGACTATTTACTTTTTCGACGAAGTACTGAAAATTGGAAGGGAAGTACACTCGACACTGTGTTGTCAACCTCTTCAAAGTCAGGAAATGGTTAACTTCTTGTTCCCATGGCAACGAACGTTAAATATACTACGAACCTGCATTGCGAGTAACCAAATTCGATGGAATTCTCAACAGTATAATCTGCTTGTCGTTCTCTCGGACAGTTAAACTCTGCAGGCGTTGGCATTACCTACACTCAGTCTCTTCCTATGTATCTCAACCCACTCAGTATGTCTCGGGTGTTATCTCACAGTCCAATTCGACGTTGCCCTCCGTTGCATCTGCCACGCCCACCAGCACTGGATCCCCTCCCGCCGTCCTCCGCACCATATCCTCCACCAATGTGTGCAGAGCTAGATTGCTGTTATTCTTGTGCTGGAAGAGAATTTCAGTGACTTCGGCTGGGGTTATTTTCAGACTTTCATCCTGCAACAGCTTCTCCACCTCCTCGAACAACGGATCACTCGACACAGCCAAGTAGTTCATGGCAAGAACTTTGAAGATTTCGAAGTTGCAGTATGACATGTTAATGTGCATGTCCATGCGACCCGGTCGCAGTAGTCCCGGGTCCAGCTTGTCGATGTGGTTAGTAGTGAAGATGATGATCCGCTCCATCCCACAGCACGACCACAGCCCATCGGTGAAATTCAAAAGCCCTGACAACGTAACCTTGCTACCTCCGTCTTGGGCTGGTCTCTCTGACCACATCTTAGTCTTCTCCCGATTCATTTTGTTCACTCGTGTGCCAGCTAGGTCGAGTGAGCAGTCTATGTCTTCGATGACGATGATTGACTTGCTCGTCGTGTTCGTCAGCAGCATCTTCAGCTGGGCGTTGTCGTACACCTGATTACGATCAAACGGATTCTGATTCAGCAAAGATTGAATCGATCGACATTGACGGTTAGGTTATTTCACCTTTAGCTGCACACGAAAAGCTTAATTCTGCGACATACCTGTGTCAGCTCGAGATCATAGATGTTGTATCTCAATTTATTCGCCACAGCCGCAATCAAAGAGCTCTTGCCTGTGCCTGGAGGGCCATGCAGGAGATACCCTCTCTTCCACAGCCGTCCAACCTTCTTGAAGTACGCTTCCCCTTCCATGAACGCTTTGAGGTCCGCCAGGAGCCGCTGCTTGGAATCCGGATCCATGGCCAACGTGTCGAAGGTCGAGGGATGCTTGAATGTGTGCGACTTCCAGCGATCGTTGTTGCAGCTGTAGAGGTACAACTCGCGCATCTGACGCTTGTATTCTTTCGCACTCTTTGCAACGTGGTCCATGTAGGTTGCCATCACGAAGGGCTTGTCCGTTTTCAGCATCTTCAGCGTGTACTTCTTCTCTTCTCTTTCGCCCCCATTCTCGCTCTTCGATTTCTCCGCGGTGAACGTCCACCACAGTTGCACCCCTTCGTACTGATCCAACACAGTCTCATCACCTGTCTCAACCAACATCAAAAAAAAATTGCGTAAGCTACTCGGATTTCGAGGAGTTCCAGCTAGGGGAGGAGGTCATTAGAGCCTCACTTGCGAGTGTGTAGCTGATTTTCGTAGCATTCTCTTCCTGCGAGAGGCGCAAATCGTTGGCTCCCCTGACGATTTGCCTCGCTCGCAAGTGCATCTCCACAACACGGTAGAGATGGTTGGTGCGTCTCTTGCTGTCCAATTCGTTGAAGTGGAATCGGCAGTACTTGTCCTTCTTCCAGAACTTCTTCATCACTCTCTTCACGTAGTGTTTCAGGTAATTGGTGAACTCCTGTGGGAGAAAACGCTGTATGAGCGTCACCGTCCCCATGAGTGACCACATATACGCCACAGCGACCATCATTGTGTCCTTCCTTTACCGCACTTCTTCTACGACTGCAATTCTCGATTCTCTCTAGGTCGCCAACTGCTCGCGGGAAGCACCGAAACTCGCACGCTGTCCCACAAACCACAGAGACGCACCCACCTCTAGCTCAGCACAACATGTAATCTCTATCATCAATAATCTCCGATCCGAACTATCTACCTTTATGCACGGCTTCATAAATCCCTGACCCACTCCTTGCGCAGCTCTATCCAGCTTTCCCTCTGAGAACATAGACGATCGACACAACGACCCGTCAATTGATCTGTTTACAGAAACAGGTCACTTCACCCTATCACCCAATTGCCATCACTCCACCACAAAGCTCTTCAAAACTTCTCCCGAATTAAAACCATCAAACAACTTCCTGCAATTGCATCGACGACCAGGTCTTTCGATCCTTCACACTTGCCCACCCGACCTTCAACCAAGCGCATCATCACCTGCCCCAAAGTCCACCCACAATGAAATTCAGCAATTAGCATGCGCTGTTCACAACCCAGCGTTTCCACTTTTCTGAATACCACCAGGTACCGACTGGCTCCGCACCCTCAATGGTTGCAATTATATGCCGGGCTTTTGTCCTTATCTTCTACCATTTGCGAACCCTCCCATTTTTTAATGGTTTCCTACAGACCCAGCTCGGAGTTATAATCTAGACTGGGTACAGCCTAGTCTGCGAGCTTAGTCTTGAACCTGGAGCCACCGAGAGGACCGTCTCTGCAAAGTGCCTGAGTGCTCAGACACGAGCATCGCTCGGCAAGTTCTCGCCGCTTCGTGCAGTCGGTAAAATTTGGCTACCATTTTAGGGTTTCCTCTTGCTTCAGCATCCACACGTCGGCGTGCTTTTTGCTTTTTCACGTGAGATCAAGTCTCGCTGTGTTTGGTGTTGTTGCTTGAAGACTGAGCTCGCGGTGAGTGGGGTTCTCACACACATGCACACATCTTAACAATAAATTTGATGGTATAATTGGCTCATGTGAAGAGCCATTTGTTGGATCTAGATTCCACATATACAGAAAAACTATGGACATACAAGATTTGTAATTAAATCTTGCATTTGAAGATTGTATGAAATACTTAATTTAGAGTAGAAGGTTGTGTATTCTGAGTGGCTCTTATGTACACTGGTTTAGCCCAATTAGGTGAATTGGGAGCTGACGTGGCATTCCTTGGGGGATGGCAGCATGGGGGTGTGGTGTCATTCTCAATCCTTTTCCATTATTTTTGAGGATTCTTTTCATGGGATTTATTCATATGGTCATTAGACCACCATTGTCTATCATATCATATATATATATATATATATATATATATTGCCATAAATCAACCACATTTTCAACGTTGGATTTATAGAGATTAACTACGACTTTCTTTTGAATAAGAAGGGGAGTAAGAATAGAAATCAAATTGGTCTTTGTGAGCATCAATATGTATCGTTGAATTTTGGACTTGACAAGTTGTGGATTTAAAGATGATTGTCTTTAATATTTTCATGTGAGATGAAGCATACATTTTAGAACACAATGATTAAAGAAGAAATAGATATGAGTCTGAAATCATTTTTGTGATCATTTTATGAAAATTTTTAATTTACTAACAAAATAAATTCCAAGTTTCATATCTTTCCATGTCTTGTCTTTTGATATTGTGAAATTGAATTCGATTTACAAAAAAGAATAATTTATGAACTGCTCACGTAGATTGTACCTCTTTCCACATAACTTGTATACTGCTCAAGTCCAAACTGAGATGAATGTAACAGTTTTGTTATGATACATCCTCACAGATATGAATTTTAAAAATGGTTTTTTACAAAATATGTCTGAATATTATTTTATTTACTGCAGTGGATTTTCTTTATTGTTATAGTATATTTAATTATTTATTCTGAAACTAAAAATTTCCATGCTATAAGAAATAAACAGATAAATAAATAATAGTTTAAAAAATTCACATGGTAAATTGTTTTACATTACCATAACTATATTATCATAAAAAGGTACAACTCTTACCAAATTTGTTCCAACAAAATATTATTAAGTCTTGATTATAAATAACTTTGGATGAATTTATGTAATCATTGTATATAATCATTATATTTTATTTTTAAATAAGTAATTTTTTATTATCATTTTGATCATTTTAAAAATCAAGAAATGCTTCAAAAATTATTAATTTTTATTATTAAATACATTCTAAGAAACATTGAATCAATTTTTGGTTTAAATCTTTTAATATTTTTAATTTTAAAAAAATTATCTATTAATCTAAATATAAAATTTTATTATATATATATATATTTTATATATATTTTTATATACAATACAAAAGATCTATTAATATAATACATCTATATAAACCAATTTTAAAAGCTTAATGAGAATCCCTAATTATTAAAGACATGAATCTAGACAAAATTCAAAAGATAATATACTCATGTGTCATTGAAGAAGAGAGAAAGTAAAAAAAGAAGATATAGTTATAAGATAGAAAGAACTAAAATAACAAGTTCCAAATATAAAGAGACTAGAGAGTCTTAAACCAAGATTGAAACATAATAAAGGTGTTGATAAGATTGAAGATGGTCTCAATCTTGGCTCCGTATATATTAGCTACAAAGAAGATCTTATGGAAGCTTCCTAGAGATTGCAAGGCTTGTGGCCCAAGCATCAAGTTGTAAGTTGTTTCCAATGTGACTTTTTAAAAGTAGAAAACTTATGACACAAGTTTTAAGAGCCACATGACATATCTATAAAATTTTAAATATAAACAATCTAACACTTGATAAAAGTTAAGATAAAACATAATTTGGTTCCATTAATAAATAAATTTGGCATCAAATAATCTTAAGTAACCTACCTCCATGAACACAAATTATTAATAAAAGATCCCTTTTATATCAAGTAAGTAAATAGATATTTATATTTATCAACATAAATCTTCCTATCATTCTTTTTTATTTTAAAATTTATTTAATTTTAATATAAAAAGTAAAGAAAATATCTTTAATATACAAAGCAAAGACCCTCAAAGGCTTTATATGGTAGCTAATAAAATATTTATATTAAAGAATGACACATAACTAGGTAGTCTCATTAGGATAAAAAAACTACTAAATAACAATCATTCTTATCATCTATTTATCTTTTGATTTGGAGTTTTGGAATAGCAAGGCTTACAAACTACTAGAAAGTTCTCTCTTATACACTTTAATTTTACCTATTAACTACAATAGAATCCTAAGGATTTCTATTGGAACAATCTTTTTAGCTAAAAAGAATATAATGCAAAGATAGAAGAAAAGGTCTTTAGGAGTTGTATTGATTTTATACTAATAAAAATCTCAAAATAGACTAGAGTTCTTCTTTTCTATTGCCAAATAAAATAAAATAAAATCCTAATGGAATAACACTAGAATAGAATTAAGAATCCACATTGATTTGGTTTATTTAACATAAAAAAATTATTACCAATACATGGTGTGCAAAAATAGATAGAGAAATAAATAGGTATTGTACTTATTATAATTTTGAAATAAAAAATAATAACTATCTTTTATTTTTTGAAATGTCCAAAGACTCAAAGAATGTGGAAATGGAGAACAAGTTTACTATATCAATTAAATGACTTATGACTATGAGGAGGTGTCACGGACATATACATAGTTACTTATATGATCAGATAGAACTAGATAAAAGAAGGTAAAAGCAGGTTAATTCCATAATATCTTTAGAGAAACTTCCTAGAAACTTCATAGACGCTGCTTTGACTTTATAAGTGTCCATAGTAGACTTTTGGATTAGAAACTTGGTCAATAAGTTAGCCACATGTCGCACATATTGGTAGCTTGAAGACCAAGCTAAATACGTGGCGAACATATAGGAAACTTGCCCTGCAAGTTCGACACGTGTCTTGCAACTTGGACACGTGTCTTGTAAATTGGATACGTGTTGGAGGTCCTATAGAACGTCGCCACTTAGCTCTTAGGTAGATAGTATAAATAGAGACAAGAGTGAAGCCTTCTTCACTCTTGTCAACTCCTTTCTTGTTTCCAGTCTAGTTCAAGGGTCTCTAGTTTTCTTGTCTTTTGGCATTAGCCATTCCAGTTTCTTTTTAATATATATACTTCTTTATATTTATTTCTTTGAGAGAGGTCTCACTTGTTTATTCGACTTCATCCAATTATTGTCCTTGACAGATTGACAAGAGTACACTTACAATATCAGAGCTTTGTCTTTTCTTGAGTAAGAGTGGATTACCCCTTTCTCTTGACAAGACATAAGCGTGTTAGAAGTTGCGGATTACCCACTTCTAAACTGATATTGTTCTTAGCATTTTCTTTGTTATCAAGTCTTTTTTTTTTTTTTTGCCTTGAGCAATATCACATAGTTCTTTTCTTCTTAGTGTTATTATGGCAGAGCTTATCGAAATGAAGACTGCAATGGCACAAATGCAAGAACAATTAAGGGAGTTAATGCTTGCAATGCATCAACTCAATCTACCACCACAAGGAAGAACAAGAATAGCAGAAAGTGGAGATGTAGAGATGATTGGAGCTGCTTCAACACCTGCATCAAATCACATTCCTTCTCCAATTGTAGAACACCCTGTAAGCGCCAGAGAACCAAGAATTGCCTTACCCGAGAAATTTGATGGTACGAGATCAAAGTTTCGAGGGTTCATCAATCAAGTACAATTGGCAATCAAACTTCAACCGCAAAGCTATCCAACTCCAGGATCACAAGTCAGGTTTATTGGAACTCTACTTTCTGGTTCTGCATTATCATGGTTTTCGTCTTTTCTTGAACAACGAAATCCCATACTGGACAATTTGGAAGCTTTTTTGGTGGAGTTTCGATCTATGTATGGTGAACACGATGCAGCTCGTGTTGCAACAAACAAGATCCAAATTTTACGACAAAGAAATCGCTCTGTAACAGTGTATGCTTCACAATTTTGACAACTTGCAATCGATATCAAGTGGGATGATGCTGCACTCATCAGTCAATTTCTTTATGGATTGCAATATGAAGTAAAGAAATTGATGCTCAATTTACCTGATCCTCAAACATTGAGTCAAGCAATCGATTTTGCTGTAAAGTGTGACAATCGACTTTTTGAGTTTCAATCCGAGAATCGTACAAGGGAAACTCAACGTTATTACTCAATGGCAACATCTTCACCAAATGTACATTCGGAAGTAGAAGACATGCAAATTGACGCAGTACATTTCAAACCTCTTACTGAGCAAGAAAAGATTCGTCGTCGCCAGGGAGGATTATGCTTATATTGTGGAGAACCTAAGCACACTGCTCAACATTGCCCAAAGAAACGACGCAACTATAAAATGAGGGGTACGGCGGTCAAAGGAGACAACATGTCGGAAAACGAATTTGTCCAGCTACAATAGGGACCGTGCAGCTGGAATCTTGTACAATTCCTAAAGAAGGTCCTATCCTCTCTTCAGAACCCTCTCCTTGTTTTATAATAGAACTATATTTAGGACCTAAAAACCACAAAGCCTCTACTTTATTAGATTCAGGAGCCTCAGCATGTTTTTTAGATGAACAATTTGTTAGAAGTCGTAAAATACCTCTAGTACAAAAAACTAAACCTGTACATGTAGAAGTCATAGATGGTCATCCATTGTCTTCTGGAGATGTCACTCATGAGACCCATCCTATAAAAGTAACAATAGATGGTCATAATAGTTACGTAACCTTTAACATAATTAAATCTCCATCTAATCCAGTTATTTTAGGTCTATCATGGTTAGAAAAATATAATCCTAAGATAGATTGGAATTCTCGTAGACTTCATTTTTCTCAAAACGTTATTAACACTTCCGTCGACCAAGTAAAAAGCTATAAGTCTAGTATAGTAAAACCCGTACTTATAGGTGCAAAAGCTTTTATGCATGAAGCAAAAGAAGGATCAACTTTTGCTATTTATGCCACACCCGTCTCTGATAGTAAAAGCACTTCAAGTGGCTTTCCAAGCCAATACCAAGATTATCAAGATGTTTTTGAGAAGAAAAATGCCGATATCCTTCCGGAGCATCGTTCATATGATTGTTCAATTGATCTCAAGGAGGGATCTCAACCTCCATTTGGACCAATCTACAGTCTATCACAAAATGAGTTGGCAGAACTCAAAGAGTATATTGAAGAAAATCTGGCCAAGAACTTCATACGCCATTCCAAATCCCAGCAGGAGCTCCAATTCTATTTGTGAAGAAAAAAGATGGATCATTACGAATGTGTGTGGATTATCGACTTAACAAGATCACTATCAAGAACAAGTATCCACTACCTTTAATCTCCGGACTTCTTGATCAACTAAGCTAAGATCTATACAAAAATAGATCTACGAGGAGCATACAACTTGGTTCGTATTAAAGAAGGAGATGAATGGAAAATTGCATTTCGAACAAGGTATGGACATTTCAAATATAATGTTATGCCTTTTGGACTCACAAATGCACCAGCTGCTTTTCCAACATCTCATGAACGATGTTTTTCATGAATTCTTAGATGATTTTGTTGTCTGCTATCTAGACGCATTTTAATCTACTCTAAGAACGTAGAAGAGCACGAAATACATGTTCGTCATGTCTTACAAAAACTCAGAGAAACAGGATTGTATGCCAAGATGGAAAAGTGTGTATTTCACACTACTCAAGTTGACTTCTTAGGATATATCATCTCGAATGATGGCCTCATGATGGATCCTAAGAAAGTCCAAACAATCATGGATTGGAAGATTCCAAAAACAGTAAGGGATGTACAATGTTTTTTAGGATTTGCCAATTACTATCGAATCTTCATCAAGAACTTCTCTCAAGTTGTAGCCCCACTTACACGTTTGATTTGTAAGGACAAGCTCGAGTGGAGTAAAGAAGCAGAAGCATCATTTGAAGCTTTGAAGATAGCTTTTATTTCTGCACCAATCTTGTATCGTGTTGATTTTTCCAAGACATTCTTTATGGAAACAGACGCATCTGACTTTGCTTTGGGCGTAGTATTGTCACAAATGGGAACAGATGACAAACTCCATCCAGTAGCTTTCTATTCCAGGAAATTTTCGGGAGCAGAGATCAACTACGAAATCCACAATAAAGAACTTCTCGCAATTGTGGATTCTTTTCAAGAATGGCGTCATTATCTAGAAGGCGCTTCTAGTCCAGTCACCGTATATACGGTGTCGTATTATAATTACTTACACTATGTAAAAATTAGTTAAAATATATTATATGTTTATGAATCTAGATGTGTGTTAGAATGGTTAGTAAGTTAAATTAAAAAATGGTTGATAGAAGAAACTTTATTTTATTTTATTTTACTTATTTAGTTATGGTATTTAAAAATTATAAGATCTAAATGTTTAGTATGAAGCCTTGAGAGAAGGTGGGGACTTAGGGATGAAAATTTAAGCTAGTAAGAGGCTAAATGGGAGGGATGAAATCAAGCCATGGTCGGATGAAGGCAAGGAATAGGGAACTTCATCCCTATTGGTCGAATACCATGCCCAATGGGCTTTGAGGAGGCTGCCCGCGACCTTAACAAGGGTTTCGGCGACTTCATAAGGAGGATTTGCAATTTCAGAGGTAGGGTTGTAAAGTTTAGGGTTTTGGGTATAGTTTGAGAGGAAATTTTAGGCGATTGGGAGTTAGGGTGAAGAAGTTATACTTGTTCAAAGTTAAAGAGTGGATTTCATACATACTGTCACTCTTTTGGGATTTCACGGAGTTATACGGAGGCTTTTGGTGAGATCGGACGGTGCGGTTGGAAAGGTGATTTCAAGATCTACGTTTGTTATGAAAGAATTCTTAAGTTTTGAGTTTAGACGAAGGAGATATGAAGAGTTGAAGACAGCGCATCCAATTCCAAGGCAGTAAGTAGGCCGTTTTGTTGATAGTGATGGGGTTTGCCATATCTTAAGTTTTTGGACGAATTTTTGTCTCAAAATTTCTAAGAAGGTGTATTATTGTGCTAAGAAGCTATATATCAAAGTTTCATAGCATTTTGACTTTTAGATTGTGAGATATGAAGAATTTAGTACACGGGTGTTTGTAAACAAGGGTTTAAGGCTACTGCTAGGGTTTTGGTGATATCTAAAGATCGATAATGAATCAACGGTTGAAATTTGTGGTGGTAGTTGTGAAGAATATATCAGTACTTTATGTAAATTTGGAGTAGTTTTGGACGGTTGGATTAAAAGTTATGGGTTATTGAAGTTCGGGAAAAATTCCCTTCCTATGGGAGAATGAGGGTTTAGAGTATTTTGTTATGTTTTGAGAGGTTTGAGGAAATTAGGCTTGTGTATTGGGTGTAATAGCCCTATGGAGATCTCTCTTATATAAAATTGGGGTTTTTATTATACTTAAATCTTGGTACATTAATGATTCTCTCTATGGATCCTGGAGACCTCAGTGTTTCGCCATCGGAAGCGTGTTGAATGCTTAGTCAGCATTTTAGATTGGAACATGTCTCTATCAAGATTGATTCATTATTACATAGCGACGGAAAAACAACAAGATTACGTCGATGCCCTTTCTAAACGTTGTCGCGTGGCGTGAACTTCTATCTAGGAATACACCGGGTACCTAGCTGTAGAGAATTTTACTTAATATTTATTGGCTAAACTCTAATGAGTTATTTTTCCTTAATAAGAAGGATAAATACACACGATAATATAAGAAAAAGGTTTTGTATGATTAAAACCTCTTATTTTTAAGTAGGTTTGTACATAAGTTTTCTCTATGATATATAGAAAATCCTTAAAAACCTTTTAAAGACTCATCTATATATCAAAATCATATCATGGCTCTATACATCCACCTTTTACACCTCCATAAAGTCTTGGCTCCCAAAAACACCTTTAGTATGCACAAAAGTCCAAATTTGCAACAAAAACCCTTAAAATATATTTTCCCGCAAAGGATGTTTTTCTTCCCAAACTTTAGAAAATCATATCTTCTGATCCAGCCGTTCAGTTTTCTTCAAACTTTCAGGAAAGGTAGAATTCACCTTTAAGCTTTACTACAAAAAAAATTCAACCGCAAATATACTTCCGATCGTTTGATATCTCAAAACCCCTAGCAGGTGCTTAAAACCCTAGCTCAGAGACACCCGAGCACTATTTTCTCTATATCTCACAAACCCAAAACCCTAATGCCACAAAAATTTTGCACATAGTCTTGTGACATAAACATATATACTCCTGAAAATTTTGAGCCAAAAATCTATCAAATTGACTAAGATATAGCTCAAAATGTAACCACTAGTTAAGCAGAGTCACTTACTGCCTTTAGCTTACAAGCACTGACTTTAACTTGCAATAACTCCTTGACCCTAGCTTGGATTTTATCAAGCTGTGCATGAAAAGTGTAGCCAAGAAAGTGCGCTTTCCAACCCCAGTCGCCGATCTTTGATTGCGCTTTGTATGCGCGAGATATACCCAAAAGAGTGACAGTAGGTGCAAAATCGACACCCTAACTTTGAGCGCCTATAACTTCTTCATTAAAAGTCCAAATCATGCAAGATTTGCACCTAAACCATACCCCAAAAACCTAAACCTGATGACCCTAGCCTTTGATGTTCGACTCCTCTCGAAAAACAAACCCTAACTCCTAATAAGCCCTCGGGCAGCCTCCTTGAAGCCCATTGGACATGATTTTTGGCCAATTAGAATAGAGATTTTTTTCATCTACCTCTATTCATCCACATGGATGGCCAAACTACCCTTTTTACACTAAAAACCCTTTTCTAATCCTTCTTCTTATAAGATTTACTTACTTGGTGCTTTAAGCACCAAATAAAAGAAGTAAACTAAGATCTTAAGGATCACCAATGTCCAACAAAGGTGACTTAAGATATATACAAGTTACTATCAATATAAAATTAACTTCAAAAGTCACTACTAAAAAGAAAATAAGGTTGTATAAACCTTAATAATAATCTTTTTAATAGATCCTTTCTAAACTACCAACCTAATCATATCCTATAACCAATAAAATCTACTGATATGACTTTCATTTAATTATGTAGTAAATTGTACATTAAATATACATGTACAATTTTTTCACATAGTAGCCGAACCACAACACGACAACATTCTTATCTTGCACCAAAAGAAGGAGATGTAGCTTTTGATCAACAAAGAACGACTCTCTTGAAGCCAAAGCAATTTTATCTTCGAGCAACAAAATCAACATTAACTGTTGATTCAACTTTTCTCAAGGAAGTCCAGTTAAGTATGTCCTCAGATCCCCTTATTCATGAAATTAAGAATAATTCTTTTAAATCTCATGATATTTCAAAGTTTGAGTTCAAGAAAAATCTACCCTATTTCGAAGGGCACTTATATGTTCCAGAAGGTGAAGCACGATTACGTGTTCTTCAAGCTCGTCATGACTTCCCGGCAGCAGGACATTTTGGGTACAATAAGACTCTAGAGTTGATATCTAGAGATTTTTGGTGGCCTCAAATGTGGAAGAGAGTCAAAGATTTTGTAAAAACATGTGATGTTTGTTCAAGATCAAAAACTCCTCGCCACCGACCCTACGGACTTCTTCAGCCATTACCCATTCCAGAACAACCATGGTCTTCTGTGTCTATGGATTTTATCACGGATCTTCCAAATTCAGGTTCTTATGACTCTATATTCGTGATAGTAGATCGTTTTACTAAGATGGCATATTTTATATCATGTAAAAAATCTATCACAGGCAAAGAAACAGCTAAACTTTTCCTTGACAATATCTACCGCTATCATGGATTACCTAAGGATATTGTATCGGATAGGGGAACTCAGTTTGTATCGAGATTTTGGAGAACGCTTTTCAAGATTCTAAAGGTGGATATAAAGTTATCTTCAGCTTTCCATCCTCAAATTGATGGACAAATGGAGCGCGTAAATCAAGTCTTGGAACAGTATTTGAGATGTACCATCAACTACCAACAAGATGATTGGACAACTCTTTTACCATTGGCAGAGTTTGCTTATAATAATACGATACATTCTTCTACACAACAAACACCTTTCTTTGCCAATTATGGTTACCATCCACGACTTGATACTTTTGACTATTCAAAAGTTGACAATCCTGCGGCGGAAGACTTGGTAAATCATTTGTCAGAACTACATACAACAATAAAGGCACAATTAAAGGAAGCTCAAGAACGACAAAAGATAAACGCTGATGCGTATCGGAAGGAACAACCACAACTCAACGTAGGTGACAAGGTATGGCTACTTCATCGCAATATCAAGACTACGCAACCTTGTGACAAGTTGGACTATCGTAAGCTTGGACCTTTTCGTATTTCTGAACAAATTAATCTAGTTGCATATCGATTATGCCTACCAGAGTCTATGAAGATCCACCCTGTATTCCACGTATCTCTTCTTGAACCATATAAGACAGTGAACATACCAAGAAGAAGACAAGTGCCACCTCCTCTTATAGAAGTGAACAATAATGACGAATTTGAAGTGGAAGAAGTCTTAGATTCAAGGCGGGGCCGAAATAGGTTGGAATATCTTGTTCACTGGCACGGATACGATATTAGTGAGCGCACATGGGAACCAGCAAAAAATTTGGCAAATGCAGCGAGGAAGGTGGAGACTTTTCATCAACAACATCCATCGAAACCAAGATGAAGACTTTCCCTATAAAAGAAACAAGATGTAGGCAAGATAACATTCAACTTTCTATCCTTGTTTGTAGCTTCTTTGTATTTTGTGACGCTAAGGAGATGGAGAATCAACAACCAGCGGATTTGACTCAAGAGCCTTCATTTGTTGACCTACCGGACGAGACATTGCGACTGTCACAACCCTCAAGACGACGCAACCGAGATGAAGATCTTCAAGAACGACATGTTCTTCCTCGAATAGATGGCGAGATACAACGTGTTTGGTATCACGACCTTGGAAGAGATTCTCGATGTTTGGTGATTTTATTGGAGATAGGAACAACTCCTGACGGTGTTCCAGATGTGACATTTGAAGGAAGTTATGAAGGTCACAACAATGATCAAATAACAGGGTGGTCTTCTCGCCCTGGAATGGGACACTATCGATGGCTGAGAGGACCCATCAATTACCTTCGAAGAGAACAAAGATCAGAATATGTGGCAAATACTATTCGTCGTATCTTAGACTTTCTACACATGTAATCACCGCTCCTCGTGGAACTCGTCCTTTAAAGGGGGGGTAATGTCACGGACATATACATAATTACTTATATGATCAGATAGAACTAGATAAAAGAATGTAAAAGCAGATTAATTCCATAATATCTTTAGAGAATCTTCCTAGAAACTTCATAGATGCTGCTTTGACTTTATAAGTGTCCATAGTAGACTTTTGGATTAAAAACTTGGTCAATAAGTTAGCCACATGTCGCACATATTGGTAGCTTGAAGACCAAGCTAAATACGTGGCGAACATATAGGAAACTTGCCCTGCAAGTTCGACACGTGTCTTGCAACTTGGACACGTGTCTTGTAAATTGGACACGTGTTGGAGGTCCTATAGAACGTCGCCACTTAGCTCTTAGGTAGATAGTATAAATAGAGACAAGAGTGAAGCCTTCTTCACTCTTGTCAACTCCTTTCTTGTTTCCAGTCTAGTTCAAAGGTCTCTAGTTTTCTTGTCTTTTGGCATTAGCCATTCCAGTTTCTTTTTAATATATATACTTCTTTATATTTATTTCTTTGAGAGAGGTCTCACTTGTTTATTTGACTTCATCCAGTTATTGTCCTTGACAGGAGGCTTGTAGCCAACATTGAGTCTTTAACAAGCAATCTTTAGAAATAACCTCCAATCTTTACAAATTAAGAACATAAATTTTTTATAGCATTTGCTAGTTAGGACTTGGTACTAAATTATATGAAATCAACATAATGCTAAAAAGATTAAAAAAAAAAAAAACTAAATTACTTAAATTTATCTAATATGAAGTAAAATTCTTAAAAAATACATAAATATCTTTTAAATACCATTAAATTTTTAAGAAATTGTGAAGAAATCTCAATCATAGACACAAAACTAGAAATCATAGTCATAAATATTATAGTGACATGAAACAAAATCCACCCCTAAGGTCTAATTTTATACACTATTCCTAAACCTCAGAAAAGGTCATGACTACACTATTTAACAATTACTAAGGAGGTTTCAAAAAAAACATACATTGAGATTCATTATTGTATGTTGCCATACATAAAAAGAAAGCAAGCTTTCACATCTCATTCAAGCCTTCGCGGTATACAAGCCACGGAGAAGCAAAGCACGGGCAACTCCCGAGCGGCGGTGGCGGCCTTGTCATCAATGCGGTGATGGATGTTAATTTCGTCCCGTGGTTTGTGGGTCGAGATTTCGCTGCAGGGCATCGAATTGTCCGACGATGTGATAGTTGTGGTCTGCTTGCTTTGCTTGTTTGTTAGTTTATAACGTCTTTGTTGTCCCCCCCGTCCTCCTCCGCGAATCCAACTTGGCATGGCATGGTACCCATTTCCGGCACAAGGACGGCGTTCCTGAGACCCTAATCAATGGAGTCGCAAGAGTCTTCATCGGGGATGAGTCCTCCATGCATCAAGTAATGGGAATGGGTTAAATAGTGTTGCCGGTTGCGATCCGGAGAGAGAAAGGAATTGGATTTGTCAGGTAGAGGAATGAACAGGAAAATGTGCCGAACTTGGGGCAGAGAGGGCGTGTGTGTGTGCGGTGAGAAGCAGATCTGCGCCATTCCTCATAGCTGGGCGGGAGATCGGGGCCAGCTGGATAGCCTCGTTGCAGCCTACGCCGTTCCGCCAGACTTTTCCCCATCGCCCCCACATAATCCCCTCTGCAGCTCTTCGCCCGCTTCTTTTCGCCCATGCTTCACTCCCTCTGCTTCGCTCCAGTCCAACGTCCCCCCGAGCTGCCGTCGTTTCCAGCAGCCACTTGGTTGCGTTGCGTGCAGATCCAGACGTTTGCTGCCGTTTACTTCGCCAATACCCAATTTGTAGAATTGAGGTTCACTGCAATGGAGTTCACGGGAGCGCCTCGGTTGTTGATTGTGTCGGATCTGGACCACACCATGGTCGTCCCTTGCCTTGCGCTCCTTTGTGTTCCTTTTGGGTGCAGGTAGCCTGATTATGTGCTTCGTAACTCGCCATCGTAACATTAGCGTTAGACAGGTTCACTCTTGGCAGAAGAGTGCACGAATCGTTGGTTGGTTCTCTCATTATAAGATGCGAATTAGTGAGAAATTTGTTGTTCCCTGTAATGAACTGCGTGAAAGGAGAGGAAGGCGAGGGGATTATTGTCGGTGGATTGCATTTTCCATCTTTCGATGAGGAAGCAATTTTTGGCTTTTTAGTGTACTCTGATCACCACCGACGGTCTTAAAACAATTCTTTAATTATTAACTTTAAGATTTAAGTAAAGGATGGTCGCAATTGCTGGTATCTCTCATGCTTGTAGTGTCTCACTGGTGACGCTCTGCTAGTTATCTTAATCTCTGAAAGTAGCTAGCTACATTGCACTGTTAATATGTTCTGCTGATCTTTGAGTAGACTTCTGTACTGATTATTCTTGTTGAAAATTTAAAAGACAAAGTATTGATACATTTATTGTATCCCACTTCGGTCGAATTAGAGATTTTACTGCCCTCAGGAATAGGTTTTTCCGATGCCACGTCTTCATGGTCGATGCATGGTTGCTGACTTGAATCTTAGCTCCTTATCAAAGCATTTAGACTGCAAGAATGAGACCAAAAACCAATTTTACTACAACGCGAGTTTCCTGTTGATGTATTGACCAAATTTTGTTTTTACAGGTGGAGCATGGTGATCATGACAACAAGTCTTTGTTGCAGTTTGGTGCACTATGGCAGGCGCATTTCAGCCATGACTCCTTACTTGTGTACTCGACTGGAAGGTCGCCAAAGATGTTCTCCGATTTACGGGGAGAGGTGCCTTTACTGACACCGGCAATTGCTGTTTTGTCTTGCGGCACTGAGATCTTCTACGGAGACTCTATGACGAAAGACGACGCTTGGGTTGACAACATCAATAAGGGCTGGAGTCGTGCAGCCGTTGAGGAGGTTGCTAATAAAATGAATCTCAAGTACCAGGTGTGCATCTTCATCTAGATTTGTGCTGCACTAGCGTAGTGAAGCGCATATTTGTGCCACTCTTGATTGTCTTATTCTTGCACGCTCAAATTAATGTTTTCGTGATCTAAGCACCCGTTACTTTAATTTCTAATGGAGTCGCGTTCGGTGGCGATAGTGAGTTTGTTAATGTAGTCGGTCCAATGCCTGAACTTGTCTCATATTACATGCACCTTGTCACGAATTGGCAGTGTGATTCCGAGCAAAGACCGCACAAAGTAAGCTTCCACGTCAGAAAGGAGGAGTACAAGCACGTCATGCCCACGCTTCGAGAAAAACTGTTAGCTAAAGGAGTAAGTACTTTATGCCAACTGATGAATGCAGGTTTCATGACTCCCATTAATGTCCTGTTGCTGTGGTAAAAGATTTTGGTGGTTTTGAGCTTCTTAAAAAGCCATTATTCTTTACCATTTAACAGATCAACTGAGGGGATTCCTGAAGCGTTTCAGATTTACGACCTAGTCAATCTATCTATATTTTGATAACTTGGATATATCGCTCTTCGCTAGAAGATGAGAATTATTTTGTCGCCTGTTTACGAGGAATCAATTGTGATGTGGATCGTTATTACCAGGCTGACAAAAATTTATGCCCGACAGCTGGATACCAAACTTATCTACAGTGGAGGCTTGGATTTAGATGTTCTTCCCCGATCTGCCGGTAAGGGCCAAGCTTTGAGGTACCTATTAAAAAAGCTCAAGACTGAAGGCTGTGTCCCTCAACAAACACTAGTTTGTGGGGATTCTGGAAATGATCAAGAGCTTTTCAGTGTGGATAATGTCTTCGGCGTTATTGTGAGTCTTTCATTATCATAAGTTTGTCCTCAAATATACATTGGATTGATTTTGTACATACTTTTAGATGAAATATCTTCTCTCGAATCAAAACAGCGTCTACTTCATTTCTTTTCAATAGCGAAATAAAAAGGGGAAAACAAATAAAAAATAAAAAAATAAAAAACAACAACAACAACGTTGTGTTTGAACAGCCTGTGTGGAAGGCTATTCGAACACGACGTTTTTCCGAAATCTGGATGTTGTGACCCATCTTGCTTTAGAGACGCTTTTAGAGTGACCTGGGATCGTTTATTAGATTGTAGCCTCTGTTTCCCCTGATCAATAGTAGCCTAGAATCATGACACGCACCCTTTCTCAGGAGATTGGGTCTACGCAGTTGAATAGGTGATTACCGATACATTGCGTATTTTGGATTAAATCCATATGAAGTGATTACCATGGCCTCTGTTGCGTTTGCCCTCCACTTTTGCTGAAAAAGCATTACACAATGACTTGGTTTGAAAAATAGAAATTAAAGACATTCACGTCTTCTGGTTTGATGTGGTTATTGAGAATTATATCTTTCGAATTTTCTTATGTTAAGTGGAGCTTGTCGTTGCTGCATAACAGGTGGCAAATGCCCAAGACGAGTTGCTCCAATGGCATGCTAATCAAGTCGGTGACAAGTCGCACATTTTCATTGCAACGGAGAGGTGCGCAGCTGGCATCATCGAGGCTATGAAGCACTTCAATCTTCAGCCAAACGTTTCTCCACGAGATCGTAATGTGCCACTTTCAGTACATTGCAGACGGATTCCAAAGGCTGATGCTGGTGCTGTTGCTCGAGAGGTGGTAGAATATCTATTGCTCACGGAGCAGTGGTTGCGTGGTGATATAGATGCCTCTGAAGCCGCCTTTAGAAGATTGAAATTCAGTTTGGTGGGTTGCAATCCTGCGTCTGTTTTCTGTTTTATTTTTCTGGCTTCTGGAAGTATTATTTATTTCAAATAGTTCTATAAACACACCACTCATTAAGGTGTTTGCTATGAGTTCGTCATTTTCTGGTCATTTTGTATCTACATTGTTCTATTTTGTAATTTTTTCGTGAGGAATGCGAGACCGTTGATCTAATCTCCTGTAAGTGAGAACTGTCCCACAAGGTGGTGCCGACATATTAGTCCTTCCTTGTTCTCCAACCAAATGCATGCAATTTCGTGCTAAACTTCAATGGTTGTGGGTTCCACAGGCTAAGGATTCAAATAGAATTTGCGCGCGGGGCATCATAGATAATCCACACGAGGAGATAGAAAATTTTCGGAATCAGCATGGTTCACAGAATGGAAAAACTTTTCGTATATGGGCCGATCGAGTCCGTTCTATTAAGCTTAGTGACGATTCCTGGTTGGTTAGGTTCGACAAATGGGAGAGATCAGGTAAGTCTGTGTGCGTAACTGTTTCTAGATGTCGTTTGTAAGTGGCATTTTATGATTTTTTTGGACTTACAATGCATGATGTTCAGCGTTATTCAAGAGGTTAGAGGACTAGTTCACATCTTCTCATATTTCGATTTTGACTTACCCACCATTTAGATTGTATTAACTAGTATGCATCTCGTGCAGATGCTGAATGGACGTGTGTGCTCACTAGTGCTCTTTTACAAGCCAATGTAAGGCTACCTACGCTGAAATCCACCATGTTGAAGAGTTCAGTTTACAAGGGAATGAGGTCCTGTGACTTTGTGCTTGTCCTCAGATCAAAGCTATTTCAAACACATGTGGACATTGGATTCACGATGGTAGCATTTCTCTGGTGTGCAGGTGGAATTTCCGAATGGATTATGCTGGAAATTGATTCATGAGACATGGCTCGAAGGCTATGAAGGATCTGCCCCTCGTAGAATGTGAACTTGTTCTGCGTGAATTGTTTTAATACAAGTTCACTTGTGCACACACTTATCTTACTGTGTCTGCCCCCTGCTTGTGCATATCATACATTGAATCATCAGTATTTTTGAAAAACCTGTGGCAAGCATATCACTATAAAAGGTTCTATACCAGTTCTCATCTTCTATCATTATCCATCATTTATATCTTTAATTCATGTCCTGCATGGTTACATAACTTCTTTGTCTTAATGTTGTAAGCAGACACTGTGGGTAGCTAAGTGACTTGGGAAAAAAGATGGAGTTTACAAGGAAGGATTTTTACCGGATATATTATTGATAGCTCAGAAAATTATGTATTTGTGGCTATCTAAGCTACAAACAACATTCCTTGATAGCCATTGCATCTGGAATAGTACTGGAAAAGTACTTGATTGTTAGTTAAGAAAGTAACATTCAAAGTATTATTATAAAATTTTAAAACTGGAAGAATTGGTAAATACTCTGCTCCTGAAGCAATTTGGAAGGTAGTTTCCGCAAGATTTTTTCAGCACTTTCTTTTTCCTGAGGTCCTCCCAATATGTGATTGACAGTATAAAGATTTATCTTGTTATCTATGGAGAAAAGGTGGTATTTTTTACTTGTTTTGGAGTTGAATGTAACTCTTCGATGTCTGCTAAAATTCTGAAGTTCACTGTAGATATGGAACAAGTCAACTCAATGTGGACATTTGCTAAAATTCTGAAGTCCAGGAAATATTTATCGAGCTACACACATACTTGAAGTTGATTTCACAATATATATATATAATGAAATATCGACCACATCCATTAACTTCTTGTTATGGATTAAAATAAAAACCCATTCAAGAAATGGTAGGCGTCAATGTCTAAATATATGAAGATCAGCATCTTGAGAATAATACACCCACTTACGGCCGTGAAGAACCTCGACTGATCACAAATAGTGCTGGAGATCACGGTCCAGCAGCGAAGGAAATCTTCAAGCTGGAGGATTCACTAGCCGATGGCTCCCAGGATAGTCGTGCAACTCCCAAAGATTCACTAAATCACTCCTGTAGGTATCCCTGCAAAAGCGACGAAAGACTGGAAGATCTTCAACAAGCGATTGCGAAGAAGATCGATGGATGAAGATCTTACTTGCGCATAAAATCGCCGCTTCTAGCTATCCCGTGCTTGGGTGACCGTGTTTTGGTGCTCTGGCTAGTAACACATGAAACATCTGAACAGACAATAATAACCTTGATATGCAAAAGGTCGAGACGAGAACTTCCATCCTTCCTCTCTGATCTTTACCTGATGGAGAGATCCAATGACATCGAAACAAGATTGCTGGCACCTACTCCCTTACCCACTAAGCGTATAGTCGACAATGACAAGTCGTCCTTCATCAAAGCGTACACAAGGGCAAACCGTCTAAGAACTGGAGTCTCTTTTAGATGTTCCAGAAAGTGGATGAGCACGTTGAATGCCCCAAAATAATTTAATTTCTCTTGCTACTATTTGAGCGTCCGCAAATACATGAAGCAGTACTTTGAACTGCAAAGAGGACTGGCGAATTACTACAAACTCATGATGGCGTTGTGACTGCAAAAATGGGGCATACAGTAACTGATTATCTGGTCGAACTATATGTGCATTTATCAAACAACAGCGGCAGCTTCACTCTTGGATAACTCAACATCTGGTACTTAACTGCTCTAGCAAATTTAGGTTTCGACGACAAGAGAGGCTGTCTCTGGTTCTTCACTCAAGGCAGTTTCTGAGCTGGGATTTCCATTATCCTGTTTTCTGTTCTTGGGTTTGTTGGTAATTGACTGTGTAGTGGCCTGCAATTTTGCAACAGCAGCCTTGTTCGGCCCCAGCATCATGATCATCTGTCTGCCTTCGATTGCCGGTTTACTCTCAATGAGCCCCAACTGCACATTACAAGGCAATTCTCTCGATATGTGACACAAGTAAAAGAAAATATACAATACTAGCGATAGATATTGTTAATTTGAATTTGGCTCTTATTCAATGCATCTGCTGATAATGACAGGCACATTGCAGCGATAAGTAGCTTGATATAAAACAGGACCGACATTCCTTCTTAAGATAGAGTGACGCCTAAAACGACTTCTGCAACAACACAAATACAGCTATAATTATAAGAGACATGTGCGCGTACCTCTCCAACATCGTCTATGAACCTTTGGAAGAGCTTAAATGCTAAATCCTTAAAATCCATTTCTCGTCCTTTGAACTGACAAACTACTTTCACCTGCAGATAACATACCAAACAGAGCTCAACAATCCTGATGGCATTCTTGTACGCAGCAACCTATTGTGGAATGCTGCTCATAGCAAAACTTCCAAATATTATACTGCAAAGTAACAGCCTTAATATGATCACATAGCAGATGCCCACCTTGTCGCCATCCTTCAAGAACTTTTTTGCTGACCGCAGTCGCACGTCATAATCATGAACATCAATGTTGTATCTGAACATCACAAGGATGGAATCTCGCTTAAAGGATGACACATGACAAGCGGTGAACAATCTTCCTTGTGCCAAAAACAAGGAGACAAAATAAAGCAGAAAGACAAAGAAATAAGAAGATGATACATGAGCGCATATTATTCCAACTAAACAGAACAAAAAGGAGGACAGAAAGCACATGTCTTTGCTTATCGTTGCTTTGTACATACAAAAAGGCTGTAAAAGTATTCCAATTTTTCTATATAAGATTGTTTAAACTGTTATTTATGTCATTAGAAAGTACCTGATCTTCAACTCTTTAAGATCCTGTCGACTGGCTGTAGGTCCGAAAGAAAATGTGTTAACATCACAACAAAGGTGCGATTATAGAATGAGATTATGTGAGGCCCGAAACAAGTTCATGCAAAGAAAAATTATACAAGTACTCAAGGCTCTGAACAATAAATAAGATCTATCACGATCCCTCTCCCAAGTTAAGAAATAATCAGCAACCAAGAGAGAGAGAGAGAGAGAGAGAGAGAGAGAGAATAAAACTATTCTTTATATTTTGTATCATTTCTAGTTCAAAAAATTCAAAAGCTTTAATTACCTAATGCCTTCTTCTGAGCTTCCCTTTTCTTCTTCTGGGCTTCATACCTGAACTTACTGTATAAATACAAAAATTTCGATCTCAGTATTTTCATGGTGAAAAACTGTAACAGAAGGATTGGTTCAGTACCAGAATAAAATCGAAAAATCACCTGTAATCCATAATTCTGCATACAGGTGGATCTGCATCCGGAGCGATCGCCACCTGTAGAAAAAAGGACAACACTCAGCTCCATTGTACACTTCTACAAAGCCTACTGCCGTTTTCTTTAAGCATGTTAATATAGTGACTGAGATCGTCGTTCATAGTTGCGTACACAATGTTAAGAGTTCGCTTGAATACTTTTTGTTCTCATCATTTCAACTTAGCAATTTTTTGCGACAATCAAGCAGTCTCTGAAATGTAATATTAAAAATGGCACTAGATTACAATTTTTTGACAGTGGCTAGTACGTCCTCTGATGAGATCTATTTCGAGAATTTACTATAGTGAAAAGCTTTATTTCAAGCTGCTCAACTTGTATTCAGGATATCGAGAGTAACACCCACAATTGTGAAATCTTCATGAAATCAATCAATTCTTTATACACTTTACACGCAGTTCAAGCAAGCTCCGATTCATATGCTCTACTAAAACTTCACATTTGCATGAAACTTCCTAATGAGAAACTGAAGATTCGCAAGCAGAAAAAAAAAAATCAATAAATGCTTAGATAATCTCACAAGATCAAGATCAGCATTCCTCGCCCGTTGCAGTGCTTCCGCCGTTGGCACTACTCCAACCTGTTATAAAGAATACAATCAACCAATTCACAGGCATTGGACATTGCAACATATCAATAAAAACAAGTGACCACCAGCATCCAATGCAAATTATATTGACTTCATCACTGTTAAGCTATAGTATTTTCACACCAGGTTTTGAAAACATGTTATCCGACAGAATTAGAATTCGTATTACTATTATAATATGTTTGTTATTATACTTACAACATATTCCTATTTACATGCAGCATGTAGACGACACTAAAAGAACTTCAAACTTGATTGACTAAGAGAAAGAATAAACTTAAGAAGTAATCCTCAATTGTTCCGACCTCGTTCCAATGTCGTTCCAAGCTAATACAGATTATACCTTACAGGTAGATTTTCGTAATATTCAAGATTACTTTGAAATAACCCAAGTTCAATCATACAGAATTTCAATTCAGAAGGAACATTTTGCAGCCAATTATAAAATTAGCACATTATTACGTACCATGTTCTGTTCTTCGTCGACCAGCCTAACGTTAGGCGCCCTGCATCACAGCCCAACCCAACCGTGAGCGATTGCAATGAACTTCACCAAGAATGCACCCTCATTGCACACCAAGGAAATGAACCACTCGCCACCATCACAGCACAGGACTCAATCAGTAGAACAGAACCTACTTAATGTCGCCATTGAGCAGCGTTCCATCCCCTCTAACCTCCTCTCTGTCTCCAGAACGTCTCGAATTTTGAGGGCGCGGCCGCCTGGCTCCCGCAGGAGGCCGCGAGCCACCAGCCCTACTAACTACCACGAGCCTACCCCTGCTGCAATTACTAGTCCCGACGAGCAAACCTCCGGGATGCGACTTCTCAATCACATCCCCCGCATTGCTGCTCAGAAACCTACAACACGAAACAGTGGAACGCGCGCTGTCTTCCTGGATCACACTCGAGCTCGGCTTCAGCGACGCTCCTGGTGCGAGAATGCGCCTCGCTCCCAGCGCTGCCATGTCTGCTCCAGTCCCGAAGCTCCAATGCGACGGACAAGCACCAGTAAATCTGTGCAGATTGCACCAATTGCTCGACAAGTGGTGCCTGGATTGTGGCAGCTTAGCTCTCCCTCTGCTGCTGCTCCTGCTCCTCCTCTGAAGCTGGGATAAGGTTTCGTCCCGCCCTCGCACCCATCGAACGCTTTCCCACGTCCCATTCCACGTTGCGTAACTTCAAGACCTCGAACGCGATCCACGTCCCTTCTCCACGTGGCGTCGCTTCGGGACCTTAAATGCCACGTCACCAGTTCCTTGGGTCCTTGCATGCTAATCCTCGTGGCACAATTTATTGTTGTGATAACACATTTTGGTGATGCGACTTTGGAAACTCTTAAGAAATTATTATAAGTGTAGTTTAAGCATTTACTCTAAAATCTAGTGCCCTCTACTTTTGCTAATGTAGAAAGTTGTAGAGGAGATTTTGTATAGTATTTTGTAAAGTTTTGCCAATAGTCTGAATCAAGAAATCACATACTTTTTACAAGAGTTTAACATCCAAAATATTAAATTTTGTATTGAATGATTGTGTTTTATTGGATGTGGAAAGTATGAGGTCATCTAATTGTTTTAATATCAAAAATTTGTAATAGATTTGTAATTTTAAAATTTATAATTGAAAAAGATATGTATCAAGTTTTTTACAATTATGTGTTGATTATCCTAATGTTCAAAGATATGTTCGTATATATTAAGAATATTTCAATTTATTTTTTTGAATATGTGATATTCTAATAAAATTTATTCATTAATTATAACATTTCATTAAATTTACTTGTAAATTTACTTTTAAGCTTACAAATATTTTTGTTAAACATAAAAGAGAATCTCAAAACATTTATTTTTCTGTTTTTTGTGGTTTCTGTCACTTTTATTTCATCAATTGATATTTTAATAAAACCAGACTTTAATAATAAATCAGAATGAATTTGAGTTGAGAAATTTGTTGAAAAAATGTTTTAAAATACATTTTCACGTGTACATCTGTTTGTAACTTTCTGTATTGCATATGTATAAATATACTCACACATACTAAAAAAAACCATAGACAAGTTTCTTTTGGTATCATTCCTGTTCTTGTTTTTGCTTATTTGTTTTTTTCTAGAAGAGTAAAACCTTTTTCTATCCATGATAAATTGTCCTGTTTTTTTAACATGAAGGATATATATTTTATTAAAACTAATTCCAATTTTGATTTGTTTAAAAGAGATGAGTGTCAACAATATTAGATAAAACATCCAAACACTTCATTTTTTCAATTGGAAATATTACAAATCATTGGTAAGCATATATGTATATACAAGCATAATATATTTTAAAATAAAGAATATACAAAAAAAACATTAAAAAAAACATAAAAAAACAGATTTTGTGACATATTGAATGCAATAGGACAAATCTGGTATTTTGGTAAAATTTGTTACATTATGTCAAGTTGAACATTGACTTCAAGTTGATGAATTTCAAGTACAATAAATGTAGTTTATCTGAAAGTTGTTATTTTTGTGAATATAAATTACTTTTTTGTGTGTAAATTAATAATTTTTTAAACTTTGATTTATTTGATACTTGGCTTTAATAATCATCTGAATGTTGCATTCTTATAATTCAATATTTTAAGAACATGCAAGTTTTAGGTGAATTTATGTGCTTCGAGTTTTCACATTACAAATTTATTCATTGGAATTATATATATGATTTTGCTCACTTGACCAACTCACAGGTAATTCTAAAGCAATTATGTTAATATGACACCAAACAATTTCATATTCAGCATAATTATTTATAATCCATTTCATAATTTAATATATATATATATATATATATATATATATAATTCCAATCATTTATCATTTATATCAATGGCAAAATAAATGGAGATAACAATAGTGAAGGTTGCAGCAAATATAAATTTTTGTATCTGGTACTGACTTTGAAAGTTTTGTTTTGATCAATATGTTTGTATAAATATTTGCAATGAAGCACATTTTAATTGGTTCTCAATAAAATAAAATGGATATTCTTATCATTCATTTTTCATTGCAACATATAGAAGCAACTTAAATAATACTGCATAATGTAGCTTATGGATAGCTTACTGAAAACAACTCAATGAAACTTTCGTGAACAAAAATCTTTTTTTAAAAGAATTCTAGAAATTTTCAAAAATCGTGTCCATTAAAGACATAAACACATTGATACTCTCTGATGATTGGCACAAAAGTCACATGAAAGTAGTTGATAAAGCAAAAAGGAAGTGAAGGATTCAATTTTGGTTCCACTACCATCCTAGACTTCTCCAGTTGAGTGCAGTCTTACTGTGACGAAACAGGAAGAAAAACATTGAGAACAAGATAACTGAGTGAGTTTCAGTATTCAAATTACTTACTTTCCACTCAATAAATAAACAAAAAGGCAAGGCCTATAAAAGCTTTCAATGACACAAGGCGCATTCAATATGAAACACAAATTTTTTTGGAGAAAAACCGACCATCAAAGAATAAACCCTATCCTTGGCTCAAACGGGCCCACAAAATCTGATTAACTGGACATTCACAAGAAGAATTTTGAATGTTTCACTTGGCCAATTGAATGGCACAAGAGGACGAGCCTCTTACGGTGGAACAATAGCCCGACGAAACGCCGGGTGCCCTTGCGCCGAGGACGGGCCAGTGTTGCATGCCTATGTCCGCGCCCGCGCCCGTGATGGAGGCCTGGGGGAGAGAATAGGCTGCCCTGCCCTGGCCTGGCCTGCGTGTGAGGCGAAGTTGCTGTTGCTGCTGCTGCTGCTGCTGCTTTAGAGTTAAGCCGTGTTGTTGAATCTGGCGGGTGCGGAAATTCACAGATGCAGCACCCTTGTGCCTGAAGCCAAGGCGGCTCGCATTCAATTATGGCATGAGTCAGTGGTGCGACGCGTTGCGTGGCGCTGCGAGAGGACGGCTGTGTGGTTGATTCTGTAGCGGGGAGATTAGTCCGCACTGTGCCCGGCGCGCAAGTGCGAAGTTTTTTTTTGTTGACGGCGAGGAAGCGGAGTAAGGAACGAGGGAGGAGGGAGAACGACGATAGTGGTGGTTGTTTGTTGATTGTGCTTGAGATCTGTCTCCTGAGTGATGCAGCGCGAAATATTTGACACCGGTTCCTCCTGACTTGGGCCCGCCCCCTCCCCTCCCCGCGCTGGCGTCTTTCTGGATTCGCATGTTTGGATTTGGTGGAGGTTGATCGGCATTTGCGCGTTCGAGAGGTTGGCGGAGTTCACGAGACCTCTCTCAGGAGCTGTTTTCTGATGATCTGGCGGGATAATTCTTTTTCTCACTGTGGGTTTGGGACATTGCGTTGTGTGGCTGCTTGAACGATCCAAGAGTTTAGGGGATGATTGTCTGTCGGCAGATGCTGGGTTTGAGGGCATGAGTCGTTGTTACAGACACATAGATGGGTTGTGAATCCATCCAGTTGCGGGTTTAATCTCCCTCTGTGGTTCTAGGACTTTTGGTTTTTGATTTTGTTTTCGATTTTATTTATTTTCGTTTGAGATTCAGGCTTTACTTTTAAACATAGAAGTATTTATTGTAGGTAGGGAGCGGCGATGGCACCCAGGCGAAGCTGTTGCAATTATCGTGTGTTTCTCTGTTTCGTGGCAGCAGCCACCATTGCAATATTCGGTTTATTAGGGCTCCTCAAACCTCTCAGCAATGGCTGCAAAATGACCTTTATGTATCCGAATTACATACCAGTCCCTGTTCCCGTCGATAGGAAGCATAATAAATATGCGCTGTATCTTTACCACGAGGGGTGGAAGAGAGTCGATCATCAGGAGCATCTCTCGCAGCTGTCGGGTGTGCCAGTTCTCTTCATTCCAGGAAATGGTGGCTCTTTTAAGCAAGTAAGCAATTCTTATGGACTAAATCAAATTCAGATGCATTTGGAGCGTTTCTGTTTTCTCGACCGAACGATGCCCTAAATTGTGTGGTTCCTGCATGAATCTAGTAGCTTTCTTCCGAGGCCTTGGGTCAAAAAGATTGAGTGCCAAACACATGCTTTGCGGATAATTATTTTAGAATACAAGGCGAGCCGTTGAGCATGCGAGGTGGTTTGCCTGTGCCAGGTACGATCAGTGGCTGCAGAATCTGATAGGGCTTATAACGTCGGGCCCGCAGATGGGTATTACTACGAGCAGTCATCTCTTACGCCGCTTGAAGCAGGTTCGGATGAGCGTGACATTGCTGAGTTATTGGCAGGAACCAAAGTGGATGGTCCGTATCCAAACCATCTAGACTGGTTCTCAGTTGATTTAGAGGGCGAGAAGTCGGCCATGGACGGCTGGATTCTCGAGCAACACGCGAACTATGTCGTCGGAGCAGTTCATAGGGTATTCCTCTTTATCACTTAGGTGGATTGCATTTGCAATAAAATTTGAATTTCCAAGGTCATAGTAGGTTGGTTATTGCTGTGTGGCAGATTTTAGATGTTTATAAGGAATCAATGGAGTTGCGGAAACAACACAATGAAAGCAGATCGGAGGCTTTGCCCACTAGCGTCATCCTGGTTGGGCACTCGATGGGGGGTTTCGTCGCTCGAGCTGCTGTTGTCCATCCGGGCTTGAGAAAAGGTGCAGTAGAGACTGTGCTCACGCTATCTAGCCCACATCGGTAAGTCTTTTTATTGTGCAAGATCTCCTCTTCTCAGAAGAAACTGTCATGTTGACTTGGTGGAATCTGATTCGCATTATGTCAGAAAAGTCAATGCAACTGTTTTCTTACTTTTATATGACTGATGCTGCTAGGTCCCCACCTCTGGCTGTGCAACCATCGTTTGGGAACTTTTTTTCCCGTGTGAACAATGCTTGGATACGGGGATACGAATCTGTCAAAGGGTCAGAAGCTCCACTCTCAAAGACGGTGGTTGTTTCTATTACAGGAGGTGCTCTTGATTATCAGGTAAGTATGGTATTTCGTGGAGTCATTACACATTGTGGTTTGTATGAGTATGATATGATTCAGTAGCCAATTTTGGTGTCAATTCTGAAGTTTAATTGTGGTGCTCACAGGTTCGATCTCGAATGGCTTCATTAGATGGTATCGTGCCTCCAACACACGGGCTAACAGTGGCCACATCAGGAATGGTGAAAATCTGGATGTCCATGGAACATCAGAGCATACTCTGGTGCAACCAGATGGTGGTCCAGGTATTTATCCTCTCAAACTGGAAACAACACGTCGTTTCAATATGCCGTCAAAAAATATGTCGTTCTGATTGCTTCTAAAACATATCTTAAATTTGTGTTTATTTATTTGGTCTCTTTTTTGGTTTCATGGCGCACAGGTGGGACACACGCTACTTCAGTTGATAGATAGAAGCACTGGCCAACAATATACAAGCCCACACTTGAGACTAGCTGTTTTTGTGTCCAACTTTCGCAGCGCACTGCCTCAAACATTCAATCTGCTGCCCCACAGGAATAAGCTTTCGCCTCTTACACAACCATATTTGAAGGCCTCGGAGAAAGCCATTAGTGCAAAAGGTACCTGTAACGTGCTCTGTTCTTAAATGAAGTTTTGTTTCATTAATCCTTTAAACTGAAACCTGTCTGTGTCAACCTTGAAGAATTTTCACGTGTATATCTGTTTTGAAACTACAGATGTTGGTCTGGGCACGAACGTGGTTTCTAAGGCTCAGGTGCAAGATTCAACGGAACCTGGGTTCCAACCAATGAAGTTGACCCAATTTGCATGCCCACAAAAGATCCACTGGGAAGGTGATATGTCCGACGACATCCATATAAACTCACCCGTCATGAACGTTTTGTCAATGGACGGTAAACGGCGATGGATGGACATTCAGGAACTGGTGCGTACTCGCATACTATCTGTCTGAAGATAAAAATGGCTTCTTAAGTTTAGAGTCTATTTCTTTCGTGTTTATTTGTATGTAATCAAGTATACCTAATTGCGTTTTTCTCTTGGGTTATTATCATATTAAAATGAAGACTTTAAGATGTTGACTGTCATATTTTCGGACAGGGGCGCAAGGGCAGGGACAAGCACGCGTGGTTTGTTCTCGTAACAAACTTGTCCCCATGTGTAGGAATGCGGGTGCACCTCTGGCCGGAGAAGAGCCGGTCGGGTGACATGGCAGCTTCCGAGCGTGTTGTGGAGGTGACAAAGAAGATGGTTCAGCTTCCATCTGGTCCTACTCCACCACAGGTTTGTACCTCATTACTTTGCATTGTAAGCTCTACTCTTGAGAATCTTTTTAAGGAGAGGAATGTTGATGACTTTGTGGTATGGATGCGCAGATCGAACCAGGAGGACCTGTAGAGCAGGCCTCACCTTCGGGAGTGCTTCAGTTGAGCCCCAGTGAGCTCAGTGGATTCCGGTACTTGACAGTCTCTGTTGCTCCTACGCCGGTATGTGTTTATTTTATTTATTTATTTTTAAATTGAATTTTTTGTTGGAGTATGTGCCACTCTTTGTTACCAAAGCTTTTGTGTGTAGAGGCGCACCCTCAAGTATGCCCTCATACACAAATCGTAAGAGTTATTTTGAACCTCTTGGGGATTCATGAAGCTGATTTTTTAATTGCAGACCCTTGTTGGAAGCATCCCCCCTACTGTAACCATGGCAGTGGCCCATTTCTTTGATCCCGATCAAGCAAAGACACCTCTATCTACTTCATGGATTTTGGCCTCTCTATACAAACGTCAGGTGTTATTCTTTCCTTTGCCTTTGAGTCTTAATCATTATAGTCTTATGTTGCTTCTATGGTTAGTCTGAAAACGGCTAATCATATATTTTTAATTCTTTCAATTCCTTGTTTTTACTACATCTTCTGGATTTGCTGTAGTTTGAGAATTTAGGAAAAAAATGGCCCTCGAGATGTGGTAGTGACACGGTGATTAATTGTTTTTGCTGATCGTTTGGGTATACTTTATACTAATTTTATTTTATTTTCATTTTTTTCTCTTTTGCAGTTTTTGTGGCTGTGGGAATACCACCCGATGGTGTGGCAAGTACCAATCGCGGTTTCATTAAGTACTTTGCCTATTACCCTCGATGTGAAGATAGTGAGCTGTGGGGTAAAACCTGAAGGACTAGCAAAGGAACATCCAGAGCCTGAGGATATCCTAAGTAAGTTGTCTCTGGCCATTACATCCATTCAAGATATTATTCCATTGCTTTGTAAATCATCCTTCTTTTTTTCTGAATGTGCCAAGTATGCGAGACTGACTTACACTTCTGGACGGTACAATGATTCAATGCCCACTGCTTCTTATGGAAACAGAACTCTGCAAAGCGCGGTGCTTTCCACCAGTTGCGCTAGTGTGGGATCCCCCGTACGGCCTGGACGTCTATCCCAATCTTACATCGCAAGTTATTGTGGTTGATTCCTCTCCTGCGACGTGGGGCTCCACTTATGGATCTGAACACTCCACTATTCTTCTCTTGGTACGTGCCACCCATGTTCAGAGCTCGTGAAGTATTTTTCTTGCAGAAATGAAGTGATTTTCGCCACTTTGTTGACAGGTACTCCCACCATGCATATATCGACACAAATCAAGAATCACTAATAGTGTCAATCATTCCGTGACCTGATTTGCAGGCTGACCCACACTGTGTTTATGATATCGGTGTTAGTGTGTCACTGTTAACATCAGCAAGTCGGTTTCTTCTTGTTAATGGACTACAGGTGCGTTCACGAAGCACGCAAGTATTGTATTCAATTCTTGTCTTTTTTGTCTGAATCAGATTGGCAAGGAAGTTTATGAGAATAAGGAGATGAACTTTTGTGCGTCGTGCAGATTGTCGGGCTTTGTATTGCAGTGGTCTTGTTTGCTCTCATGAGGCAAGCTCGAGCATGGGAGGTGGACAACTCTGTCCCTTCCTTCCTTGCTTGTATGGAGGCCAACTTCATGCTTCCTGTCCCATTCTTGGGTGTGACCCTGGGTCCGATCCTGGTTTACTTCTCTATTGTCGATTTCGGATCTGAAAGGCGGCCGACTTTGAGTAGTTTCTTGGGATTCTCACTCGCATGTTATCTCTTTGCGAACGGAACTGTGGCTCTCTTGGCGTATCTCTGCAATGCAGTGCTAAGCCTTGCACACTCTGCCTACGCGTGGTACATTTCTAGGTAATGAAGTCTTCAAAGTACCTTGAATAAATTCAATCTTTAAATGAGTTCTATCGCATTCTCTTTGTTCAGGACTCCATGATTGCTAAATTGTGATTGTGCAGGTGGCCACCTCGACATGATCAATGGACCAAGCGAGTATTAAAGTCGTGTGGCACAGCCCTCTTGAATATTCAGGTCCATCTTTTGTCTGACTCTGAACTTGAGTTTTTAGAAATGCTTAAGAAAACAATCGTGCAGTCAAGCCAGAAAACATCTAACGCAGTGGAAACTTTTGCAGATAGTCAGGAAGCTGAGGACGTGGCCGATGTCGACTCTAGGGATTGGTATTGCAGTTTTGGTGCTCTTTGGGCACCCCAGCTTAGGTCTTCTAGTTCTGCTAGCAGTGCACACATGGAGATGTTTTTGGTCCCTTGTCAGGTACTTGCTTACACCTCTTGTTGCCTTTCCTTGACTTGTGTCCTGCCTTTGGTGGTTTCGGTGACGGTCCTCTTATGATTTGGCCTTCTGACTGAAATGTACGGTAACAGCATGAGGCAGCAGTTGTGTCCAACCTCAATTTCAAAGAAGGAAGATCGCCCGCTTCTTCCAAGTAACGGCAATTCGTTATCGGACGGCTTTAGCGTTAAGCCTTTGTTATTTAGCGATGGAGAATCACATTCGGAAATCTTTTATCATCAGCAAGGGCTTCTCATACTCCATCTCGTCGTCATGATCATACTTGTTCCTTCTTTGGTTGCCTGGGCGCAGGTGAATACTCCCAATCCTCCGTTTGTCTCAATGTGAATTAAGCTTGTGTCGTGTGGCTTGGTACTCAGAAGTTTTCTTTTTCCATTGACATGCTCTACGTTCTGGATCTGCAGAGATTAAGTTTAGAATGGACAACGCCAGCTCTGCTTGATTCGACTTCGTCATTGGCGGCCATCCTGCATGGCCTCTACAACATCAACGTGGATATCAATATTTCATTGGTCAAAGTACCTCGCCTGTATGGTCCTCCTGCTCCTGATGCCGGGTTGAGCTTCATTTATCTGCTCGCGGGATCGTATTGCTTCTGGGCCGGACTGGCACTGGCACCTTATAGGGCATTTTACGCCCTTGGTTTGGTTGGAATTACCATTGCTGGAATTAGAATTCGAGATTCTCAAGCTAGAGGTAGGGGTCGGCGGCATTTTCATAGACATTAAAGCAAAGCAATCATTCTTTCTCCTCTTATATCCTCTCAAACTGAGGACGAGATCATGTGGAGACGTTCTTTTGGCCATTTCTACAGGCATTTTGGACCTGTTTTGCCGCAACGAAGAGCTTCCAGAGGTTGAGTTAGTGCCAACTTAGTGGACATCGCTTGAGCTCTTCCCTTACATCAATCAACTTACTAACATCAACGGAACTAACACTGTGTGCGACTTCAACCAAGTCGAAAGAAAGATGCACGAGCCAGCTTACAGTTGCGCAAGTGGCCATTCCCGACGGTGCTTAGCCTTCCTTTTCATCACCATATTACCAAACTCCAAGCTGAAGGTGGACGTTGTTGGCGGATGCCTGAAACGTGTAGTCGTGAGGGAGAATTTGTGCGAACGTCGAAGACTACCAGACGATTTTTAGCGGAGCGTGTGTCAGCAGTTTCGTGGATCCTGTGGAGGCTGTCATTCTGAAATGATACGAGACCACTTGTGTGATCAGTGTGCGAGTATATCCCGATTGGAACTTTTGTTGTCGGCCCTTGTAGTGCCCCAGTATTATCTTCTTGTTTCGTTGAATGCGCGCTGCCTGGTTGTGTTATTCTCCAGTAACCTGATTTTAGGGCATAGCTGTCTTTGGATGTTGCAACATTATTTAAGATTCATTTTGGCGGCGCGCTTCTTTTTCAGTGTGTATTTTTAGTGTACTGAAAGGTTAATGAATAGTAGCCATTTCAAGGCTTCAAAACCATTCCGATTTTTATTTTTTATACCTGGCATCACGTTGTAGACGTGACAAAACAAAGACCGTTTCCTAACATCTACACGATGGGAGGTCAAAAGCGAAGTATGAAACCTTGAACTTCATGATGAACTAAGGATTCGCCGAATGAGATTGACCAGTAGTCCTGCCTTTGACTGGAAAACTGTATCTTCAGATTATGATCGTACGAAGGCATCGTCAATGTGAACTACCTTTTCAGCAACAGTTTTAAGTCTTCTGCATCGATTCTTCATCGATTCCTCTCCGATGTAAGTGAATGTGAATAGTATATCCCCCCCCTCCATTTGCGTGCATGCGGATTCTTGTAGGGACTTCATTTAATTTCGAATGCAGAACACAAATTTGAGGTCAGGTATTCCAAAGTGATCTTGGGATGTCTGGTCTTTCAACGAATGGTCATTGAAACGAAGTGTGGAATGGATAAGCAGGTCATTGAATTAGATCTTCAAGTGGAAGTCGCTATCTCACATGAAAAAAATTGTATCGTTTACGTTGCTGTGATTGAAAGAAAGTCAGGAAACAGGAATCTCACTTGTGAGAGTTGATAACCATGCCTTGAAGCACTTGCAGAAATCAGTTCTTCAAAGTGCTTCTCAGGCTGGTCATTCCTCCTGTAAATCATCTCAGATTTTATGCAGCTCGGTTGGGAGTGGTTTGGAAATGCAATCTCAATTCAGTGTTAGCAAGTGGGTGACTAAAATGAATAGAGGCCGATCAAATGGCTTTCAGACTCCAAAAGTAATCCAATAACTTCTCTTTACAACTGTGTAACCCACTTCCAGAGATTGAATGAAAGCATGCAGTCAAAAGTGTTTTAAATTAGTGCAGTATCGATGTGAAGAGCAATTAGAACTAGCACTTCACAATCTGATGTTGCAGATGAGGGTGCTCCGTCATCAAGCTAATGTGCACAGGATCAGTGTGTAATAGATTGAGTATATGGTATTCTCTGTTACCTTGCTAATCTGCATCTCTTCAAATAGATACTTCTATATATATATGAATGTGTATATAACTTTATTGTAGAACAAAGCTTACTAACTATATTGAAAAAAGCAATCAAAGCAAATCTACTGAAATCAACTACACTTCAATATACTCAAATAAAGCCACTTTTTCATCAAACTATTATAACAAACTAATTTTATTTAAAATCACACAAAATAGTCTTAAAAAAGAAAAGAAAAAGGCAGATACTAGTATGTAAAAATTAAATGTAGTTTCAATGTAAAACTTCTAATTTTCTTTTTACAATCATTTTTGGAAATATAATTTTTTATTCAAAACTATAAACAAAATACTAAAAGCATATTAATTACAATTGTTGCAAAGTTATTAAATCACACCTGATATTCCTCTAACTTCAAGTTACGAGGTCTTATTTTTTTATAATTCAAAGCCTTGAGTTCATTTCCTTGTTGTTATTGATCTTGCTGAAATCTCACTAATCAACAAAATCTAACTAGCATTAGAAGCAAAAGCCAATGTTATATCATCATCATTTAAAAACAAACAAAATAACCATGTGCATAAGCAAAAATAAGAATTCTACAAGTAAGAAACTAGTTGCATTCAAAAACAAGAAATAATACTACAACCAAAAATAACCAACTTGATGTTACTTATGCTTAGCCTCTTGTAAAAAAAAAGAATTTTTCTCTAAAATTCAAATCCTTGAAACACATGGCCTTCTTGATACTAAACAGATCTGTTCAGATTCCACTGAAGTTTTTAAAAGTTTTTTAGACCATGACACCCAAGTATTTGTTGAGAGATGTTGGTCACCTTTATCCAATATGTACTGTACACATCCATCCAAGTCTGTTGCTAGCCACCACCTTTCTATCACAATCACCTGCCCAACGATTATTAGTTTTGCTTTTAGTAATAAATAGATTTAAGATTGGTGTATCCAGTGTGAAATAACTGTTGTATACATTTTTCTTAACTTAATGTTCAATCAGGGCATTGTGTGCAATGACACCTTCACAAGCAGGCGGATCCAGACTTAGTATTAGAAGTGAATGGAGATACCAGCCGACCTGCTATTTTTGGCAATTGACACAAGTAAAAGCCGAGTGTGGAAGTTATCTTTCGATGCAATGGTTTGTGGGGGCAGGACCCCAAAGATTTGTGAGCTTGATGTGAAAAGTTCATATGGCAAATCTGTAGGAATGGAGTGCAAGTTGGCTGATGGTGCAACTCTATGAACATAGCTTCTCATATCAACTGAGTGCATGCCATAAGCTGCGTATTATCCAGTACTACGAGTGACGAAAACTTCAAGAGATATTCAGTGAAAAAGACATACTTTCATAATCGACAGCGACAAATTCACATATCATGTTTTTGAAGAGATTGCAAAACACTATCCATCCCAAAAAGCCTAGTACTGTGCATAGAAACATCCTGGCAGTACAAAAGGCAACACAACCAAATTTGGAAGGATGAATTTCAGGCCCAGTTGATGAACTTCACTAACCAAATTCATCAACTTCAGGATAAAAAAGGAGCCATAAACCTTGTTAAGGCCATCATCTAGACTACAGTTGTACTACAGACAGGCCATTTACACATAAACTAATATCCATAGGAGGTATTGTAATGTGACGCATATGACGCTGCAGGTGGACCTGTTGCTGGGGTTGTGGAGTACATAGCAGGTTGGCTTGGGTATGAACTGTAATTAGTGTCCACTGTGCTGCTGTAGGTGCTGGTGTAAGGTGGGGGTCCACTGGATGCGCCTGCCATGAAATTCTGCCAATCGACACACCCAACAAGACAACCTTGTCCTATCAGATCCTGTCCTAACAAGGATAATATTAAAAATTATGAGGAGGTATACTGAACATATTCAATGAACTTGATTATACAATTAATAGTTATATTTATCCTTGATGTAGTGATTTCTTAGTACTAATTACGTGACACAAAGAAAGAAATAGCGATATGTTGATCCTCATTTAATATGTAGTAGGATTATAGCACTGTGTCTTCAGTGACCTGATAATGATCGTCCTGTTGAAAAGGATTACATTGCATCTGCACCAAACTCCCCCACCAGGTTCAGACAATGCAGTTTAATGTGATATTAGCCGATTCATGACAGCACAGGTCAGTCATCGTGATGATCTTGCTTTTATACTCGACCTTCATTTTTACTTAAACTTGCTATGCAATTTAAAATTGGTTCTTAATATTCACACAAAGCATTTGAACTCACGCAAAGAGGGAGATTACAGTACTTTAAGGCAAAACGTCCGACAAAGGTGACTGTAGGAGATACAAGGCACACTCAAGAAGATCCACTTGAACCACAAACTCTTCATAGTCTGCATCATACCTGGATTAATTGCTGAGCAGTCTGCACTTGAGATGCGCTCCCGTGAATCTCAACAGTCATCTCGCCAGGCACACTCCGAGTTTCCTGGATTGTAATTGTAGCACCACTGGTGCGACGCATATAGCTGATGTTGGCACCTGCGCTACCAATGATAGCATCCGCATATGAAAGAGGGATCTGCATATGTTGAGTAACCTGCGCACAAACCCCTGTGTTAGCACTTCAACCATGAAAAAGCAAGGCAGGAGCAGACCACAATATTAAAGGCTAACCTGTTATTACCATAGTCGACAATGATTCAATTCTGTCTGAGACCGTATACCAGGAATATGTTACTGACCTATCGCAAACTCGTCTTTGTATACACGAAACCAGGATTTGATTGATTTAATGTACGATTGCTTATCCAACAAGAGACATGTTCACAGGACGCGCTGAAAGAAAGGAATACACGGGGAAACCCAAAATACCTGCGTGATAACTGGGGCAGGAGGAGGAGGCGCAATGGAGCCTCCTAAAGTGGGATCCCGGCCATACATAGAGACGCCGTGGTGAAGCTGGTTGGCCAGATCATGCGACTGCTGTTGTGGTTGAGAATGATGCGAGAGATCAGCACCTCCATAGTAAGTGGAATCATTACTGCTGTAGCTGGGTGGCTGCTGTTGCTGGGTGCTGCTCGGTTGCTGCCATTGGGAGCCTGTACTTTGTTGATTATTCTGATTTGCCACTGCCCGCTAAGGAACCCAAAAAGAACAAAGTAAGTAAGAGTCTGACGAACATATCCATGACCACATACACGAAGAGATACAGGAACTTATAAACATCATAATCTCACTACACACTGACATGATTAGACTCCCACTGTCTCCCATAACCCTTAATCGTGAAGCCTTTCTTCCATTACCATCACTTAATCCATTCCATTCCACATGAATTCAATAAAAGTAATTCTAATCATGATAGCTTACATTTAGCTCAAACAAAGGAAGAACACTCCTATCCACCAAGAACTTGCGAAGGTGCGAAACAACAAGTTCCATTGCACGCTGCACGTTACGAGGATCACCCTGAACTTCCACAACTCGATCATCTGCTAGCGCACACAATGGAAGCTCCTCTGCTTTCCATCCCTCACCACATAACAACATCCTCATGTCAACACGTCTGGAAAACACAAACTTCACATGAGCTAAAATAGTAAAAGGGTGAAGTAACTAGCCCTTCATCATTTTGTGCGCAGAAACTCTTATTGCATAAGAAAGGATAAACCTCACCACCTTCTCGGGTGCCTAAGAATAACAGCACATAGTATAATGATGCTCCAGGAAACCCACTAACCAGCAGGCAAAACGCGGACAGTTGCGCCCGAGGTGTCTTGAATAGACTTAATTGTAGCACCCTGGCGACCAATAAGACTACCAGCTTGAGTAGCAGCTACGAGAAGGCGAGAAGATACAGGCGCACCCCCTGGTGCAATCTCCGCATCCGCCGACTCTGGCTCAGCTCCTTCAATGACGCGCCGATGTACACGTAGAAGCCCTTCCATGGCTGGAGATATTGCAGCTTCAGGGTCTTCCCTCGCTGAAACCATGACCTACAGAACAATATCAGATTGGAGATAAGTATCCCTCTCTTTGTACTGGGCGTCTACATCCTGAACAAGAGGATACATTACCTCCAGACGCACTTGAAAGGGTCACATATGACGAAAAACATTTTACGGACAAGATCCGAAGGCTATCCAAGTTGATGATAGCAGAAATCAGAAACAGAGAGAGAGCGAACCCTAATTTGAAATAGGATGCAAGCAATCAGCAGGGTATCCTAATCAATTTGAGAACTGTTTTCGTCGATTAGCGTATTTCAAAACAATTCACACTAAATTCCTGCATAATTAAAATTATTATACTAACTTCACAATGCACAGTAAAAGAGCTTACAATTCGCTCGGCCGTGCCAGGCACACCCTCCAGGATCTTGATTCTAGAGCGCGTCTCCTCACACATTCTCTTCACGAACTCCCCCTTGCGGCCAATGATGCCCCCTACCTTCTGTACGGGCACAACAAGACGAAACACATTGTCGCCGGGCCAGCCCGCCCACTTCTTTTCGCCATCCTTCTCTTCGCCTCCCTCGCGACTTCTCTTTGACCCTGTGGGGGTAGTAGGTCCTTTAGCGAGCGAGCTTCCATCAAGCAGAGTGTCCGGCTTTACGTCAATCGGAGATGGAGCCCGCGGAGCTTCATCCTCCGTTTGAGGTTCGGTTTCATTTACCTCTTTCACTAGTGGAGCCTCTGCGGAAACTGCAGGCTGCACCTCTTCAGGTACCGGTGGAGATGCCACATCTTCGGGCAGTGGCATCACATGCTCGTCCTCCACGATACAGACAGGCACGTACTCCTCTTCCTGCCGAGGCTCCTCTTCTGCAGGCGTGATGACCACTGTGACCTCTGCCACCTCAATCACCTCCGCGGCCTCCATTTCTGCCATGCCTGCACCTACCGTAAGAAATTGCCCACACAGAAACTATTGCAACCATAGAAACCAGTGGCAATGGAGCACCCTAATCACTTAAAACAAATGTATCTGTGACCTGTAGTTTAAGAGCTCCTTCCGCTCGCTTCCAAGCCCAACACACAAAGAAGACAATAACCGGTGGATAAATTAAAACTGTGTGCGAACTAGTCCAGATAAAAACCCCACTCAGTATTGTATGGGTTTAGCAAGCTACAGCGTGCACGAGGCATAATGGGAAACAAGACCGGTCGAAAATACATACAAACCCTAATTTTACAAAAATCGAAATAGGATGATTGCCAGGCTCAGGGAGGAAAGTCGACCAATGGAGGAACAAGAAATGCAACTCTTACCTCGATGGAGGTCGTGAAGTTGTGCGACCCCAACAGTCAGCTGAATGCAAGATCAAAACGAGATCAGCGCCAACTGGTTTCAGTTGAAACGCAGGATTGATGAAAGCTCACAAGACAGCATTCGCATGCCAAAGTTCATTTCTGGTGCTGCACGTAAACCAGAGCGTGCTTTCTTCCCCCTCTTTCCTTGCTAGGGCGTGGTAAGCGGGAGGTTTTATTCATCGACGGAAACCAGTTTTCGTCCACATGGTTCCCTTCAAGAGACGACGAGAACTGGCATAATGAACGATGTATCTTCGTTCATCCGCGTGCCTTCCACAACACACAGGGAGTTGTGTTTTCTGGGATCGCACAAGTATGTCTTCGCGGAAAAGTTGGATTTCGCCACTATTGATGCTGTCTTCGTAAACGGAATGCGTTGCCATGGCTCAGCAAGTGCAGGTGCCACAGTTTCTTCTAGGTGCTGATTTGGCAGGTTGGTAATTCTCTCCTTCAAGCATCTCCCTTCGGCAAGTTCGTCCGGTCTCGAAATCTCCTGCAAAACTTCAATTTAGGCCTCTTTCCTGTGATCTCTCCTTTCAATTCAAGCGCAATGGTGCTTAGCTGTTTAATTCATCTTTCTTTTCATCATCGCGTGAATGATGGTTTCTGCTTGATATGGGTTTTTCGCCAGCGTTTAGAATTGTCCGAATCATTGCGATGAGAGTATCACCCTGGCACCTAACTTTTTTTTTTTTGCACACACCTGCCTTAGTTTTCTGCTCAACCTGGGATTTTTGTGTTTTTCTTGGGTTCCATATCTTACAAGGTCGAAATCTCATTTTTGAAGTGGATCATAGCACCCAATTTGTAAATTTTCTAAAAACTTGAGAAGGACGAAAATTTTTAAACTTGCAATGCTTTTTGTGACAGCTACTGTACTGAGTTTGCAATGTGCAGTGTCGCAGGAGTTTGCCAAGATAGCGCTGGATCGTATTGTGAAAAGTGAGGCAGGTACACGAGGGTTTGCCAAGGCCGCGAGGGTGTTGCAGGTCACTGTAGAAGACGTGGAACAGGCTGTGGCAGCTTTGACGACGCTATACGCCCGTGCAGTCCGACTCCAGCTCCAGCATGCGGAGTTACTCACGATATTCAGTGATGCAGGTAACATTTCCAACTACTTATTTCTAAGAATAATAGATTAATTTCATCGAAGCTTGAGTAGTGATGGAGATATAAGGGTTTCACTCAACAAGCATGGTCAACAGGCTTCGAGGAGGCGACTGGAGATGTGCTGGCAGACATGTTCACCCAAAGACACCAAGAGCTTTTTGGCGTTGTTGCTTTAAATGGCACTTCTTTTAGTCGTCTTGACTGGCGTCTAGACATTCAGGCAAGTCACGGCAACCAGTCATTTTCAACCTCCGATGTGCAAATGGATTAATGAATTTTGATATCCTCACCTATTCTATTTCGTATTTTTTAGGGTTTACTTTCTCCGTTATCTCTGCCCACTCGTCAATCAAGGCGTTTCTATTGGTTAGATACATGCAGATGCCATGTAAGTTGCGATTGTTGGTTGTAAGCCTTAGCATGGAAACACGTTCTTTTAAGCTATTACAGATCCTTCAAGGATTTGATTGTCTCTTGAAACGCAGGTTGCCAGTCGAAGTCTACGACAACAAGCCACTCCCCGCTATTTATTGGCATTAAAAACAACTGATGGCGTGAAACACATCGAGGCTGATTACAGCGTGCTCAAGGATGTATGTCTTCAATTGGAAGCTGCTCTCGCAGAGTCACGCAGCACTCGCAGCCGACGGTTCCTGCGAGTATTCAGATGACAATGCTGTGCCATACTCCATGAATTCAAAAATGAATCAGCACATGGTTTTGAGGATGCATCTTCCAATGCCTTGACCATTCTTATAGTGCCGCTCAGCAACAGATGATGCTCCAAAGGCAAGAAGCCCCACATCCCAACCCAACTCCAAGTTTGATTTTGCAAAACATGTTGGTGCATCTTTAGGGTTATGCCTTCTCCACAGTTTGGTATCCTTCTGGCATTAGTGTTGGGTCAACAATCAGCTGGTAATCAACTCTTGTGGTTGCTACACAGCATCTAATATTCTGCATTGTATGAATGGGTAGTTGTCAGCAATCAGGTGGATTTCTTTTGTGTAGGAAAAAATGAGGATCTGTGAAATTTGAACAAAAGTCTGCTTTAGAACTTGTGTTTTTATTTCATTCTGGCCTTTTGGTAAGTGGGTGCTTTCACTTTACCTCGTCTGGAGTTGTACATTTAGTTTTTGGATTAAGTGAACAAAAATCTTTTTTAGTACCTTATTTTCATTTCAATCTTGTTCTTGTGTAAGTCAATGCCACCTCACATGTTTGGAATCCAGTTGCATTGTTATTTAGGACAGTTTGCATGAATTATAAGCAAATAACTTTTCACTGTTAGAATAGTAGTTTATATGTTGAACATTATTACATATGTAGAGAACTCATTCTTTTTCTATACGTAATTGCCAACACATGTTTTAACTTCAATTACATTATTATAAAGAACAATTTTCATGTAAAAATATGACTCAATCTAGGCCTTTTAGAAATTAGTTTGAATCCAATTGTGTTAAAATGTAGAACAACTTTTGTGCATTATGATTGGGTAGATTTTTATTGTTCAATTATTAATTTATGGCAAAAAGTATGAGATATGCTAAGAAACAAAAACCTTGTGTCAAAGTAACCTGTCCACAAACACGTAACTTGAAGAAGATTCTGAAGCTGTTATAGAATTTATTTGTCAAATAGTTTTTTCCTATATATTTAGTTTAAAAAATGATCTAGTTTTTAATGTTTTTTATATGATTATAATGAACTAAAACTGAAGTTTTTTTGTTTGTATTAGTATTCAACAGCATTGTAAGTCTTAAAAAAAAGGCTTTAACGTGTATTTATAAATTCAGACCACATTTAAAAGAATTGACCAATGAATATAATGTTTTTTAGAAACTCTTTGATGTGAAACATGTGACCAACAATTTAAAAAGAAAAGGGGAACCGATAGGTAGACACCCCCCTTTTTCTACATGGACACCCCTCCATGCCATGCACCTCCACATACACACAATAAATTCTTATTTACACAAAATATTTATGGTAAATTTACTTTGTTTGTAATGGCTTATGGCACTTCTGTTTTTTTCTTTTTGTTGATTAAATTTAGCAAAATTTCATAATATATTTCATGTAATTCTTTTATTTATTTTAAAAATCTAATTAATTTTATTTAGATAAATTTTTAATATAAATTTATTCTAAATTTTTTAGTGTAAATAAGAATTTTATTGTATATATGTGAAGATATGTGGCACATGAGGTGTCTAAAAAAATTAGCGGTTCCCTAAAAAAATTATAAAGTCATATATCTAATTGTTAAGTAAACTTATTTTTTTGCAAACTAATGTGGATAAATATATGAATGTATATATATATATATATATATATATATTATTTTAATAAATATTAATTCAATGAATACAACTGCCACATTTTTAAAACTAAAATTAAAATATCATCAAGATGTAGTTTTAAATACTTGTAATACAACTTTATAATCAAGACATTTAATATGACAAAATCTAAAAAAATAATTTATAATTACATATTAATATCTTTATCAACATGTATACCAATTAATTTATCAATTAATTACATCCCAGGATTTTATAAATAAGATTTTGGAATGTTTATATTTATAGTGTAAATACTTTTAAGATAAAAATTTAATAAATATTAAATTTAATATGTATAAATATGATATTAATATCATTATTATTTTTTTATTATAAGAGAATATTAAATTGACCTACTTAAGACTTAAATTGACTCACTTGTCTCCACTATGCCTTCTCATATTGCCTAAGGCTTTGTACTCCTCCACCAATTATCAAGGACATGAATTGTAAAAGAACAAAATGTCAATATACTCTTGTATCACTCAATAGAATAGAAAATCACTCAAAGATGGAATAATATTAAAACTAGAATGGTTATCACCAAAGACAAGAAGACTAGAGATTCTTAAAATAAGACTAAGAATAAGAAAGGCATTGACAAGAATGAAGAAGGCTTCATTCTTATCTCTATATATACTATTTACCTAAGAGCTATGCGGCGACATTTTATAGGGCCTCCAACACGTGTCCAATTTGCAAGACACATGTCAAACTTGCAAGATAAGTTTCCTATGTGTATACCACGTACTTAGCTTGTTCCATAAGCTACCAACACGTGCGACACGTGGCTAGCTTGTTGGCTAAGTTTCTAACCTACCAATCATCTATAAACATGTATAAAGGTGAATCCGCATCTATGAAGCTTCTAAGAAGTTTTTTTCTAAAATATTATCAAATTAACCTACTTCTAGCAACTTCTATCTATCCACATTAATTATATAATTATTGAAATAAATCTTAGGTCCGTGACATTATCTCCCCTTCTAGAGACAAGTTCTATGAAGAGTGGTGATTACATGATGAGGAAGTTCAAGATGCGTCAAATTGTACTTGCAACATATTCTAATCTTTGAAAGGTTTTTTTGACTCTTTATCTTTGTTTTGATGGATTTTGTTGATGAAACGCATTGACTTTTGCTAATACATTTGCTAGATTCCTAGATGGCTCTTATTATTAATGATATATACTTCGGAGGTTCACAAAATCTTTTAGAACATTCTAGAAGCTTCCTAATTGATGAAAGTCGGTTGAGAAGTTTCTTAGTTAGGGGAAGGAGCTCAAAAAGCATCCCAACTAATGGAAGGAGCTCAAGAAGCTTCCCAGTTGGTAGAAGTTGCTTGAAAAGCTTCTTAGTTTGATGGAAGCTACTCAAGAAGCGTCCTAGACAGGAATATATATATAAGTTGAGGCTGAAGAGTTCTTCAATCTTGACAACGCATCTCTTAGAATTCTAACTCATATTTCTTAATATTGTTCATGTACTCATCTGTTTAATTCAAGTTCTTGTTGGTTTCTTCTGCAAATCTTGTCCTAGTTTCAAGTCTCTTATTTTATATTCTTATATCCTTGACAATTTGTTGAGACTAATCTCATCTTTAAGATCAAAGTTGGATCCTTTCTTGTTAGAGAGTAGATTATTCCTCTACTCAAAGGCATACCAACACTTTAGAGGTTGCGGATTATCCTCCTCTAAACTGATATTTTCTTCATCATAATATTAGAGTTTTGTCCCTCTTGTGAGAGAGTGGATCACCCCTCTCCTTCAAGGTCTTAAAATGTTTTAGAGATTATGGATTATCCTCCTCTAAATCAATATTGCCTTCTTACAGATTTTTTTTTTTTTTTTTTTTTCTTAGAATGGATGGAGATCAAGACATTAATATGACTGAATCTTTTGAGTCCAAGTTAGACGCCATTATAAGTAATCTTACTACTTTATTTGTTAAGACTGTGAAGATTGAAGGAGTTGTTATAATATTTTGTAATGACGTAATAAGTGGAATATCACAATCTACACTACATCTACCCCCAACTTTTGCGCTTGAGAATGTAGTACTACCTATGCTACGCCAAGAAAATCCACTTGTTCAACAATGTAAGGAGCCTCGAGTTAGTCTTCCAAAGAAATATGATGGTATGCATTCAAAGTTTCAAGGATTTATCAATTAAATTTGATTGATAGCAGTTCTACAACCTGATATTTATCTGATAGAAGAATCACGGATTGAATTGGTTGACACCTTACTTACGAGACAAGCACTATCACGGTTTGCTCCCTTGTTTGAAAAAATATCACCAATTTTGAATAACTTTGAAGTTTTCATGGAAGCATTTATAGAAGCATTTGGAGAATATAACAAGGCTTGATAAGCAACAACTAAGATCCGAGCATTACGTCAAAAGGCATGCTCTGCATCAGTCTATGTATCTAATTTTAGATAATTAATATGTAATATTAATTAAGACAAAGAAGCCCTAATGAGCCAATTTTATTAGGAATTAAGAGATAATATGAAGGATTTGTTATTATTGCTTCCGGATCGACAATTGCTCAATGAATCTATTAGCCAAGTTATAAAATATGATAATTGATTATTTCAATGTCGGCAAGATCAATGTTCATAGGCTTCAATAAAACAACATATAATCCAACATATCCCTCCTACATCAACAAGCATTTTGAATTCATACTCAGAAGTAGAAGATATACAATTTGATGCAGTACGATTTAAATCTCTTAGTCCGCAAGAAAAGAAGCATTGGATGGAAGAAGGTCTATACCTATATTGTGGCAAGGAAGGCCATAAGGTTGGCAATTGCCCAAAGAAACAAAATCGATATATTACTAAATCAAAAGTACTATTATTCAAAAAAATGACAATGTTCAGCCATAGTAGGGACTGTGCGGTTGGACAATCCAACATTACAAAATTATTCAAGTTCCTCTCTTTCTGCTCAACTTGCTCATTGTTTTACAATCTTTTTATATTTGGGCCTTCAAAAGCTTTAGACAATAGCTTTGTTAGATTTGGGAGCGTCTACTTATTTCATAAATGAGGCATTTATTAAGCTTCACAAAATTCCTCTAGTATAAAAATCCAAACCTATTCATGTAGAGATAATAGATAGACGATCCTTATCCTCTGGTAGTCTCATCCATGAAACCACACTTATAGAAGTCTCATTTAAAAATCATAGAAGCCAAATTATATTCAACGTTATTAAGATTCTTTCAAATCTTGTTATTCTTGGGCTATCTTAGTTGAAAAAGTATAATCCATCTACAGATTGGAGGTTACAAAAATAACATTTCTAATAGAGATCCCTGCAAAAAAATTTCAAAAAAAGCCACAAATTGAAAAACCTTTATTTATTGAAGCAAGGACTTTCATAAGATTGGTCAAAAAAGGTGCATTATTTATTATTTATGCAACTCCAATTAAAGAAGATATGACTTCATCAACAAGTATTTCAAAGCAATATAACAAATTTCAAGATGTTTTTTAGAAAAAAAATGCTAATATATTATTGGAGTATTGATCATACAATTATACTATGGGTCTTCAAGAAAGAATGCAACCACCTTTTGGTCCAATTTATAATCTTTCTCAAAATGAACTTTCGGTATTAAAAGATTAAATTAATGAAAATCTTGCAAAGAACTTCATCACACATTTAAAGTCTCCAGTAGGTGCATCAATATTTTTTGTGAAGAAGAAGGATGGTTCTTTACGTATGTGCATTGATTATTGGAGATTGAATAAAATAATGATGAAGAATCGTTATCTACTACCATTGATTTCACGGCTCTTGGAATAACTTGGCCAAGCCAAGATCTATACTAAGATAAATCTTTGTGGAGTATACAATCTAATACAAATCAAAGAGAGAGAGGAATAGAAGATCGCATTTTGGACAAGGTATAGACATTTTGAATATAATATCATGCCTTTTGGACTAACAAATGCACTAGCTATCTTTTAGCATTCAATGAATGACATCTTTTGAGAGTATTTGGACAAGTTTGTGGTTGTCTATCTTGATGACATCTTAATCTACTCGAAAAATCTAGATGAACAAGAGGGGCATGTCAAATTGGTATTACAAAAGCTACAAGATATAGGTTTATATGCCAAACCAAAGAAATGTGTATTTCACCAATCTAAGATGTAATTTTTGGGATACATCATATTTAGTAAGGGTTTGACAATAGATCTTAAGTAAGTAGAAGTGGTTATGCAATGGGCCATTCCAAAGACTATGAGAGATGTACAATATTTTCTTGAATTTGTTAACTTCTATTGGATCTTCATCAAAAATTACTCTCAAGTTGCCACCCCTTTTATTCGATTGACATACAAGAACAAGTTAGAATGGGAGCCTCAAGGAAAGAAGGCATTCCAAGACCTCAAGATAACATTTACTATAGTCTCAATATTGATGCATCCAAATTTTACAAAGACATTCTACATAGAAACTGATGCTTCAGATTTTACACTAAGGGCTGTACTTTTACAAATAGGTATAGATAACAAATTCCATCCTATTGCATTTTATTCTCAAAAGTTTTGTGCTATTGAAATCAATTATGAAATCTACAATAAAGAATTTTTTATTATTGTGGATTTTTTTCAAAAATGGCATCATTTTCTTGAAGGAGCAATACATCCTATGACTGTATGTATAGACCACAAGAATTTAGAATATTTTATGTCAACTTGGGTTCTTAATCGTTACCAAGCTTGATAGAATATGTTGCTATCTCAATTTAACTTTGTCATCATTTATCGACTTGAGAAGCAACAAAGATTGTCTGATGCTTTATTGAGGAGATCATATCTTGTACCAAGGATAGGAGAGGCAATGTTTAATCAACAATATACAAATTTATTGAAATCGGAACAATTTTGTCTTAGTGCCACTATAACATCGACGCCTATTGATCATAATTTCCTCAATGAGATATGTGCTGTAATCACTAATGATGCTTTGGCCCTTCATGTCAAACATCGCTTGAAAGAAAATGCTGAAAAGTTTAAATTTGAAGAAGACCTTTTATATTTTGAAAAACATTTGTATATCCCAGAAGGACCAACATGACTGCGCATTCTTCAAACTTGCCATGGCTTTCTTGTTGCAGGTCATTTTAGATTTAACAAGACCTTGGAACTTATTTCTCGAGATTTTTAGTGGCCTCAAATGTGAAAGGCAATGAAGGACTTTGTGCCGTCTTGCGACATTTGTTTAAGATCCAAAAATCCTCTACATTGCCCTTATGGACTTTTACAATCCTTACATGTTCCAAAATGGTCATGGTCTTTTATCTCGATGGATTTTATTATAGATCTATTGCCATCTAATTCATTGGATAATATCTTTGTAGTAGTTGATCGACTTACAAAGATGGCTTATTTTATCCTTTGCAAAAAGACTACATCTAGTGAAGAAATAGCAAGGCTCTTTTTCAACAATATATATCAATATTATGGCCTACCAAATGATGTCATATCTAATCAAGGACCCCAATTTATATCTAAGTTCTAGAAATACTTTTTGAAATATTGAAGGTAGATATTAAACTTTCTACAGCTTTCCATCCTCAAGCTGACCACCAAACAAAACGAGTTAATTAAATATTGGAGCAATATTTATAATCTGGCATTAACTATCAACAAGACGATTGGATCTCGTATCTACCATTAGCAAAATTTACATACAATAATAATAATATTTATGCTTCAACTCAGCAAATACCATTTTATTCCAACTATGGATATCATTTGAAGCTTGATCTGTGGAGTACGCCAAAGAATAATAATCTAGCGGCTGAAGGATTTGCAAAGCAGCTATCACAACACCAAACAATCTTGAAGCTTTAATTATAAGCAGCTCAAGATGCTTACAAGGTATCTATAAATAAATTTAGAAATCAATCACTTGCTTTTGATATTGAAGATAAGATATGGCTTCTTTGACAAAATATGAAGATGAAACCACTATGCGATAAGTTAGACTATCAAAAGTTGGGACCATTTTCTAACTAAAAGTAAATTAATCTAGTGGCATATTACTTAGAATTACCATCTGCTATGAAGGTACATCTAGTTTTTCATGTCTCTTTTTTAGAACCTTATAGGAAGTTGTATATTCTGGGAAGGATACAAAAATTGCCACCTAATATTGAAATTGAAGATTAAGAAAAATACAAGGTTGAAAAGGTACTTGATTCACGATAAAGGTGGGACAATTTAGAGTATCTTGTTTATTAGCACGGCTATGACATAAATGAGCATACATAAAAATTGATCACAAATCTTGCCAATACCACCTCAAAAGGTACAAGAATTTCATTGACTCTATCCCTACAAACTCAAACATATTTAATGATAATTTTTTAGTGAAGATTGGATTTAAGGAATATTCATAAAGATGAAGAGAACTAAATTAAAGCCTTCATCTATATACAATCGTCTGTTCCAACATATAATAGAGTAGTAGAAGCAAATTAGTCACCATGTCAAATTTTTAAGCATTGAGAGAACAATAATCAGAAGATTTATTTGCCATACAAGCTTCAAATAAATTAGTACAATTTTCACAACCTTCAATTGAGCAAAGTGAGGACAATACATTTTATCGCCAAGTACGATCTTGGTTGGAACTATTAGAAGCAAGACCCAGCCATGCAAGTCTTGATTCCATTGCTCAAGCTTTAGTGATATTGCTGGAGCTTAGAAAGGTGAATCTTTTTAATCCTGAGATCTTATTTGGAGGATGTTTTGAAGGCCGCAATGAAGATCAAATCCTTAGATGGGATATTTCAATAATGGAGGTACTAGTTCAATGCCATAGATAATTTCTTCAAGGACCAATAAAACCCATTGCTCAAAAATAAAGAATAGAATATATAACTTCACTAGTGTAATGTATTCTTGATTTTTTATGTATGTAATAAGTTCGAACTCCTCTTGGAACTTGTCGCTAGAAAAAGAGGTGATGTTAGGGACATATACTCTGGAGGTTTACAAAACCTTCTAGAACATTCTAGAAACTTCTTAATTGATGAAAGTCAGTTGAGAAGTTTTCTAGTTACGAGAAGGAGTTCAAGAAGCTTCCCAGTTGATAGAAGTTGCTTGAGAAGCTTCTTAGTTTGATGGAAGCTACTCAAGAAGCGTCCTAGACAAGAGTATATATAAGGGTTGAGGCTGAAGAGTTCTTCAATCTTGACAATGCATCTCTTGGAGTTCTAACTCATCTTTCTTGGTGTTATTTGTGTCCTCATCTATTTAATTTAAGTTCTTGTTGGTTCCTTATGAAAATCATGTTCTAGTTTCAAGTCTCTTATTCTATATTCTTGTGTCTTTGACACCTATTGTCATATACATAAGATTAATTCTAATAATTATCTAATTAATATAAATCAATAGAAGTAGGTAAAATAAGTTGATTTGATAATATCTGATAGAGAAGCTTTCTAGAAGCTTCATAGACGCGGAATCACCTTTATACATGTCTATAGATGACTGGTAGGTTAGAAACTTGGTCAATAAGCTAGCCACATGGTACATATGTTGGTCGCTTATGGAACAAGCTAGCCATGTGTTACACATGTTGGTAGCTTGCGGAACGAGCCAAATATGTGGCGCACATGTAGAAAACTTGTCGTGCAAGTTTGACATGTGTCTTGCAAATTAGACACGTATAGGAGGTCCTATAGAATATCATTGTCGTACTGTAATTGCTTACAGTATATAAAATCCATTCAAAATTCATAATATGTTTATAGGTTTAGATATGTATTAGAATGGTTAATAAATTAAATTAAAAATGATTGATAGAAAAAACTTTATTATATTTTATTTTATTTTATTTGTATTTATTTTGATTATGGTATTTAAAAATTATAAGAACCTAAATGTTTAATATGAAGCCTTGAAAGAAGGTGAGAGCCTAAGGATGAAAATTTAAGCCAATAGGAGGCTAATTGAGAGGGATGAAATCAAGGCATGGTCGGATGAAGGCAAAGAATGGAGAACTTCATCTCTATTGGTTGAATACCATGTCCAATGGACTTTGAGGAGGCTGCCCGTGACCTTAACAAGGATTTTGGCAACTTCAAGGAGGCAATTAAAAAAAAAAAAAAAACTAGAATTAGGAAGCTTGTTTTTTGGGCTACAATTTTGGTATAAAAAATGAGAGATTTGGAATTTTTATGAGGGAGAAGTAGGTGCTTGAAGTTACAGTGTACAAATTGTACCTACTGTCACTCTTTTGAGGATTGCAGGAGTTGTATGAGCGCTTTTGGAGATCGCAAGGTGCAACTAGAGAGGTGATTTCAAGTTCTACACCTTATATGGAAGAATTTTTACAATAAAAGTGGTGAAGAAAGAGATATTGGGAGTCAAAGACAGCAGTTTGAATTCCAAGGCAATAAGTAAGCCGTTTTATTCATAGTGATGGGTTTTGCCATATCTTGAGTTTCTGGACGAATTTTTATCTAAAAATTTCTAAGAAGATGAATCTTTGTGCTAAGAAGCTATAAATTAGAGTTTCATAGCATTTGAACATTGGGTTTGTGAGATATAAAGAATTTAGTACATGGGTGTTTATGAACAAGTATTTAAAGCTACTGTTAGGGTTTTTACGATATCTAAAGATTAATAAAGAATTGATAGTTGAAATTTGTTGTGCTAGTTGTTAAAAGCACATCAATACTTTATGTAAAATTTTTGTGGATTTTAATAGTTCGATTAGGAATTATAGGTTAATGAAGTTTGGAAAAAATTCCCCTCCTACGGATGAATGAGGGTTTAGAGTATTTTGATATAGTTGAGTGTTTTTGTGAAATAAGACTTATGTATTGGGTGTAATAGCCCTAAAAGAAAAACTTTTATAAAATATTAAGGGTTTTATTATTTTGGATCTTGATTGAGTATTTAGTTGCAGCCAAAAGTCTAGCGCTTTTTTGAGGCAGATTCTCTCTACCACGACACTGCCACGTAGCTCTTAATTAAATAGTATTTATAGAGGCAAGAATGAAGCCTTCTTCATTCTTTTCAACTCCTTTCTTGCTTCTAATCCAAATTCAAGAGTCTATAATTTTTTTGTCTTGTGGCAATAGCCATTCTAGTTTCTTTTAATATACATACTTCCTTACTTCTATTTTAATTAGAAGTTTCATATGTTTATTTTCTTTCATCAAATTCTTGTCCTTCATAGATTGATAAAAATATACATATAGTATCAGAGCTTTGTCTTTTCTTGATTAAGAGTGGATTACTCCTTTCTCTTCATAAGACATAAGCATTTTAGAAGTTGTCGAGTACCCACTTCTGAACTAATATTGTTTCTAAAAATTTTCTTTTGAATGTGTTATTTTACATTTCTTAAAGTGAGAATAGACACCTTCCTTCCTATTATATTATTATAGTAGAGCTTGTGGAAATGAAGAGTGCAATGGTACAAATGCAAGAACAAATGAAAGAGCTAATGCTTGCAATACATCAACTCAATTTACCACCACAAGGAGTAACAAGATTAGTAGGAAGTGAAGATATAGAGATGGTTGGAGTTGCATCAATATCTACATCAAACCATACTACCTCACCTATAATGGAACACCATTCAAATATTAGAGAACCAAAAATTAATTTGCTTGAGAAGTTTGATGGAACAAGGTCTAAGTTTCAAGGATTTGTCAATCAGGTATAATTGGTGATTGAACTTCAATCTAAGAGTTATCCTATGCAAGGATCTCAAGTTAGGTTTATTAGAACGTTACTTTTGGATTCTGCTTTATCGTGGTTTTCATCTTTTCTTGAACGATGTGATCCAATATTGGATAATTTGGAGGCATTTTTAGCGGAATTTTGATCTATGTATGGAGAACATGATGCAATCCATATAGGAACCAACAAGATTTGTATCCTACAACAAGGCAATCGATCTATGTCATTATACGCTTCACAATTTCAACACCTAACAACTGATATGAAGTGGGATGATGTTGCACTTATTAGCCAATTTCTCTATGGATTACAATATGAGATAAAAAAATTAATGCTCAATTTATTCGATCCTCAAACATTGAGTCAAGCAATTGATTTTGCTATAAAATGTGACAATCAACTTTTTGAATTTCAATCTGAGAATTGTACAAGAAAGCCTCAACATTATTATTCAATGGCAACATCAACGTCCTTACAAAACGTACATTTGGAAGTAGAAGACATACAAATTGATGTGCTACATTTTAAACCTCTTATTGAACAAGAAAAGATTCAATGTTGTCAAGGAGGATTATGTTTATATTGTGGAGAACCTAATCACACTGTTCAACATTGTCCAAAGAAAAGACACAACTACAAAATGAAGAGTATGGTTGTCAAAGAAGACAACATGTCGAAAAATGAATTTGTCCAGCTACAATAGGGACCATGCAGTTGGAACCTTGTACAATTCCTAGTGAAGGTCATATTCTCTCAATAGAATCCTCTCGTTGTTTTATAATAGATGTATATTTAAGACCAAAAAACTATAAAACATGTGCCTTATTAGATTCAGGAGGCTCAGTATGCTTTCTAGATAAATAATTTGTTAAGAATCATAAAATACCTTTAATACAAAAAATTAAACCCGTACATGTAGAAATCATAGATAGTTGTTTATTGTCTTCTGAAGACGTCACTCATGAAACCCGTCCTATAAAAGTAACAATAGATGGTCATAATAGCTACGTAACCTTTAATATAATTAAATCTCCGTCTAATCTAATTATTTTAGGTTTATAATGGCTAGAAAAATATAATCCTCAAATAGATTGGAATTCTCATAGACTTGACTTTTCTCAGAACGTTATTAAACATCCTGCCAATCAAGTGAAAAGCTATAAGTCTAATATAGTAAAACTCATATTTATAGATGCAAAAGCTTTTATATACGTAACAAAAGAAGGATCAATTTTTGTTATTTATGTCACATCCATTTTTGATGGTAGAAAGACTTTAAGTGGCATTCTAAGCTAATATCTGGATTATCAGGACGTTTTTGAAAAAAAGAATGCAGATATTCTTTCAGAGCATTGTCCATATGATTGTTCAATCAATCTCAAGGAAGGAACTGAGCCACCATTTGGACCAATCTATAGTTTATCACAAGATGAGTTGGCTCAACTCAACGTGTATATTGACAAGAATTTGGCCAAAAATTTCATATGCCATTCTAAATTTCTAGTAGGAGTTCCAATTTTACTTGTGAAGAAAAAAGATGGATCATTGCAAATGTGTGTTGACTATCGAAGATTCAACAAGATCACAATCAAGAACAGATATCCATTATCTTTGATATCAGGACTCTTTGACTAGTTAAATCAAGCTAAGATCTATACAAAAATAGATCTAAGAAGAACATACAATCTAATACGTATTAAAGAAGGAGATGAATGGAAAACTGCGTTTCAAACCAAGTACGGATATTTCGAATATAATGTCATGCCTTTTGGACTTACAAAAGCACCAGCTGCTTTTCAATATTTCATGAATGATGTTTTTTGTGAGTTCCTAGATAATTTTGTCGTCTGCTACCTAGATGATATTTTGATCTATTCTAAGAACATAGAAGAACATGAAACACATGTTTGTCAAGTATTACAAAAATTTAAGGATGTGGGATTGTATGCCAAGATAGAAAAGTATATATTTCATACTATTCAAGTTGATTTCTTAGGATACATCATTTCAAATAATGGTCTCATGATGGATCCTAAGAAAGTCCAGACAATCATGAATTGAAAGATTCCAAAGACGATAAGAGATGTCCAATACTTTTTAGAACTTGTCAATTATTATCGGATCTTCATCAAAGACTTCTCTCAAGTTACAGCTCTACTTACATGTTTGATCTGTAAAGACAAACTCCAATAGAATCAAGAAGTGGAAGTAGTATTTAAAGCTTTGAAGTCATCGTTTGTTTTGTCAAGCTTGTTGGAATATGTCTTTGTCAAGATTCAAGTTCATTATCACTTATTGACCAAGAAAACAACAAGGTTTGTTCGATGTCTTTTCTAGACGTTCTTTTTTTACACCAAAAGAAGGAGATGCAACTTTTGAGCAATAAAGAACAGTCCTTTTGAAACCGGAGCAATTTCATCTTCAAGCAATGAAATCAACATTGATTGTTGATTCAACTTTTCTCAAGCAAATTCAGTCAAATGTATCCTCAGACCCTCTTGTTCATGATATCAAGAATAATTCTTCTAAGACTCATGACTCTTCTAAATTTGAGTCAAGAATAACCTACTATATTTTGAAGGATGCCTATATATTCCAGAAGGGGAAGCACGTTTACGTGTTCTTCAAGCACGTCATGATTTTCCAGCGGCAGGATATTTTGGATACAATAAGATTTTGGAACTTATATCAAGAGATTTTTGGTGGCCTCAAATGTGGAAGGTAGTTAAAGACTTTGTACAATCATGTGATATTTGCTCAAGATCAAAGAGTCCATGTTATCAACCTTTTGGACTTCTTCAGCCATTACATATTCCAGAACAACCATAGTCTTCTATTTCTATAGATTTCATCATAGATCTTTCAAGCTCAAGATCTTATGACTCTATATTTGTGATAGTAGATCGGTTCACCAAGATAGCACATTTTGTGCCATGCACAAAATCTATTACAGGTAAAGAAACAGCTAAGCTTTTCATTGATAATATCTATCGCTATCATGGATTACCTAAGGATATTAAATTTAATAGGGGAATTCAATTTATGTCAAGATTTTGGAGAGCTCTTTTCAAGATCTTAAAAGTGAACATAAAATTATCTTCAGCTTTTCATCTTCAAACTGACAATCAATCAAAGTGCGTGAACCAAGTCTTGGAGCAGTACTTAAGGTGTACCATCAACTACCAACAAGATGATTGGACAGCTCTTCTGCTATTGGCAGAGTTTGCTTATAATATTACAATATATTCTTCTACGCAACAAACACCTTTCTTTGTTAATTATGGTTATCATCCATGACTTGATGCTCTTGACTTTTCAAAAGTTGATGATCTAGCAGCAGAAGATTTGGCAAATTGTTTGTCAGAGCTACATGCAATAATGAAGGTGCAATTAAAAGAAGCTCAAGAACGACAAAAAATAAATGCAGATGTGTATTGCAAGGAACAACCACAATTCAACGTAGGATACAAGGTATGATTATTTTGTTACAATATCTAGACTACTCGTCTTTGTGATAAGTTGGACTATTGTAGGCTTGGACCTTTTCCTATTTTTGAACAAACCAATCTAGTTGCATATTGATTACACTTACCGGAGTCCATGAAAATCCATCCTGTATTCTACATGTCACTACTAGAGCCATATAAGATAGTGGATATACAAAGAAGAAGACAAAAGCCACCGCCTCCTATAGAAATAGACAACAATGAAGAATTTGAGGTTGAAGAGATTTTAGATTCAAGGCGGTACTAAAATTGATTGAAATATCTTGTGCATTGGCACGGATACGATATTAGTGAACACACATAGGAGCCATCTAAGAATTTAGCAAATGCATCGATAAAAGTCAATGCATTTCATCGACGACATGCGTCAAATTTAAGATAAAAAAATCAAAAAAATCTTTGCTATAAAGCAAAGTAGGTTCTATAGAGGTTTCATCCTACCTTGTATCATTGTTTGTTATTTCTTTAGATTTATTCATGCTAAAGAAATGAAAGATCAACAACTAGCAAATTCAGCTCAAGAGCCATTATTTGTTGATTTACCAAAGGAGATATTACGACTATTATAACCTTCAAGACGACGGAATAGAAATGAAGACCCTCAAGAACGACATGTCTTTTCTCGGATTGATGGCAAAATACAACGTGTTTGGTATCACGACCTTGGAAGAGACTCCCGATGTTTGGTGATACTTTTAGAGATAGAAACTACTCTTAATGGTGTTCCTAATGTTTTCTTTGAAGGGAGTCATGAAGGCCTTGACAATGATCAAATAACTGGGTGGTCCTCTTGCCTTGGTATGAGACATTATTAATGGCTGAAAGGACCTATCAACTACTTTCAAAGGGAACAAAGATTAGAGTATGTGGCAAGCACAATTTGACGTATCATGGACTTCGTCAACATATAATCACCGCTCCTCGTGGAACTTGTTCTTAGAAGGGGAGATAATATCATAGACATAAGATTAACTTCAATAATTATCTAATTAATATAAATCAATAAAAGTAGGTAAAATAAGTTGATTTGATAATATTTAATAGAAAATCTTTCTAGAAGCTTCATAGACACAGAATCACCTTTATACATGTCTATAGGTGATTGGTAGGTTAGAAACTTGGTCAACAAGCTAGCCACATGGCGCACATATTGGTAGCTTATGAAACAAGTTAGCCATATGTCACATATGTTGGTAGCTTGCGGAACAAGCCAAGTACGTGGTACATATGTGGAAAACTTGTCGTACAAGTTTGACACGAGTCTTGCAAATTAGACACGTGTATGAGGTCCTATAGAATACCACCATGTAGCTCTTAGTTAGATAATATTTATAGATGCAAGAATGAAGCTTTCTTCACTCTTGTCAACTCCTTTCTTGCTTAGAGTCCAGATTCAAGAGTCTATAGTTTTCTTGTCTTGTGGCAATAGCTATTTTAATTTCTTTTAATATACATACTTCCTTATTTTTATTTTAATTAAAAGTTTCATATATTTATTTGTTTTCATTGAATTCTTATCCTTGATACCTATATATATTTACTAATATTGTATCTATTGTCGTATAACTTGTTGTCTTGCTTGGAAATGTGTGAGGCACTTGGCTTTAGAGGATAAAGTTGTGGTTTACATACACTCAAGAATCTTTTATAAGTTTTATCCATATACAAAAGATATGATTCAAATATCATAATAAGATTATTTGAATCAATACAAAGTACTTAAAAACACTCTTCTTAATAATTTTATTCATATAAAATTCCAATTGCTTCTTACTTGTTACAATCAAGCAACCAAGAATCTCTATATAAGTCTTAACCTCAATTAGTGAAATTCAATAAGTTGTAATTTTTAATCTAATTATAAATTTAGTATAAAATTTTGTTTAAAAATGTAAATACAAGCCTTTTGTATGCTCAAAAAGTTTCAATCCAATCCAACTTACAAATTGTGAAAAATTGACCAAATCTTGCACTAATGTCACTTGGCCACTAGTTTGAAAGTTAAGGCAGAAATCTCAGTAGCAATTTCTCCTTTTATAACCATTAACTTCAGCTAAAATTTGGTGTGTAGCTCAATCTTTAAGTCTCCCAGTACTATGCCAAATTTCTCCTTGATCCAATAGATACATCTTAAGATATTGTAGGAATTCTAAACTGCCAACTTTTAATACCTCTTTGTATTAAAGATTGAATAAATCCCAAATGCACTATTAGATTGCTATAATTTTTCATTCAATCTTAGTAGACTTAATCAATCATACACTCTCTAAATTTCAATTATGGATGTCACACTAATTACACAAAATAGCCAAAATGCTAGCTCTAATTTTATTGTATAAAAAATATAATTTCATATATAAATCCTAATTTCAAACAATAATTACTAAGTCCTCACAAATTCTCTAAAAACAAGCCTAATGTCTCTAAAAACGAGCTTCAAGCTAGCTTTCTAATCTTAATTGTTGATCTCCAAATGATTCTACTTCTTGTCCTTAATGGCTATTTTTGTGGCTAAAGATCTAATTTCAACCTTGTTTATTCATGGTCAACCCCCGGATATCAATCCAACTTATTTTAAGGATTTTTAAGCTCAATCCTATCTTCAACTTAATCTTAATATTAACCATATTAATTTTTTATCTCTCTTATCCTATTTGCATTAACTTATGGTTTTTTTAAAGTTGTAAAAGAGTTTTTACAACCTAGAAGAAAATTTTAATAACTAACTTTTATCTATTAGCTATTAAAGCAAGAAATAATCTAAGAGGCTTTCATAAACCTTTTCTTAAGTATCTTAAGCTCCTATTAAACCAAATTAATCAAATATTAAGTAGAAACTATTCTTATTCATGCTTTTCACTATATAAATATATCACAATATCACATTGTATCAATGTATAAGATATTCTAGTCAATTTTGACGCCATCTTGAATCTAATACATCTTTTATCTTGAATTCTTCATTGTTGTCTATTTCTGTAGGAGGCGGTGGTATTTATCTTCTTTTTTATATATCCATTGTCTTGTATGGCTCAAGCAATGATACGTAGAATATATGATGGATCTTTATAGATTTTAATAGGTATATTTAATAAATAATTTGATTAATTTATTCACAAATCAAAAATAGTCGAAGCCTACAATTATCCAGCTTATTACAAAGATGATTAGTTTTGATATTACAATGAAATAATCTACATAAAATTAAGGTTGTTCTTTATGATAGACATTTGCATTGATCTTTTTTCGTTCTTGAGCTTCTTTTAATTATACCTTCATTGTTGCATGTAGCTCTAACAATTAATTTGCCAAATCTTTTGCCATAATTTTATCAGCTTTTGAAAAGTCAAAAATATCAAATTATAGATAATAATTATAATTGCCAAAGAATAGGGTTTGTTGAGTAGAAGAATGTATTGAATTATTATAAACAAACTCTGTCAATGACAAAAGAGTTGTCCAATCATCTTGATAATAGTTGATGGTACATCTCAAATATTATTCTAAAACTTAATTTATCCATTCTATTTGTCCATCAGTTTGAGGGTAGAAAGCTAAAGATAGTTTTATATCTATCTTTAATATTTTGAAAAAAGTCCTACAAAATCTTAATACAAATTGTATCCCTCTATTTGATATAATATCCCTTGATAATCTATAATAGCGATAGATATTATCAAAGAAAAATTTAACTATTTTTTCACTTGTGATAGATTTTGTATAGAATATAAAATGAGCCATCTTAGTGAAACAATCTACAATTACAAATATAGAATCATATAAACTTGAATTTGGAAGATATGTGATAAAATCCATAGAAACAAAAGACCAAGGTTGTTGTGGTAGAAATAATGGTTGGAGAAGTCTGTAAGGTCAATGACGCGGAGTTTTTTATTTTGAAAAAATATTGCATAACTGTACAAACTCTTTAATAGCCTTTTATATTTGATATTACAAAAAATCTCTTAATATTAGCTCTAAAGTCTTGTTATATCCAAAATATCTTGCTATAGAGAAGTTATGAAGAGCTTCAAGAGCACATAGTCATACTTCATCTTTTGGAATATATAGGTGTACTTCAAAATAAAGTAGATCATTCTTAAACTTGAATTTGGAAATATCATGAGACTTAGATGAATTATTCTTAATGTCATGAACAAGAAGGTCTAAAGACATATTTAATTGGACTTGCTTGAGAAAAGTTGAATCAACAATCAATATTAATTTCATTGCTTGAAGATAAAATTACTTTAGTTTCAAGGAGAGTGTTCTTTGTTAATCAAAAGTTGAATCTCTTTCTTTTGGTGTAAGATAAGATTATCTAAAAAAGATACCACACAGACCTTATTATTTTCCTAGTTGATAAGTGATAATGAACTTGAATCTTGACAAAGACATATTCCAAGAAGCTTGACAATATAAAATACTTGAGGTTCTTGTGATCTATATATATAATGACTGAATTAGAAGTATTTTTTAGATAATGATGCTATTCTTAAAAAGAATCCACAATTACAAGAAGTTCTTTATAATGGATTTCATAATTGATCTCTACTGTTGAAAATTTCTTGGAATAAAAAGCTATTAGGTGGAATTTGTCATCTGTTCCTATTTGTGACAATATTATATTCAAATCAAAGTCTAATGTGTCTGTTTCTATAAAAAAAATACCTTAAAAAAATCGATGCAATATAAGATTGGTGTAGAAGTAAAAGTTGTCTCTAAAGCTTCAAATGATATTTTTGCTTCTTTATTCTACTTGAATTTGTTCTTATAAGTTAAGCATATAAATAGAATTGTAACTTGAAAAAAAAATTGATGAAGATTCGATAGTAATTGGCAAATTTTATAAAGCATTGTATATTTCTTATTGTTCTTAGAATCTTCCAATCTATGATTGTTTGGACTTTCTTAAAATCCATCTTGAGACCATCATTCAAAATGATATATCTTAAGAAGTCAAATTAAATAGTGTGAAATACACACTTTTCCATCTTGGCATATAGCCATGCATCTCTAAGTTTTTGTAATATACAACGAACATGAAGTTCATATTCTTCTCTATTCTTAAAATAGATCAAAATATTGTCTAAATAATAAACAACAAAATCATCATAAAATTTATAAAAAAACATTATTCATAAGATGTTAAAAAGTAGCTGGTGCATTTATAAGTCCAAAAGATATGACATTATATTTAAAATGCCCATAATTAATTTGAAATGCAATCTTCTATTCATCACCTTTTTTAATGTGAATCAAGTTATATATTCTTTACAGATCTATCTTGTATAGATCTATACTTGACTAAATTGATCAAGGAGTCCTATAATCAAAAATAAAGAATACCTATTCTTGATGTTAATCTTGTTAAGTTTTCAATAATCTAGACACATCCATAATAATTTGTCTTTTTTCTTCACAAATAAGATACGAGCTTCTACTGAAGACTTTGACTAACATATGAAGATTTTAGTTAAGTTCTTGTCAATATATTCCTTCAATGCAACCAACTCGTTCTATGATAAATTATAGATTGGTTCAAATGGTGGTTGAGCTTCATCTTGAAGATCAATTGAATAATCATAAGGTCGATGCTCTAGAAGAATATTTGCATTCTTCTTTTCAAAAATATATCTTGAAAGTTTTAATATTGACTAAGAATACTATTTATAGTCTTTTTAGTATCCAAAATAGATGTGGTATATATAACAAAAGATGATCCAAAATAGATGTTTGGATTCTATGTGCTTTGTCAAAAAAATAAGAAATACTTAGATTTAGTTTTCTTGACTAGAAATATTTCTTATTTTTTTGACAAAGTCTTTGTCTATGAAACAAGCTGAGGCTCCTAAATCTAATTAGACAAAAACTTTGTAATTTTTAGGTCCTAAAAATACATCTATTATAAAATAAAGTGAGGGATCTAAGAAGAGAATATGGCTTTTATAAGGTGTTGCACATGATTCTAGCTGCATGATCCCTATTGTAGTTAGAAAAATTCATTTTCTGACATATTATCTTTTTTAGATACCATACTTCTCATTTTATGATTATGTTACTTCTTTGGATAATGTTAAATAGTGTGCTTTGCTTCTCCACAATATAAGGACAAATCTTTTTGATAATATTGAATTTTTTCTTGTTTGATGAGAGCTTTAAAATATATTGCATCAATTTACATTGGATCTCGCTTAGTCAAATAAGTTTTTGAAAACTTAGGAGTTATTGTTATTAATTGACTTATTTTTCTCTAATCAAATTTATATTACTGATGCTTTTCAAATAAACAATTGTTGCATGCAATGGCTTGAGCAATAAATTATTTCAAAAAGTCTACTTTTGATATTATTAATAACAAGTCTTTGACATTATTCTTCAATCCGTAATAAAATTGATTAATAAGAGTTTTATCATTCTACTGCACATTGTAAGCAAGGTTCTGAAATTTTACAACATATATTGTGGTTGACCATGATTCTTGTTGTAAAGATAAGAGTTTGATTTTTGCTACCTTCTCTTGATTACTTTTTCCAAATATGGCTGAAAATACTTTGAAGAATGAATTCAAATCATAAAGAAGTTGTGAATCTTTTTTCATCAAAGGTGCAAATTAAAAAAAAATACTTCCAAATAGAAGTGTACCTATAAATACAACTTGAGTAAATCCATTAGAATATTAGAAAAGATGCAGCTTTAAATATAGCTTGACTTGTTGCAAAAATCCTCGAAATTTTGATCTTGTTCCATCAAACTTCTTAGGCATACTAATCTTTGCATCCTTCACGCTTATAGAAGCAAGTTTTCCTAGATTTGCTTAAGAGGCCAGTTTACTTGCTTCCCTCAACTATACAACTTTTTGGTATAGGCTTTGGACTTCTTTCATAGACATAGAAATAGTACCTCTATGATTGATATTAGTGATTTTTGAAATTTCCACCTTAAAAGTGTTGACAAGCTCTTAAAGATCTATGATAGTTGCAAATCTATTCTCACTTCTATCTAGTGTAGTATCCATGATCTTTCCTTCCATCTTAATAATTCCACAATTTAAATTAGAAAAGAATAATTCACAATCTCTAATATCAAATAAAAATCTCTATAGAGGGGGATGATCCACTCTCTCTCAAGGAAAAAATCGAAGTTAGAAAGCAATGAATGTTAGTTTAAAGGTGGGTAATCCACAATTTTTAAATGCAACAATAGAAGTGGGATAATCCACTCACTTTTCAAACACAAAACAAGAACAATGAATCTTCACTCTTATCAAACTGTCAAGGACATGAATCATAAAAGAACAAAATATCAATATACTCTTGTATCACTCAATAAAATAGAAAATCACTCAAAGATGGAATAATATTAAAACTAGAATGGCTATCGCCAAAGACAAGAAGACTAGAGACTCTTGAAATAAGACTAAGAATAAGAAAGGTATTGATAAGAGTAAAAAAGGCTTCATTCTTGTCTCTATATATATTATTTACCTAAGAGCTATGCGGCGGCATTTTACAGGACCTCCAACACATGTCCAATTTGCAAGACACATGTCAAACTTGCAAGATAAGTTTCCTACATGTGCACCACGTACTTAGCTTATTCCACAAGCTACCAACATGTGCGACACGTGGCTAGCTTGTTGGCCAAGTTTCTAACCTACCAATCATCTATAAACATGTATAAAGATGAATCCACATCTATGAAGCTTCTAAGAAGTTTTTTTCTAAAATATTATCAAATTAACCTACTTCTAGCAACTTCTATCTATTCACATTAATTATATAATTATTGAAATAAATTTTATGTCCATAACACCAATCTCTCAATTCCGCACTTACTGACGTGCTAATTTTGCAAGGAGGTGAGAGGGACAGAGAATAGAACTTATAAGAAGGATTGTAATAGATCAACTCAGAAAAAGAGCATGAAGTTTGAGTGAGAAAGATTAGTTGCAAAGATAGAAATAGGTAGTATGAAGACTATTATATTAGAAGGAAGTTGAAAAAAATTTGGAAGTGAATTGTAAAGAAGGATTGATAGAAGAGGTATGGCAAGAAGAGAAGTTTATGAAGATTCCAAATGATAAAAATTATTAAAAATTGTTTGTATTTTACTAGCAATAGATCAATTTAAAGTTTAGGTGGGTTGATTTAATAATTTCTTTATTATATTGCTTGTTATTTTTCAAGTTTTAAATTGATTATATTATCTAATGTATAATCTTTGTATTATATATTTTTTATGTGATAATACAAAAGTTTTATTTTTAAATTATATTATATTTAAAATTTTATTTTATAACAAAGATTATCACATCAAATTATTAATAACCTAAGAGTATTGAAAAAAATAAAAAAATAAAACTTCAAAAAAAATAAAATTCCATAAAAATATTAAATTTATACTTATAAAAATCTAAATAATTATTTTAAAAATATATATATTTTTTATAATTATATCTTACATATATATATATATATATATATATATATATATAATCTTATCAAATGTTATGAATATTAAGATATCTTAACTACTTGGATCAAAAAAATTAATATAATAAAATAAAATTACAAATAGTTAAAAATGACCTAAAACTTTTAAAATATGTCATAGAATGGCTTCTTTGTAAATCCTAAATTACCATCATATATGTTGGCAATTGAAAATTATGTTATAAAATCTTCATCTACATAATAAAAACTAATATAGATGCATGCTTGCTATACAAAATATACACATGTACATAATAATTTTATTATTTTATATTTACTAAAGAAAATAGAAGAGAAATAAGTAGTTTTATTCCAAAAATTTGTAAAAATATATTTTTTTTAAAATCCTTAAGTTTATTCAAATATAATTATATATGAATAATAGATTGAAATGAATTATTTATGTACCCAATACATAATACAATAATAAATTACAATGCAAACAATATAACTAAGAATCATATAAACATGATTTCATCAATGCTACATAAAATCTAAACAAAATTGTAATAATAACAATATATCTAAAATATTTATTTAAATTTTATTAAATATTTTTTATTTTCTTTTCATATATCTAATAATAATAAGCTACAAAATATACATCAATTTTAATCATAATTTTAATATTTTATTTCTTATTTGTATCTAAAATGCACATACATAGTCACACACATACATGTGAGAAATCTATAGATTATTCAAAAAGTTAGGGCTAGAAAGTGATTGAGGTGTAGACAAAAACACCACAAGCCCTACTTTCACAACCAACATTTGTAGACTTATGTGCTGTAAAGCGTACTTTGAAACCTCCATTCATTTAAATAAGAGAAAAAGAATAATAAATGTATTCCAATATTCCCATATAAGGTCAACCTCGAAACTTAGGTCTGGCGCAATGAAGAAGTTCGCCGTGTCGACATGGATGCTTGGAAAACATCGCCCAGAAAACAATGGCCCGAGCTTTGCATCGATGGCATCAAGTTCATTTGCCGCGTGCGATACAGCACCGATCTCTTTAACGACTCGTCGCACCACGCGATTGCAGTGCTGCAACTGACTCAACGCACGGGTCAACGGCTCCAATCATGTCACGGGCTGATTGCCGGAGAAAGAAATCGTCACAGGACGTGAATGTGCTTGCATGAATAGGATGACTCAACAACACCTCCCCTGGCAACAACACGCTCTCTCTCGACGTAGAGACAGATACAATCCATGCACAATGTGGAAGAAGAGGCGGAAAGATCACCAGAGGCAGCATGGCGTTTGGAACACGAGTAAGCTAGCTTTTCTTCGTATAAATTATGAATGAGGGAAACGTTCGTCAAGAATCATGTCCACTAGACATGGCTGTGGCGGGCAGTGCTTTCACAGATGGACTGACCTTGTGCAAGAAGCAAGCGCTACGGTATATCAATTTACAACAGAAAAAAAACTAGCACAAACATGAGACGAATCGCATGTCCAGGGCTAAACTGCATAGAGAGGGCGGCGTAGATGATGCTCTGGTTGGAGAGTCAAAAAACCCGCGGAGTGGATATGAACATTAGGGGGTTGTGCCGCCGAGGCAGGGGCTTGAATTGAGACTGGCTAGTTCTTGGAAGAATCTAAGCGTCGGCGAGGATAAGACAGGCTCAAGCCCCTCGGGCGAAGGCTTTCACGGGGAACGTCTTCCCAATGCCGGTGAAACTCTTGAAGAAGATTTTCTCCTTGTCGTTTTCGTCCACAGCGATGTCCACAATGGACACCCAAAGAAGCTCCTTGGCCTTCACGCCCGTGAGCTTCCTCAGCCTCCCTTTCTCCAAGTACGCCGTGATCTTGTCGCTGTAACTCACCTGCTTCGAGATTTGCTTGAACGTATGCACGATGGGCTTCTTCTGCGTCACCCACACGTACCCCGTCTGTTTGTTGTACCCGCACTCCACTACGTCCTGCATCGGCAACAAGCCATCCGGCAACCCGAATTCCGTCATCAGCTCGATTGCCTTTCCCAGGGACTCCGGCCCCGAGTAATTCAATTGCAACTCCTCCTTCGTCGTCTGCAAATCTCCTCCTCCCATTTGTGTTGCCATCCCTCCCCAAATACTCTCAATTCCTCCCCACCTGATTGTGCGAAACTCTCACACAATCCCTTCCAATCAAGCCCCGACTATTCACTCCTCCTCCTCTTCCTCGTCTGCACACCGATTCTAACCCAGGTTTTCCAAAACAGGGCGAATATCAAGAGCGGAGACGACGCACGAGTCACAACACTGGTAAGGCAAGCACTCAAACTCACCACTCGTAACTTACCAGTCCTCACTCACTAGTCACCACTTACTATCAAGTGCGACGTGTTAACAGAGCAGGTGGGCTTTGATGGGGTTCTGTTCACACACGTTCCCATGATCAACGGTAATATTGGGAACCAGGAGTCTCAGCCGCCTAATAACTGCAAGCTCTTCACCCATTCAATACTCCAAATTTTCAAGGATTCTTATCAGAAGATTTGTTGTTGCAAGTGGAAGTCGTTGATGGGTGAGAAGTTGCGTATTATGCTCTCGTTTTGATTGCCACAAATCTAGTCTTTGTGATAGGAAGATTCGATGGGAGGAGGTTTCCTCTTTCGTTCATCCTCTCGCAGGTGGTGGAATAAACTGGGCGAGTTTTGTTTTTTTCCTCCGAGGAGGCTTGCCAACTATGACAAAGTGAGCTGGAGAGGAATCGAAGCTGATGCATTCTTTTCCAACTTCAGCTCGGCAACGAGCTATCGTTGGTGGAGGGATGTCTGGAGTTTGTCAAAATTGGTCACATATTGAGATTTTAGAACGGTTCAAAGGATGCTGAGGTTTGTGCGCGACACAGAGTGGATGCACATGAACTTTAGGAAAGATTTTATTCATAAATAAATAAACGCGTTGGAGATGTTGAGATTGGTACACGGCTTCCGCCACCCCTCAAACAAATGAGTGTTCTGTTGTGTACAACAGAGTCAATACGAATCACATGGAAAAGGGGATCCACACGTCTCATCAACTAAGTGCTGCGAGTTTATGTGAGTAGGTGAGTTTTTCCACTGTAGCATCGAAAATGATGCAGAAATCCAGATGTGCCGCTGAAGTCGTTGTTTCTCTCGGAGGGGGAGGGGGGATGAGAAGTAGAATTAAAAACTGCTAGGGTGGGTGGACAAGTCGTTGAGGTAAAGCATGCAAGGAATGATCACAAGCTGGTGATAGGTAGGTGGCTTCAGTCCTCCCATGTTCCCATGTTTCCCTGCGAGATTGGCCCTCATTGTGGAAAACACATAATTGACTAGAAATCTGACCGTAAAAAAGGGTGCCATGTTGTATTGAGTAAAATAAACGAAAAATATTATTCTTTGCATCACTTGGTGCGTACTCCGGAGACAAAGGTGGCAAACCTCTATTGAAGGCACCTGGAAAGCACTCATGCAGGGTGGAGACTTCTATGAATATTAAGAAAAGTTATAATAATTCACTCGTTTATTTGTGTCTGTGTCTTTTATTAGAAAAATCTCATGGTAGAGCTTTCATTGGTCACAATAAACCATTGACAGTAGTTGTGGCGACCCACAAGGACTACATCCCTCAAAAGTTTACTTTGAACTTCAACCCACTGATTTCAGGAAGTTCTGAGTTCTCGAGAGGCAATAACCGAAATAGAATAGTGAGGTGCCGGTTGACTGTTGCAAATAGCTCACGTCCAATGGTTCATCTCATGCTTCTCTCTGACACTAGCCAATTCAGATCCAACATTACTCTTCCTGCAAAGACATCGTCGTTGCTGTGATTTGGGTGATGAGCCTTTGTAGCGAAAAGGCATGATGGTTTTGAAAAAATAAAATCCTGTAAGGCAACCTACAGTAGAACATGCCCCCAGAATGTAGAATTACGGTTCTGACAATGAGTGATAACTTGGCTTATAATGGCCAACTATTCCTCACGAGGAGCTTTGCTTTCTCCATGTTGGGGACCGCAGATTGGATTGACTTTGGTTCACAGAGCAGGCATGCTAATGACAGGCCATAGCTGGAGGAATGAAGACGCAGAACCGATGCAACGTTTCGGGGTTCCTCTCTTACCGAATATTTCAGACGACCAACATTTTTATCCGAAAGATTTATGCTAATAAAAACGACCTACAGCAAGACATCTCAAAGGTTTCGAGTACAGACAAGAGGTGCAAAGATTCCAGAGATTCTGGCTAAAACGTTTTTTTAGAATATCCCATGCTATTAAAGTATTGTACATGCGGCATCGCAGGATAGCTGTAACATCATTACGGAAACGAATCATCTACTGTGAGAGCGTGTGGGTTTTTATTGCGTCCGGATTAAACCATGTATTGGAAAGAGCTTTTCACGATCTGGAAGACGAAAGTTAGAATATGATATAACTGGAGGAACTAAATGATCCAAACTCCTAATCTCCTTACAACGAACAGTGATTAGATACCAGCAACTACACCGTGAGCAGAGGATCACAAACCTGTTTCGGTTTGTATTAGAGGGTTATGTCGCATCAGCGGCGTGGGAGATCTTTTGGACTGTTATGAGATAATGTTCATCGCCAGGCATTATAATGATCTCTGTTGTGGTGGTCCGGATCCGGAACATCGTCATCGGATTCTGCAAGGCCCAACTAGTCATGGGACTCGGGACTAACAGCCCTTCCAAAACCATGCAGGCAGTCTTGATCAATAACAAGACAACAAAATGCTATTTTCAATCCTACAAAGTGAAGTACATGGAACAATTATTGTTCCAAACTAGACATGAAACCGTAAGTGACAGCGCAGTTGAGAAAAGATAGCAATTACAATACCATTTTATCATGATTGAGACAAATCATCTGGGCTCGATGTATCAACGGTGTAACGAAGGCCGCATACTATGTCACAAGCATTCAACAGATTAGTATAGAAGGCTAAAGTTGCGTGAATTTGCATTTCTGCACGTTCTATTGGATACTCTTAGGATGATTAGGAGATACTGTCTCTCCTAGGAGCTCAGAAACAGGAAGAGCTCAAAGATAGTTTATCCCTCTTCTCCAACAGTTGTTCTTGGCGATTGAAGATCCCGACGTGGATAAATTGTAGAAGAAATAGCGAAAAAGAATTAGATCTTCACATGAAATAGGAATTGATTAAATCAAAGTGGTGAGTTGGACAGAAATGCATTATTCACCTGATGCGTACTGGCTTTATCCAGGGAGCTCCTGAGGGGCACACAATGCTTGTCAACAATGACTGTCCCAACGATTCCTACACATAAACAATCCACGTAGAAGCAGCGTGTTTTCAGTCGATTAATATTCATCAAATTTCTACCCTTCCATCCTGAAATAAAAATTCCCAAGATTTGAGGGTCTACCTCGATGTGATGCTATTCGTTTAATAGTGTCCTCCACCTCGCTCTGCCATGACACGCCCGTCCAACGAACTTCCAACGAAATAAGAGACAAGTACAGAAAAGATTGGGTATATGAACCCTAGGTGAGATAAACCAAATGCTGAATTTGTAATGCAAATTGAACAGGCGATTGTGGATGATGGGCAAGTACGCGGGAGAAACTGCGTTGTTTGTCTCGAGACATTTCAGAATCTCTCCGTTTCAACAACACAGGCAGCTTCTTCACAACAGGTTCCCCATCAGCCGCACCCGCGACTGGAGCCTGAGACGAAGACTCTCCTTCCTTAGATGAGTCAGCCATCCCGACTCTTCCTCTCACTCTTCTGGGTTCTAAGATGATTATATGCAAACTTTCTGAACTCGTAACCGTCAACACTTAGGGCAATTATACTCCCACTTCTGGTGATTGTCAGAAATGACTGAGCCGAGCTTTAATCACTTATCCTCCTACTGACCATTCAGTGACACGAAAACTCATTTTGAATCTCCCCAGTTTGCATGCCTAAATTGGAGGCTGGAAATCGACTCGATTTAGCAAGACACCTCGAATACAAACCCCGAAACCTAAGTTATTTTCACTGAGAGAGGCTTGGTACCCTAATTTTATACAATTCTGTTCGATTAGGTTGTGACGACTTTAGGTACCTATGCACCAACTAGTATGACGTTCATAACATACTGTAGACTATAATGTACATCTACGTTGGCTTGAAGAACCTACAGCTAAGTTCATCACAAAGAGAACCGTGGGTGCGAAGGACTAAACGTAACAAGAGGTTTAGTGCGTGGCTAGAAATTGATGCTTTGAGAAAAATTCTTGCATAAACTGATTATTTGAAAATAACATCCGTAGTGCACCGATCCCACGAACCTAAATCATCCAGACATTTAAAATGCCAGTAGCAATAGCAAATAACAACATTTTCCACCTGATTCTTTAGCCACAGATGCAAATCAAAACTGGCAAGCACAAAGTCGTATGGTTTTACAAGACCTTCGAAAAAGAAATCTCTATTACAAAAATTCAGCTGGGAAACGCACCAGATCAATCGACATCGATCTTGAATTGAACAATTGTCACATAGTACAAAAGACATTGCCCACAAAATCAATAATTCTAACTAATTAGCTCCTGTACAACTTCTTTTCTTCTTTTTTCTTTTTATTCCTAACCTGGTTTCTATCGGGGTAAGGAGACGAGCTTCAACCAAAAGACGGATATGATACAACAATTGTAGCAACAACTTCTCACTTATCGTCTTGTACCCAAATTTTGATAGTTCTGTCTAGAGAACCTGACGCAATCTTATTCTCCACAGGATGACAAGATACACTGAGGACTGCGTCTGAATGACCTTCAATTCTCTGAATAATATTCCGTGCTTGAAGGTCCCAGAGATAGACACAATTATCTTCGGAGCCACTTACAATGTACTTCCCATTTGTGACTGAGAACGTTGCAAATATACAGAACTTCTTGTTCTTGTGCCCTGTGTAGGTTTTCAAAAACTTTCCGGTATTATAATTCCATAATCTCTGCACATCCACGAACACGATTTAAAGCTTCACGCCATGGAGAAGAGTGGGCCGCCAGAAGAGTAATTACAAAGGAGGATCTTCAGAATACGACAGTTTGTACAAATGTGATCAGCCGTGATAGTTAACTTCTCTATTGACATCGCACATGATGCCAACATCCTCCTCTCTCTACTTACATCGTGACGACGACCCTAACTCATTGAAGGACCAGGTCCAGTTTGTATGGAGCAGACATAACAAGCGACAACATTGCCAAAGGATTCACCAAACTTGACAAAATTAAATGAATTCTGACGAGCCCCGTACAGAAGAGTAAGAACCAATGAAACTATACTGATACAACTTGTCACGCAGAGATCAACACATCACTTCAAAAGCGGAATAGCGTGGCAATTACAATTATGAAACTGAAAGGACAAGGGCATACCAGATTATCGTCAAGTGTTCCAGCCAATATGAATTTCCCATTCGGTGAAAATTTCACAAACGAGACAGGTGGATTTTCATCATCAATAAGAGTCTTCAAACAATGCCCAGTAGCATTGTCCCAGATTCTGCACAAGCCATCGTAACTGCTAGACACGATCAAAGAACCATCCCTATTAAAGTGGACAGCCGTTACGGGATCTGAGTGTGCAGGCAAAGTCTTCAAGCACTTTCCGGTTTTCACATCCCATAATCGCACAGTCTCGTCAAATGACCCGGACACAATTACGTTGCTTTGAGGATTAAAGTTAACACAAAACACATAATTAGTATGGCCCTTCAGGGTTTTCACACAATCTCCGGTCTGCACGTCCCATATTTTTAGGGTTTTGTCGTCTGAGGCCGTGCATATGTACCGAGAATCAGAACTCCAAGCAAAATCAGATATGCCTTCACTGTGACCTTCAAGAGTACGTTCGCATTTTCCATCAGTTGAATTCCAAATACGGACGGTCTTGTCAGCCGAGGAACTCCCCACCCATTTCCCATCAGGGGAAAACTTAACACTAGATACGGATTTCCTGTGCCCTGTCAGCGTGAGTTTGTGCTTGTAAGGCACGTAATTCTTGCTCTCGTCGCCCATATTAAAGGCTGGTTCTTCAGGCGTCATCTAATCCGTGCTGGGTCACTCCGCTAGAATACTTCTCCAAGAACAATCCTCCTGCATACACCAGAACAGTAGCAACGAGGAAAATGTAGGGGAACTGTGAACACAACGACTGTGAAACTGCAATAAAAACAAAAGAGAAATGGCTGATCAAAGAAACAAAAAGAAATCTATCCAAAAACACGTCGCAATCAAACCAGCGCCGCTTCCTCGCACATTATGAAGGTAACACGCCAAGGTCTCGTAGACAAATCGATTTTTTTGAGACGGGGGGAACGTGACTCGAGTGTAACAGAAACCCGAAAACCCTCAAAACGCAAATCAACGGCAATGAGGACCCCGCCCTCAACGCAGCAGCGAACAACAGCCACACCCTAATGACAAACCCACTGATTCACCTTCACCCAGCAGCACTGGAAAAGAAATACACCACGACCCCTTCCCCTCTCTCCCCTGAACTTCCATGATTGGCAGCAAGAATGTTGCAATTCAAAGACAGGAACACAATAGCTTGTCCTTAACCGCTGGGGAAAACCCCAAAAAACGAGAAAAAAAAATAAAAAATAAAAAATAAAATAATAATAAAATCCTTCGCTGTGAGTCACATTACGTCGACAATGCTCAAAACTATAACCCACCAAGAATCAAGAGCACCACTCGACGAAGCTCAGAGATATACCAGCCGCAGCACTTCGGTAACCGAACATCTCACAAGCGTATGAAAAAGTGCGCGGCAAACCCCAAGACAAGACAGACACGGTCACAGGAAGGTCAGTGAGAGAAAGAACAACAACACGAATGCAGACTTCGAAATGGGGATCCACACAGTTCCGCGGCTCCATCGAACACTGGAGAGTGTCAACATCTTTTCCCCGGACCGGGGTGGTAGTGGTGACGCGGGGGTGTGCCCATTTCCCCGCGCTCTTTCACTATTTACGCTACTCACTATTTGCGTCAGCACTTCCGAACCCGCATCGTCGACGATTCAGGGTAAGAATTCGGAATTTGAATATAACGGTGGCGATGATCCCAAGAATCCCTTGGAAACTTCTTGTCTGTGTTGAGTTGCTGCAGAATCGAGACTGTGGAAACGATGAGGGATATTTCATGCATATTGAGTTCGGTTCTTCGATCCATCCAAATTGTTGGTTTAGATTAAATATGAAATAAAAATGAACAACTGTTGTAATTAATTTTTCGTTAAAGATGCCACAAATTGTGTTTATAACAATGTAAAGTAATTGATTTGCTGATTGTTTTACTATTATAGCCAAAAAAAGAGAATCCATTTTAAAAGCAAGAGACACATTCTAAAATTTTAAATTCATTTACTTATCTCGGTTGGAGTTATAAATGTAGCCCAATGATAGATGAGCCAAGGGTGGGAAGGAGACTTGTGAAAATAGTAAGACAAGAATGAACATGGAACATTTTGTTATGCTTGCACATTCTACATGCTACCACGTAGATTCAAATTTTGAGACTTTGAGCTATAAGAAAGAGTACCTACTTTACATGGCCTTTTTAAAACTTTGGCATTGATTGAGAAGGAATATTATCTAATAAAAAAATATTTAATCTATGGCACATTGCCTACCTGCTAACAAGCATGTATTATGCTTTAAATAAAATAATATTTTTTAGAATCTTAGTCAATTGATAAAATCCTAATGAACATTATTTATCAATAATCTAAACGAAGAGGTTTGATTACTAAAATATAAAACTTTTAAACTTGCTTACTTTTTTTAGAAGTTCAATCCAAATAAAAGAAGTTAAAAATAAGTTTTTTTAAAGCTCGGTGCAGAAAGTTTACACAAAACAATCATTTAAATTTTATTCTTAAATTTTATGTATATCAATTTATTATATTAATATCTTTAGTTGGATTAAAACTTGAAATGCAAAGAATATATAATATTTACATTTTACTTGATGAAACAACCATTATTCATTTTATGATTAAATTTTCTACCAAAAATAATAATATTGGCTTCATACTGTACAAACTTTGTAAGAATGTAATAAATTAACAAACTTGATCCAAATACAAATATGATGTATTTATTATATATATATTAAAGTTTAAATAACCTCTTATATACTCAATTTAAGCATCAATTAACATACATTGATATGATTGATTTTTCAAATATTTTTTTAAAATCAATTAAATTTTTTATTTCCTATCATGTTTCTTACTGTATTACAAAAAAGTCAGTAGTAGTATTTTCATTCGAAAATAAGACTAGTAGTAATAATAATTGTAGTATTTATTTTTAATTTGAATTTGAAACCAAAAGAATTAATTGTTCAAAAAAAATATATAACTTTTACTTTATAAATTTTATGTTCCATACCCCAAAAACTTGTAATAAAACTAATGTAGATACTATTTTACCAAGAGGTTGTAAACGACATCAAATAGTTTTACTTTAATTTTTATACCTTAATGTTCCACTAACATTTGACATAATAGATTTATTCACATTGAACTTCTCTGCAATAGACCTTTAAAAGAAAACAGAAATAAGAAAACTCTCAAGATTAACTGAGCATGAATCACATGCAAGACTGTTTCAAAGTAGGAATAAAATCATAGTAACATTTCAAATGCATATTTCATACTAACAATTAGGATACAGGAACCGAAGTCCAAACTCTTGAAATACCTCTTCATAATTGGAAATCCGATAAAGAGGAATTGATGAAGATGTTTTGGCGGGCAGGAAGACCCCGCAGATTTGAATTTGTTCAGGGTTTTGTTGAAATTGGCGCTTTAAAGTCTTGATTGGGAAGGTTTCAAATGGTACACGGTCCAATCCAAATGCCGCCAATGATTCTGATTCAGCATTAAACATTCGAACCCTGCCGACGGATTGCAGCGTGGCTGTGATGAATGCGTGGAAACTGATTGCAGCATTTCTCGCAGCGGAGTGGACGAGAGCTATGTTATTGCGGCGATCTCAGTGGCTGTATTTTGTCACTGTAACTGTAGGGACCGGATTTGTGATCCGCCTGGCTTTATAGCTCGAATGCCATGCAGAGTAGGATGTAGGCTGCGCAGTGTTTGGTATGAAAATAGCGAGTGCGCTCCTTTCGTGTCGTGACTCTCGAATGTTCGTTGCCTGCGGTGTAACTTACACCAAATTTTTGTCAGACTTCGGCAAAGTATTTTTGCGGTGGAGATCAACTAGTTTTGCGCTTATTATGAAATAACTTCTATCTTGGGTCCTGTTTTGGGATCCGACTCTCGCCGTCGAAAACAACAGCATTCGCAAAGTGAGGGCAACGGCCGCAGAGGAATAGGTGCCCATCTGGTACTGGATGAATAGAAAATCCAAATGGCTCCCCGTATCAATTTTTTAAAATAAATCTTTACCTAATTGTCCTAAAAGATAATTTTGTGCTTTGTTATTGTTTTATGTAACCTTAAACCCTTAATCTTTAACCCCTACTACCAACATTTCTAGGCAGTCCAACAATTAGTTGTTTGTTTTTAAGCTGTCTACAAAATGTGAGGCAACTACTTGACATCCATCTCTACTGACATACATGGACAATGGGTAGATGAAGTAATTAAGTTAGTGCAAGTTGGATATTTGTTTTGCAAAATCTAAGGGCAATTAGTTATAAGAGAGCATTGCAACATCATGCAGTTTTTAAGACTATTCAATTCTTGATGTAAAGACTGTCTATAATAGAGATCATTCTACAATTATCAAAATTCATTCTTCCCAACTATAATTTGATACCCTTATAAATATTTGACCACATTAAAGATCTATCTATTTCTATTGAATTCTCTTGTTGATTTTAGTCCCTTGCATGTTTTTGATCATTAATTTGTTCTTTCATTTTTTAACAATTATATATATATATATATATATATATATATATTGTTTTACTTATTGTAGAAGTATCTTTCTATAATACTTGGCTATGTTATAATAAATTAGATTAATATTTTTTGTTGTGTGCAAATTAGTAACTTTATATTTTTAAATTAAAATATATATTTTTTGTATATATACATATATGTATTCAATAGACACATTTTAATAAGGACTATATTACATAAAATCTTTCAAAATCATGTAAGATTTTAATAGCAAAAATATCTTGTTGTTATAAGAAAACTTTTTATGATCTTTGTTATCTTATATGTAAAGATAATTCATATAAGACTAATATATTTAAAAAATTAAATTAAATTAAATTAAATAGAATATATATATATATATATTTTAGTTATTTTTTAAAGTCTAAGATTTATAAGTTTTGCTTGTTGGTTTTCTATCCAAATTAGTTTTATATGTCATTAAGCCAACTTGTGCAAATTAATAAAATATTTTGGAATCAAATTAAAGATTTATTATTGCAGAAAAAACTAATTAATATACTCTTTTTCTTCTTCTTTGGCTTTGGTTTTTTGCACTACATAAATAATTTCACAAATTCATATTCTCAATTAAATTCTTTATTAAATTGCTTTGAACTCATCTTGTAATGTAAAATTAAATTCTTCATTTGTTTTATCTATTATTATATAAAAATAAATAATATTGATAATATCTTTAACTTTATGTAAAATAACGTAATATAAATTTGTAGCTCTCTTTAATTTTATATGTATATTAATAAAAAAAAATTAATCAATTCTATTATAGAAACTTCTTTCAAAAAATATAAAATTAAGAAAGATTTTTTTTTTTTTTTTTTTTTTTTTTTTTTATAAAAATAAACAACCACCTAAGTCTACACACCTGTTAATATATTTTAACTAATAGATTTATTTTCTTATTTGTAATCATGGAAAAAAGACTAAACAAAATTAAATTTCTTTTCACTAAAAATTCTTAATTCAATCATCATAAGACTATGTCTAATGATTTTTTTAAATATTAAACTCTCTTAGTTTTTAGTATTAATCACCCATTTAGATAAAAAGACCTCAATAACATCTTTAAAATTAACAAAATAATAGAGATCTCTATTATATTTATTTTAAATTTCTATTTTTGATTTATAATATTATTTTAATAAAAAATATTTTAAATTAGGAATTTAGTATTTTCTTTTATAAAAATACTATTAAAAAAATAATTTTATAAACTCTTTTTAATGATCCTAACTAATTTTTTAATAAAATACATATAAAAAAGAGAACATTATAATATATAATAGGTCTTCTAATATTATTAAATATTAGCAAATCAACTTCTCTTTATCTAATTTGTATAAAAAATTATCAAAATTATGGATTTGAATTGATAAAGTAAATATTTTTTAAATAAGTTCTTTATTACTAGTATCATTTTTAATATCAATCTAATCTATTCATTTATTGAAGTCTTTAAATCTTCTTGTATTGCCAATAAGGTACCAATTTAGATTACTTTATTTTAAAATTTAATCCTCGGCTATTTTTTTTAGAATATTTACTAAATCAAAGATGTCTTTTTCTTCTTATTTAATAGTTTGTATAAATTTTTTTGTATATTAACTCAATTTTTATTATTTTAACCATCTAAAAAATTAGTATTTTAATATTATTTTGATTTGTATAATAATATATTCTTTTAAAAAAACTTTAATTTGCATTCCAAAAATTCTTTTAAAAAAACTTTAAAAATTCTACATTTATTTTATTTGGACTTAAATTATTTATTTATTTATTATTTTTTTTATTGCAAGTTCAATTTCTTCTAATACTTATGGATTGTTTAGAATAAAATTTATATAATCTATGACTTTATATCTAATCATGCTCATTCAATCACTTATAATTGTTGTCCTGTAGACATCTACATGTTGTTTGTGTAAAGTTGAATAGAAGCCATAATAAACATTTTTAACCAAGTAATTTAAGTTATATATGGGATATTTAAAAAAAATTAAGCTCATAAATTATTTAGATCAAATTAAAGTATATCATGTCTTTTTATTTATAATTAGTATTTTATTATTATTATTATACTATATACATTCAAAAAAATATTAGAATGACACAAATAATATTAGAATGACTCAATTAGTATTTTATTATTATTTTTAATATATATTTAAAATTAATATTTTATTATTATTTAGATAATATTTTAATAATAAAATGATACATGGTCTATAGCTTTAAAATTTTAACTTGTCATAAGATTATTTAGACTTATTATTATAATATAGTAAATATAATTTATTACCAATTTTAAATGAAGGTTTTTTTTTTGCTAAAAATATTTTTATTTTTTATCATTTTTATTTTTTTAAGCAAATAAGTTGCTGATTTTTAAGTATATATATTTTTTAACTATATAAATTTGAATTTAAAAATAAATATATAAATTATTATATATAAATTGATAATTTTTATAAATTTTTTATCATATAAGTTAGCAATATATCAAATATATTGGTATAACATTTGATTTTTTATTTTACCTTCTCTATTAATTTAAGGATAAAAAACTAAAGAGAATCTAATTTTTATTTTTAGTATCTTAAAGAGCATTGTCTAAACTATATTAAAATTTAGAATCTCTAATTTTATATATTTTTAATTAAAAATCTATAAAATTAATACATTATAAATTTTTTTTTTACTATTTTTACTAATATTAATTTTTATATAAGGTATAAAATGTGTCATTTAGGTTTAACAATCTACCAATATATGAATAGAATTATAAAATCTTAAGGTTGAAATATTTATAGTACTATCTATCAAAATATGCAATTGATTGTTTTAGAATAGACAATAGTTGAATCAATTTATATATTCAATAATGTAATATTTATAAGATTTAATTTTTAAAATATTTAATTTTTAATTACTAGAAAGTAAATATTAAAATATTTGATTTTTAAAAATAAATTTTAGTCATTGAAGATATCAAAAAGTTTTTAAAATATATTTTAAAGTATTAATGTAATTAAAATACTTTACTATTGGGAAGTCATATTATGCTTAAAGAATACATAATTGTATTTGATCTTTTAAAAATATTAAAATATTTTTAAAAATAGAAAAAATAGAATATTTTAAGAATAAATATTTATTAATATACATAATCAAATTTTATCAAAATATATAGAAGTAATAATGTTTTTTGACTTTATAGTTCAAACATGTATTTATTTTAATTTTAAATAGATATTTTTTAATGAATACATGCAAAAATTACTTTTTGATATAAGATAGTAATTTTTAGAAAGAACATTGGACAAGCTTTATTATTTTTTAAGAAAATATATAAAATAGAATACTAATTATAATAGAAAATATTCTAATAAACTTAGAAATAATTTAATACATGTACTGAAATAAAATTCTTGAGATTTTTATAAATTTTAATTAAATTAGAAGTATCTTTTGAAAATTAATATTATATATAAAATAAATCTATAATAGAAATAATTTTTTTGTTAAAAATCTCATAATTAATTTTAGCTTCTAAAAGTTTTGTGAATTAAAAAGAACAATGAAGTATACCATCCATATTTAATTATAATAATTAAAATTTTAATACAAAATTTGACATATTTATTTCTTTAAAAAATAACATTAAAGTTTCTTGAAAATGTAAAGTAAGAACTATAGTAAATATTGTTTTCAAGCATTAAAATACTATTGTTGTATCTCTATGCTAATTTAATTTTTTTTACAAGTCAATTGTGCAAATGAAATTACTTGAATAAATAGTTTATAAATATTCAATAGTAATTTATAAATACTAAAAATATTAAATATCTTATATAATTATGGAAGTTGTCTGATCTATGATAATTTTTAACTTCTAAGGTACTAATTTTAGACCATAATTTGAAATAATACACTTCAAAATTATATTTTATTTGAATAAAACATATATTTTTATACCTTGAGACATAATCCTTTTAATTTTTGTAATATAAAATAAAAATATTTATACTTTTTTGTATTTTAAAAATCTATTAAAATATTTATATTACTAAAAAAATATGATATCATATTCAAAATATTTATACCTAGTTTAAAATACAATCTTCTTCTTCTTCTTTTTTTTTTTTTTTTTTTTCCTAGTATATTTTAGATTGTATGCTTTCCAAACTTTTAGTTTAGTATAGTCTCTTAATCAATTTAATTTTTTGAGCTGCCTAAATATAAATAATAAAGATTAATTTTTTTTAATAGTCAACTTATTGATTCTATATTTATTTACATATATATTGCAAAGATTTGTATTTTTCTTATGTATCTTTTATTAATATATTTTATAATAGATAAAAGATCTATAGCTTATAAGTTAAGATTCTTATTTATTCTAAAAAAAATTTAGGTACTTATTTTAAAAAAAAGAATTACAAGTTTCAATAAAAATATCAATATACATATATTTAATTTCTAAAAGTTTTTCTTGTAGAGGTTATTGTAATTGCTTTAAAATTATAAAAACAATAAGATATAATATTATAATTTTTAAAACTAAACTTAAATAATTAATTTTTTAAAATATAAAAAATACTTTAAAAAATAATAAAAGCTTCTAATACTTCTTTTAATATATATGTGTCTTTTTTTTTTTCATGTAATCATCTATAAAAGAAACAAAATATAGTGCTCCAACATTTGAAGCAACTTATATAAGCCTTGATATGTCTTAAAGTATATAATTTAGTATACCTTCAATGCAATGAATAGAAATGTTAAAACATATTTATAATGCTTTTTAAAATACAAAATGTTCAAAAAATTCTACCTTGCAAGAATGTACTCCTTTCAAGAGTTGACACTTTTGAAATTCTATAAGTCCTTGCTTGCTATTATGATTCAATTGTGAATGCTACAATTGAGTTGTATCTATTAAATTTGCTTCTTGATTGAATACAATAGTAAGCTTTATCTATAATAGTGTCTCCTACAAGCTCATAGAAGTTTCTAATCCTCTTGTGCTTCATAACTACAAAATCTCTTTTGTAAACTTTCAAAATTCTATAATTTGATGCCTATTTATAAGCCACCTAGTCAAATATATATTAAAAAAAATAAATTCTTCTATAAATCAAGATTATATCAAATATTAGTTAATATTTTTATAATTTTAGTAAATAATTATTATATAAAATATGCCAATTTCTATAATTTTACTTAATATATTATTATTTATCTATATATTTGTATCATTATATAAAAAATATATGTAAAATCAATTTTTTTTGAAGACACATATGATATAAGCATTTAGAATTAAAGATCTATACATCTCAAAATTTGTCACTTTTTATGGTTATAATGAGGATATTTTTAAATTTTCCATCTAAATATCTAAAATTAGCATATATAAAAATTATTTATTTTTAAATTTTTTTATTTTAAAATTTTATTTTAAAATATTTATATATATATATATATATATATATATATAGCGCTTGATTTTTTTATTTATTAAATCAAAGTTCAGCTTTTAATATAGACTTTTTTTTAATGATCTTTATCTACTATTCTTCTTCTTACAATTAATACTTTAGAATATGAAGTCTCACTATTTGGTCATTTTATTATCTCATTAGATTTTTTTTTAAATAAATAATAATAATATTTTTTAATATTATTATTAATAGTATTATTTTCATACAACAAAGTAGTTATCAAATACTAAAATGATGAAGGCATTAAATCAATAGTAGCAAAGTTTTATCTTTATCTTTTAATTTGATATCAATACTTATTAAGTCACAAAGAATCTTGTTTAAGATATTCAAGTGTTCCAACACACTTATACTCTTATTTGTGTACAAAATATACAATTGTTGCTTCAATTATAGTCTATTTGTCAATGACATTGTTGTACACAAGCTCTTTAATTTTGTCCATAGCTTTAGTGTTGAATTCTTATTTATAACATTATATAACAATTCATTTATAAGTTTTTTTTACTAAGATTTGAAATAACATACACATGCAATTGCAATTCTAGAAAGGTATGTAGTAGAGTTACTAAAATCCTTAAAGACTTTTTGAAAAATATCCAAAGTACCTACCAAATAGGATGTGCATGATGTTATTGGAGGCCATGTCTTTTATTCTTTCCTACTAAAGGAAGGAGGAGAGGGAGGGGGGGTTTTAGAAGAGAAGAGACATAATTAAAGTTGTGTGACTTCTAGTGCCTTTGATTCTTCCAACTCTAATACATTTTGCATATGTTGATATTTTAAAGATATAATTTATATTCTAAAAGAATAAATATAAATATAAATATAAAATATAAAATCAATATACATTCATTATTTTCTATCTAATATAATATTAAAGCCTTGAATAATTTTTAAAATTTTAGAATTAATTAAAAATATTTATTATTAATTATAATCCATTATTTTAAATATAATTTTGATATTGTTTGGTCTTTTATGCCTTATTCCAAATTTCTCTTACATTATAAAAATTATAATTTAATACAAATTATAAAATGTTAGTTTAGAGATTGTATCTTATTTTGGATCTTGTCATATTTGTAATTACTTTAATATTGACTTAGATTTGTACTTCATGTAGAGCTTGAAGTATTAGTAGTAATAGTAAAGAATTAATGTATCTATATAGAATCCCTTACTATATTTTAAAAAATTGATACTATGAGATTAATTCTAATTTTATAAATTAAAAAAGTATATACAATAAATTTATTAGATTGGTGTAGCTTGCAACTAATCATCTATTTTAATAAGATATATTTTTAAAATAATATATTTTATTTGATAATATATGTCCATAAACAATAAATCTTAATAAAAAGAAGTAATTGGTAATGTTCAAAATTTTATTATTGTGAGTTTATAAACTTGTATTTGTGAACATACAAGAAATTTATTTCAATTTTAGATAACTTTTTAAATAAAATATATTTCTTGTAATTTTTTTGTAAAATTTAACTATCTTTTTTTTTAGTTCAAAAACACCTTCTATGAAACATAATCTAATATCTTAGTTAATAAAATAAGCTAAAAATAAGAAAAAAAAAATTCATCTTAAAATATCTTACATAAATATGTATCTTAGCAAACAATTGCTAAATATTCAATTTCCAATTAGTGATGCATTTATATAATGGCACCTTTTCATTATACATTTGCTCTTTCAAATATAAATTATTAGATTTCATTTGCACCTTTAATTCTTCTTTAAATTTATAAAATATAATTTCCATAAGTTCTTATTGATGTGGGATTTATTCTTAACATCTTTACCTCCATTCATGTATCTTAAGATATTCATGACTTAAATATAATTAAATCAAATAAAAAATATTATATGATATAAGTTCAATAATTAAGATTAAAATAAATATATTTTATCTTATTTAAATATAAATATTATTAATTTTTTTTATAAAAAATAAAATAAAATAAAATAAATTTAAAAGCAATTCAATAGAAGAAAATCTATTAATTAAATAGATTTGTATTTTAATTATTACTGATTATTCTTAAATTACTGAATATATATAGTATTTAAATAAAAATCTTATCAATAGAATAAAAATAAAATATTAACAATAATCAATTATATAATTTAAATATTTTTGAATTTTAATATGCCATCTTTTAGATATATTATCCAAGACATATTTTTGTAATTGCAAATTAAAACTCATTTCTTTCTTATAAATATACACATATTATTGTATATCACATATTTAAATGTAACTAATATATATATATATATATATATTTTTCTTTGATTATATTAAATTTAGTACTCAAATTTATTATATATAATAATATTATTTTAAATAAATAACAATATCTTTAAACAAATTCATCTTTTTAAAAACTAAAATCAATCTTTTAAAATCACTATTAAATACAAATGTTAGATTTTTATATATTCAAAATAAATCTAAATCTAAAATTTTCTAACTAATAATTGTCATATAGTAAAAGTATCATAACATTATTCTATCCAAATTAATCTAACATAAATACATCAAACTATGAATATAATATTTATTAATAGCAAATCACTATAGGTATCAATCTTGAAACAAAAAAAATTAGCTGCACAAACAAGGTTTTCAATCCTCAACAACATTATATAAATTTTTAACGTAATAAATATTCTAGCAATAAAATATAAATATGATTGTTAAGTTGATTGATTTTGGCATGTCTAAAATTGATGCTAGAAGATACCCAACCAATCTTAGATGTGCCAAATCAATCAACTTGACAAAAACATATTAGTTATATTTTGCGTCCATAATTTGTCTAACTTCAAATCACATTGTGCAATTTGTATATTACTAGATATATTATACTAGATTAGTTCAAATCTTCATCTAGTGTATTAATCCAAATTTAATGTCAATTACCCTACCAAATAAATTAGTGAAGCTCTCACCACCTCCAATAATATTATTTTCTGCAGCAAAATCCTATTTGAAGACATTAACTTGACTTGAATCATCGAAAGTACTCACTGCTATGCTGAACTTTTTATCAAACTTAGCATTCATTTAGCAAGGATTAAATATGCCAAGTGAAGGAAGAAAAGGACGGAAAAAGAGAGAAAAAATCTGCTCAACAACTCACCAAATGATGTCAACCTACAAATCAAGTCTCCCGACACACGCTTACCGACACACGCACTCAAACAGAGACTACTGAAATTGCGCACCATCCGCACCGTCCAGGCAAGACTATCAGCACCTTTCACCACACACTACCTCGACCTGGAGACAGCTAAACTCGGACCCTTCCACTCACGCATCGATCCGTTCTAACCAGGACACCCTGCGCACGCCATACCACTTCCCGATCCGAGCCCGTTAAGAGAACTGGCTTCTCCAGGAAGCTGAGGGCTCACGAACAGGTTATCTACTGACAATACTCACACGAAACACAGCGACATCACAGACTGTTAACCTGCATAGAAGGAAGTGCGTTTAGGAACGGCAAGACGCAATACTAGAGACCAAGGAAGCTCATGCGTGAGCTAAGAACCTTTTCCGTCAAGGATGAAAAGCGCACTAATAAGTGCCTGGTCTTCATCCATTGAACGAATGCGACGTCGACATCGTCCGGGGGATGAAATATGCTCTAATTGGAGGGCCTCATCCATGCAGTGAATGCAACATTCACAGCATCATTTTACTGCATTGCCGCCAAAGTTTGAGCTTCTGGAGGAGCGAGTCGTCGTCTCCGACAATTGGACCCTTTCCCGGTCATGCGAGTTTTATACGTCTTTTGCGAGTTTGTTTTTGTCTCTTGCGATTGTATGTGGTGCCGGGGGAGGAGACTTGGCCATTTTGTGCACTCCTTCCGAGTGGTGACTCATGATTAGGATCGAATGTTCGTTACCTGTAGCAAACCTCACACCAAGTCTTGGTCTGACTTCGGGACGGTCTCAGACGGTGGAAGCCAACTAGTTATTAGTTGTGCCCGTTCCGGGGTCTGACTCTCGCCGTTGAAAACAACAGCGTTCAAAAGGTCAGGGCATTTAGTTGTATGATAGCATTGCGTGATCATGCAGGGCGTACAGAGTGTTCTCTTCTTGCCGCTTCTGTACAACTTCATGACGCTTTCAGATGTTGCTAACATGATGACCTGGATGGTTGAATGGGTTGTGTTTGATCTCCGGGCTCATGCAGTTTGAATTCAGCGGAATGGTTTATCAGAGAATCTAGGCCTGACATAAGTCTGATTTCACTCCTGAAAAATAATGAGGCACTTGTGGTGGTCTTGTCCAGGCTAGTGTCGTATGCAACCGATCACCCATCTCGGCAAGATTATTTTTGAAATGATACATGAGACGTTTGCTAATACATGGCCAGCGTCTTTTAAGGAAGGAACCCGGGGTGTGCCACGAGTTTCTTGTGCGTAATGTGGAGCAGTTGTGAACAAAAGAAGACGTGAAGGTGCAGCCTCACGTGCTCCGACTGCCATGTTGCCAAGGGATTACAAATAGGTATATGCATCGAATTAGTATGACATGTTCATGATCGGAACCGCCATCTTCGAAAGGGTTGACGCGGCCTAATGCTGGAATAATTCAAGTCGTCTGCCTTGACAAGTGAGCCAACTTCCATCTTACTCTGCCCAAGATTACCTTGGTCAATTGGATCCCTAGGCGGAGAAGGCAGATAAGGATCGCGGCATCCACAGATGCTGCATGAAATCTAGCAGAGCTTTCAATTTGTACGTCGCAAATGTCCTTGATAATGAACATGCTTCCGAGACTCCGAAGTTCCAGTCTCACCCAGGGCCTCCCAGATTCATCTATCTGAAGCAACTGTGTTTCATTTTTCATCGATGGATCCAACATGAATCGTTTTCTTATTTTATGAAACTTTTCGTTCCTTGTGTATAGATCCGCTAGGTTCTTGCAAGTTGGCATCGAGGATTCGGATCCCCATTCCAGATTGCAAATTTCAAGGAATGACAAAGTCTCAATTTGAAGAATAAAGAAGCCACTTGGTACACGCATCTTGAAATGGAAATTTTGCGGGCCCTTCCAAGTTGGTGACACCTATTCAAGGTAAGTCATTATTGTTCTAAACTTTAAAGAGTCTTTGAACACAATTTGTTGGCTTATTTATTATCATGAGAGAACGAATTGTCACTATTGAAAACAGTTTATTCAAAATTGAAGCTGAATTTTGTTTTATTTGTGTACAACTAAATAAGTAAGAAGAGAAACAAAAGAGAGCATTTTGGACCTCCCATTTATCTATTATTAAACAAATTAAATTTTTTCTTGTACATTTAAACTAGTTTTATGTGGTTAATTTTTTTTTTGTATTGCATCAATTATTGACTTTAAATACAATGTCTTTAATTTAATATACAATGATTGTATATTAAATTATAAGATCAAATTATTTTTTAATAAATAATAAGAATATAATTCTTAATATAAATTTTACTTTTTAATATTGAATGTATAAATATATATATATATATATATATATATATATATATGAAAAAAAAAACAATTATGAAGAAAATTTCAAATAAGTTTTTAATATAAAAAGACTAAATGTGATCTCTTTATGCATATGTATATTCTAAAGAATCAATAAATATAAATATAAATAGTTAATTATGATTAAATTAGTATTTATAAATTACTTAATGTGTATGTAATTAAAAATAATTAAAAATAATAATTTCTAATTTAAATTTAAAAATTGGTGTTGAAGAAGTAACAAATAAAAGGCTTGTTGATACAATTCTTAATAAGGATTTTAAAAATAAAATAAAATAAAAAATATATAAAAAAATAAAAAATATATGAAAATAATTAAGTAATATTATATATAAACATATGAATAATATTATAAAATTATATTTATAAATATTTATAATACTTATTTATAATAAAAATATATATTATATATATATTATTTAAATAAATAGAAATAAAATAAAATAAATAGAAACATCTTAGATACATAATATTATTTTTAAAAAAATTTATAAAAAAAACTTTGAAGACATGGATTAGATGTATAGATTCTTTTACATATACTACATGGTTATAAACATTTTTTAAAAAAGTTTTTTACTTTTAGGCAGTTGCTATAGTAGTAACCTACAACTTAGTTGATTGAACCACAAGTCTAGTAGTCTTTAAGAAGCTTCCGCATAGCCTTCTTTATAGGTAGTATATACAGAAAGAAGATTGAAGATATCTTTAGCCTTATCAATGCCATCCTTATCCTCTAATCAAAATTCAAGATTCTTTAGTTTTTTTACATTTGGCTATAGCCATTCTACTTAAATTTTTAACTATGTATATGTATATATAAATGGTACAAGGATATAACTTTTTTTAAAAAATTATTAAATTTATCTCTATATTAAAACTACTATGTGTATATATATATATATATTTTAGAGATTTTAAATTATTTAATTTATATTTTATCTAATATAATTTGGATTTTATAATGAAAAATTGGTCTAATTTTTCACATATAATAAAAATTTGGGAATTAGAAATTAATACCAAGTAGAGTGATGATACATTTATAAATATTTTTTTTTAAAATCTGAATTTTATTATGAATAAATAATTTCTCAACTTGATCAATCTTTAAAAAGTATCCTCTTATAAAGGCCTTTTATTATCTTTTAAATCTTTTGGTATTTTTAATACAAGATTGTTCAAGATACAAAAATTGTATTTGTCTTACTTCTTTCTTAAAAAATTTTAGAGCCTTTACTGTTTATATTTTATATATTTTATATATTTTTATTATATATAATTATAAAATATTATCAATATAAATAATTAAAGCTGTATGTAAAAAAGTTATACATGATTAACTATTATTTTTTAAAGATATTATTTTTAAAAGCCTATTAGAAGATGTAATTTGTAAAGGTTACAAAAATCTAATGATATTTAACATTATAAAATCTCAACCAATGTTATCTTTTTTGATTTGTTGTAGTTATTATTAAAAAAAAAAAAAAAAAAAAAAAAAAAAAAATTATCCAATTGATTAGATTATATAATACTCAATTTAATTGAGCTGAGTATAGGTAAAAAATAAATTCAACTTGAACTAATAAAGTTAGGATTGATACCTAAAAAAATAAGTATAAAAAATTATTTAGATTCTAAGATAAAAGCACATATATACTAGTATTTTTTTGAATCAAGAAAGTTATAATGAAAGCATAGAGAGGACGTTAAATACACAAAATGAAAAAAAGATTTTTTGTGAAATTTTTTTGCTAAATATATTTTTAATTTAGTAATATATTTTTTAAAAAAAATCTGAATTTTTTATTATTATAAATTCTTCATATAATTTTTTAATATACCAAAATATTCTATTTTTTTAAAAAGTCAAGAAATAAAATTTAATCAAATCAAAGATAAAACAAAGATTTGTAAAGATTTAAGACAAAGAATAATTATTATTTTTATTATAAGAATATATTTAAAAAGAGATTATAATTGAATATAGAGTTATAATTTTAATTTAAGTAGATTTTAATATATAATTATTTTAATTTTTATTAAATTAAATCAATAAGTAACAATAACAATAGAAAAATATAATTTAGCCACCGATACTAAATTATATTATTAAAAGGAATAACTTAGAAATAAAATAAAGCTAGTTTTTTTATTTTTTTTATTTTTTTTATTTTAATTTAGTTGAAACTTATAGCAAAAATCTAAAAAATAAGAGATTTATTTTTAATGTTTAGAAGTAACATTGTGCTTAACAAAGACATAATATGGAAAAATAGTATGTATATTGGGATTGACTTTTTGTTACCAAAGATTTTGAAAGTTCATAACAATAGAAGCAAGGTTAGATTTATACAATAACATTGGCAACCATAATCATATTCAAATTTTAGAATCTAATTCAATAACATAATATTTATTTTAGAACTATTCTTTGATATTTAGAATATAATAATAATATTATTATTATCAATTGATTTTAATTAAGATATTTTTAGATTAAAAAATTTAAATTTTAAAAAAATACTTATAAAAAGCATTAATTGTCTAAAGAACTTGTATAATTTTATTAATAGAGAAACAAGTTTTAGTTTTTATTTTAAAAAAAATAAAAATAGCAAATTAATAAATAAAAAAATAAGATTCTTATTTGATGTAGAATTGCTTTTAGATAGAAGTCTACACAATGTGGATTAAATCACATATAAAAATTATACACATTATGGCAACAAAATAAGACTAATTAGCAAAAGAGGCCATTTAATTATTTCAAGAGAGATTGATAGAACCATAAAAGGACCAAGCAAGAATGTCTAAAAAACACCTGATGGTTAATTTAAAAGACATTGTGATAATAAAACTCTTACTTTAAAATGTCTATAAGAATTTTTGTAACCTAAATGATACAAATTTAAAATAGAACTTTTAAAAAACTTTCAAAGCCACTACAATATATACTTGTAAATAAACAAAGAATTGAATATATTAGATTTACAATTGTAACAAGTAAGCCATAATAAAACTCAATAACAACATGTGGAGCTAAAATTATACTAAAAAAGCTTCAAACTTAATATTTCTATACCAAAAAATATCAAAGAAAATTCATAATTGATAATAATAAAAAAATATAATTTTTAACAAAAATAGAATTGAAATAAATTTAAAATTTTGATTTAGTAGTAACTCTCTAATAATTTACTTTTCTAATTTATAAATCTAATATAACACTAGATGATTCTTAAATTGAATATAAGTAAATAAAAAAATCTAATTTTATATCAAACTATTAATAATTTGTACTTGTTAAATCCTACCAAATAGATATTCAAAGCAAGAGAATAATTACTATATTTAAATATATTACAATCACAAAAAAAAAAAATAATACTATCTTTATTATTTTTTTGTTTATACACTAGTTATTTGTATTGGTTATTGCCATTATAAAAATAGAACTATTGGTACAAAATCCATAACCAATTCAAGTAGATGAACAACCTCAACAAAACTTCTATAAAGACTTTTATTAAACAAGACTTGATGATGGTTTATATATGGATATATTGTTACTAATAAATTTAATGATTGTGTTCTTGAATTTGAAATACAATGACCAAGAAAGTTTAATTATCTACTAAATAACCACTTATATTGGCCTCATAAGTACCAACTTATTACATCCTAGTTAGATAGTATTATCCATAAAACAATTAGATCTTTAAGGATTTTATCTAACATTACTATTAAAAAAGAAATACCTAAGTAGTAGAATTGATACAATATGTATTTTGTCACCACACTTTTATCTACAAAAGATGATAATATATAGTACAAGAATTTATTTACATAAATAAAATATATAAATAATAAAATATTTATTTTTATTAAATAAATTATAAAAATATTAAAAAAAAGGTTAGAAAATTCTCTAACTATTTTATAAAATTCATAAATGAAAGTTTAAATCTATTGAACTTAAGATTTATAATTTTAAAAAAAAAAAAAAAAAAAAAAAAAAAAAAAAAAATCTAAGTTATTCTAATTTATTTTAAATTTATGTAAACTTAATTTCATAAAAAATTATTTAATTTTATAATCAATATCTAATAGTAGTATAATAATATATAAATATAGCTAAATTATAAAAGATCTACTCCAATTAGATTTGGTCATAGTACAGACAATCATTTTCTTATTTTGAATCAATACTTCAAATGATAAAGAAATGATCTTTGTGAAATTTGTAAATAATAACCATGGTGCAATTAAAAAAATTAAATCTAAAAAATCTAAAAAAAAGAAGTGATACATAGCCTTTTAGAATAAAAAAAAGTATATGAAGTTATAAACTAATAAAACTTAGGATAATGATATGAACAATACCATCCTATTAATTACAATATTTTTACTTTTCAACCACATTACCAAGAGAATAAATTATTTTGTTACTTATTTTTCAATAAAAGACATATTGCCAAATTACTAGTATTAAGACACTTTCTAATAAATATCAAATCAAGAAGTAATAATGAAATTAAAATTATATATTAGAATTGGATTTTATTTATTTTTTTAAAACTTAAAAATGAAGCCCTAAACCAATTAATTTTATTATTATTACTATTTATAATAAAAAAAAATATTGTGAAGATAATGTGTTTCTAAACGTCATTTTAGACAATCAAAGATCAAAGAGAAATAGATGAAAGAAGACCAAAGTTGAGACTTTAGTTTTATTAAATTACAAAAAATTCAAAATAAAGTTCAACAACACTATAGAAATTAGTCCAAAAGATTTATCTATCAAGGACACGAACTAAAATAGATGCATAAGTTAGTAAAAACTATGTCAAAGGAAAATAACAAGATAGAAATAAAGAAGTATGTATATTCAAGAAGAAACTGGAATGGCTATTTCCAAAGACTAGAAAATACATGAGACTCTTGAACTAGACTAGAAGCAAGAAAGGAATTAAGAAGAGTGAAGAAGGCTTCACTCTTGTCTCTATATACACTATTTATTTAAGAACTACGTGGCGCCATCCTATAGGACTTCTAACACGTGTCTAATTTGCAAGACACATATCAAACTTGTAAGACAGGTTTCCTAAATGTGTGCCATGTATTTAGCTTATTCTACAAGTTACCAATATGTGCAACACATGGTTAGCTTGTTCCACAAGTTATCAACATGTATGATATGTGGCTAGCTTGTTGGTCAAGTTTCTAACCTGCAAATCACCAATAAACATGTATAAAGGTGTCACAGACATAAGATTTATTCCAGTAAATTATCTAACTAATATAAACCAATAGAAGTAGGTAAAATAAGTTGATTTGATAATATCTGATAGAAAAGCTCTTTAGAAGCTTCATAGACGTGAAATCACCTTTATACATGTCTATAGGTGATTGGTAGGTTAAAAACTTGGTCAACAAGCTAGCCACATGGCGCACATGTTGGTAGCTTGCGGAACAAGCTAAGTACGTGGCGCACATGTGGAAAACTTGTCGTACAAGTTTGACACGTGTCTTGCAAATTAGACATGTGTATGAGGTCGTATAGAATACTGCCACATAGTTCTTAGTTAGATAGTATTTACAGAAGCGAGAGGCAAGCCCTCTTCACTCTTGTCAACTTCTTTTCTGCTCCTAGTCTAGTTCCAAGAATCTTCATGTTTCCAATCTTTGGCAATAGTCATTCCAATTTTCCTTTGAATATACATACTTTGTTATTCTTATTTTGTGACTTTACTTTGATATAGTTTTCGTTAGATTATACATCTTTTTCTAGTTCATGTTCTTGATAGATTGATAAGAGTACAGATACAATATCAGAGCTTTGTCTCTTCTTGATTAAGAGTAGATTATCCCTTACTCTTGATAAGACATAAGCATTTTAGAAGTTGTCGAGTACTCACTTCTAAATTGATATTGTTTCTAGATTTTTTTTTTTTTTGAGTGTGTTATTATACATATCTTGAAGTGAGAGTAGACATCTTCCTTCCTATTATATTATCATGGTAGAGCTTACAGAAATGAAGAGTGCAATGGCACAAATGCAAGAACAAATGAAAGAGCTAATGCTTGCAATGCATCAACTCAGTTTACCACTACAAGGAGCAACAAGATTAGCAGGAAGTGAAGATATAGAGATGGTTGGAACTGCGTCAATATCTACACCAAACCATACTACCTCACCTATGATGGAGCACCATTCAAGCATTAGAGACCTAAAAATTAGTTTGCCTAAGAAGTTTGATGGCACAAGATTTAAAATTTGAGGATTTAACAATGAAGTACAATTGGTGATTCAACTTCAACTTCAAAACTATCCTGCGCAAAGATGTCAAGTTAGGTTTATTGAAACGTTACTTTTGGATTCTGCTCTATCATGGTTTTCATCTTTTTTTGAACAACGTGATCCAATATTGGATAATTTAGAATCATTTTTAGCAAAATTTTGATCTATGTATAGAAAACATAATGCAATCTATGTTGCAACCAACAAGATTTGCATCCTATGACAAGGCAATCCATTAGTGTCCTAATATGCTTTACAATTTTGTCAACTAGCGATTGATATCAAATGGGATGATGCTGCATTCATCAGCTAGTTTCTCTACGGATTATAATATGAGGTAAAAAAAATTAATGCTCAATTTATCCGATCCTCAAACATTGAGTCAAACAATTGATTTTGCTATGAAGTGTGAAAATCCACTCTTTGAGTTTTGATCCGAGAGCCATACAAGGGAGCCTCAATGTTATTATTCAATAAAAACATCAACGTCTTCACAAAATATCCATTTAGAAATAGAAGACATGCAAATTAATGCGATACGTTTTAAACCTCTTATTGAATAAGAAAAGATTTGACGTCGTCAACGAGGATTATGTTTATATTGTGGAGAACCTAAGCACATTGCTCAACATTATTTGAAGAAACGACGCAAGTATAAAATGAGAAATACGACTGTCAAAGAAATAACATGTCAAAAAATGAATTTGTCTAGCTACAATAGGGACCGTGCAGCTGGAACTTTATACAATTCCTAGTGAAGGTCCTATTCTCTCCTCAAAACCATCTCCGTGTTTTATAATAGATATATATTCACGATCAACAAACTACAGAGCCTCTGCCTTATTAGATTCAAGAGCCTCAGAATGCTTTCTAGATGAATAATTTGTTAAGAATCATAAAATATCTTTAGTACAAAAAATCAAACCCATACATGTAGAAGTCATAGATGGTCGTCTATTATCTTTTGGAGATGTCACTCTTAAAACCCGTCCTATAAAAGTAACAATAGATGGTCATAATAGCTACGTAGCCTTTAACATAATTAAATCCCTATCTAATCCAATTATTTTAGGTTTATCATGGCTAAAAAAAAATAATCCTTGAATAGATTGGATTTCTTGTAGACTTGACTTTCCTCAAAATACTATTAAACATCCTGCCGACTAAATAAAAAGCTATAAATCTAGTATAATAAAATCCATACTTATAGGTGCAAAGCTTTTATACATCCAACAAAAGAAGGATCAACTTTTGCTATTTATGCCACACTCGTTTCTGATGGTGTGAAGACTTTAAGTGGCATTCCAAGCCAATATTTAGATTATCAAGACGTTTTTGAAAAAAAAAAAATCAGGTATTCTTCCAGAGCATTATCCATATGATTGTTCAATTGACCTCAAGGAAGGAACTCAACCACCATTTGGACCAATCTACAGTTTATCACAAGATGAATTGATTGAATTCAAGGCGTATATTGATGAGAATTTAGCCAAGAATTTTATACGCCATTTTAAATCTCCAACAGGAGCTCCAATTCTATTTGTGAAAAAAAAAGATGGATCATTGCGGATGTGTATTGTCTATTAAGGACTCAACAAGATCACAATCAAGAACATATATCCATTATCTTTGATATCAAGACTCTTTGACCAATTAAGTCAAGTTAAGATCTATACAAAAATAGATCTAAGAGGAGCATACAATCTAGTATGCATCAAAGAAAGAGATGAATGGAAAACTGCATTTTGAACCACGTACAGACATTTTGAATATAATATCATGCCTTTTGGACTTACGAATACACAAGTTACTTTTCAACATCTCATGAATGATGTTTTTTGTGAGTTCCTAGATAATTTTGTCATTTGCTACCTAGATGATATTTTGATCTATTCTAAGAATATAGAAGAATATGAAGTATATGTTTGTCAAGTATTACAAAAACTTAGAAATGCGAGATTGTATGCCAAGATGGAAAAGTGTGTATTTCACACTATTCAAGTTGATTTCTTAGGATACATCATTTCAAATGATGGTCTCATGATAGATTCTAAGAAAGTCTAGACAATCATGAATTGGAAGATTCTAAAGACGGTAAGAGATGTCCAATGTTTTTTGGGATTTGCGAATTATTATCGGATCTTCATTAAAGACTTCTCTCAAGTTGTAGTTCCACTTACATGTTTGACTTGTAAAGACAAACTCTAATGGAATCAAGAAGCGGAAGCAACATTTGAAGCTCTGAAGACATTGTTTGTTTTTACACCAATCTTGTATCGTATTGACTTTTCTAAGGCATTTTTTATGAGAATAGATGCATTAAACTTTGCCTTGGGTGTAATTTTGTCACAAATGGAAACAAATGACAAATTTCATCTAATAACTTTTCATTCAAGAAAATTCTCAGCAATCGAGATCAATTATGAGATCTATGACAAAGAACTTCTTGCAATCATGGATTCTTTTTAAGAATGGCGTCATTATCTAGAAGGTACTTCCAGTCCAATCACCGTGAATACAGATCATAAGAATCTCGAGTATTTCATATCGACACGTGTGTTGAATTGTCCTCAAGCTCATTGGAGTATGTCTTTGTCAAGATTCGAGTTCATTATCACTTATCGGCTTGGAAAACAACAAGGTTTGTCCAATGTCCTTTCTAGACGTTCTTATTTTGCACAAAAAAAAAAATACAGCTTTTGAACAACAAAGAACGGTCCTCTTGAAACTAGAGCAATTTCATCTTCGAGCAATAAAATCAACATTGACTGTTGATTCAACTTTTCTCAAGCAAATTCAATCAAGTATGTCCTCAGACCCTTTTGTTCATGATATCAAGAATAATTCTTTCAAGTCTCATGATTCTTCTAAATTCGAGTTCAAGAACAATCTACTATATATCGAAGGACGTTTATATGTTCTAAAAGGAGAAGCACGTTTATGTGTTGTTCAAGCACGTCATGATTTTCCAACAACAAGACATTTTAGATACAACAAGACTTTGAAACTTATATCAAGCAATTTTTGGTGGCCTCAAATGTAGAAGGCAGTCAAGGACTTTGTACAATTATGTGATATCTGCTCAAGATCAAAGACTCCTCATCATGGACCTTTTGGACTTCTTCAGCCATTACCTATTTCAAAATAATCATAGTCTTTTGTTTCTATGGATTTCATCACAGATCTTCCAAGCTCAAGATCTTACAACTCTACATTTGTGATAGTAGATCGGTTCACTAAGATGGCACATTTTGTGCCATGTACAAAATCTATTACAGGTGAAGAAATATCTAAGCTTTTCATTGATAATATCTATCGCTACCATGGCTTACGTAAGTATATAAAATCAGATAGGAAAATTCAATTTGTGTCAAGATTTTGGAGAATCCCTTTCAAGATCTTAAAAGTAGACATAAAGTTATCTTCAGCTTTTCATCCTCAAATTGATGGAAAAATAGTGCGCGTGAATCAAGTCTTGGAGCAATACTTAAGGTGTACCATCAAGTACCAAGAAGATGATTAGATAGCTGTTCTGCCATTGGCAGAGTTTGCTTATAATAATATGATACATTCTTCTATGCAACAAATACCTTTCTTTGCCAATTATGGTTACCACCTATGACTTGATGTTTTTAACTTTTCAAAAGTTGATAATCCAGTGGCAGAAGATTTGGCAAATTATTTGTCAAAGTTATATGCAATAATGAAGGTGCAATTAAAAGAAGCTCAAGAACGATAAAAAATAAACGCAAATGCGTATCGGAAGGAACAACCTCAATTCAACGTAGAGGACAAGGTATGATTACTTTGTCGCAATATCAAGACTATTGTCAAGGACATGAATTAGAAAAAGATGCATAATCTAATGGAAACTATATCAAAGAAAAGACACAAAATAGGAATAAAAAAATATGTATATTCAAAAAAAATTGGAATGGCTATTGCCAAAGACTAGAAACATGAAGACTCTTGAAAGTAGATTAGAAGTAGGAAAGGAGTGACAAGAGTGAAGAGGGCTTCACTCTTGCCTCTATAAATATTATCTAATTAAGAGCTACGTGGCAATATTCTATACAACCTTATACACATGTCTAATTTACAAGACACATGTGAAACTTGTATGACAAGTTACTGACATGTACGCCACATATTTGGCTTATTCCGTAAGCTACCAACATATGTGACACATGGCTAGCTTGTTCCACAAGCTACCAACATGTGCGCCATGTGGCTAGCTTGTTAATCAAATTTTTAACCTACCAATCACCTATAAATAAATATAAAGGTGATTCCGGGTCTATGAAGCTTCTAAAAAGTTTCTCTATCAGATATTATCAATTAATTTATTGGAGTAAATCTTATGTCCGTGACATTATCTCCCTTTTTAGGGATGAGTTCCACGAGAAGCAGTGATTATATGTTGAGGAAGTCTAGGATACGTCGAATTGTGCTTGCCACATACTCTGATCTTTCTTCCCTTTGAAGGTAGTTGATAGGTCCTTTCAGCCACCGATAATGTTCCATACCAAGGCGAGAAGACCACCTTGTTATTTGATCATTGTTGAGGCCTTTATAACTTCTTTCAAAGAAAATATTAGAAACACCATCAAGAGTAGTTCCTACCTTTAAAAGTATCACCAAACATCAAGAGTCTCTTCCAAAGTCGTGATACTAAACACGTTGTATTCTGCCGTCAATCCGAAGAAGGACATGTCGATCTTGAGGGTCTTTATCTCTATTCCGTCATCTTGAAGGTTGTGATAGTTATAATGTCTCATCCAATAAATCAGCAAATGATGGCTCTTGAGTTGAATTCACTGGTTGTTGATCTTCCATCTCTTTAGCATGAACAAATCTAAGGAAATGACAAACAATGATATAAGGTACGATGGAACCTCTATAGAACCTGCTTTGCTTTATGGCAAAGATTTTCTTGAGTATTTATCTTGATTTTGATGGATGTTATAAATGAAATGCATTGACTTTTATTGATGCATTTATTAGATTCTTGGATGACTCCTATATGCATTCACTAATATCATATCCATGCGAATGCACAAGATATTCTAGTCGATTTTGGCGCCGCCTTGAATCTAAAATCTCTTCAACCTCGAATTCTTCATCGTTGTCCACTTCTACAGGAGACGGTGTCGTATTATAATTACTTACATTATATAAAATCCATTCAAAATACATAATATGTTTATAGGTTTAGATATGTGTTAGAATGTTTAATAAAATAAATTAAAGGGGATTGGTGTAAGAAAATTTATTTTAGATTTTTACTTAGTTTGGTTATGGGATTTAAACTATATAGATCTAAATGTTTAGTATGAAGCCTTCAGAGAAGGTGGAAGCCTAAGGATGAAAATTTAAGCTAATAGGAGTCTAAGTGGGAGGGATGAAATCAAGGCATGGTTAGATGAAGGCAAGGAATCGAGAACTTCATCTCTATTGATTGAATACCATGCCCAATGGGCTTTAAAGAGCTGCCGGCGACCTTAACAAGGATTTCGGCAACTTCAAGGAAGGAATTTAAAAATCAAAGATTAGGATTAGAAAGCTTGTTTATTGAACTACAATTTTGGTATAAAAATCAAAGGATTTGGAGTTTTAATGAGGGAGGAATAGGCGCTTGAAGTTAGGGTATACAAATTGTACCTACTGTCACTCTTTTGAAGATTGAAGGAGTTTTATTAGAGCTTTTGGAGATCTGGAGGTGCGGCTAGAGAGGTGATTTTAAGCTCTACATTTGATGTGAGAGAACTACTATAATTGGAACATAGAAACAAAAGACTATGCTTATTCTGGAATAGGTAATGGCTGAAGAAGTCCAAAAGGTCCATGACGAGGAGTCTTTGATCTTGAGCAGATTTCACATAATTGTACAAAGTCCTTGACTGCCTTCTACATTTGAGGCCACCAAAAATTGCTTGATATAAGTTTCAAAGTCTTGTTGTATCTAAAATGTCTTGTTGTTGGAAAATCATGACGTACTTGAACAAGACATAAACGTGCTTTTCCTTTTGGAACATATAAACGTCCTTCGATATATAGTAGATTGTTCTTGAACTCGAATTTAGAAGAATCATGAGACTTGAAAGAATTATTCTTGATATCATGAACAAAAGGGTCTGAGGACATACTTGATTGAATTTGCTTGAGAAAAGTTGAATCAACAGTCAATGTTGATTTTATTGCTCGAAGATGAAATTGCTCTAGTTTCAAGAGGACCGTTCTTTGTTGTTCAAAAGCTGTATTTTTTTTTTTTGGTGCAAAATAAGAACGTCTAGAAAGGGCATTGGACAAACCTTGTTGTTTTTCAGGCCGATAAGTGATAATGAACTCGAATCTTGACAAAGACATACTCCAATGAGCTTGAGGACAATTCAACACACGTGTCGATATGAAATACTCGAGATTCTTATGATCTGTATTCACGGTGATTGGACTGGAAGTACCTTCTAGATAATGACGCCATTCTTAAAAAGAATCCATGATTGCAAGAAGTTCTTTGTCATAGATCTCATAATTGATCTCGATTGCTGAGAATTTTCTTGAATGAAAAGTTATTAGATGAAATTTGTCATTTGTTTCCATTTGTGACAAAATTACACCCAAGGCAAAGTTTAATGCATCTATTCTCATAAAAAATGCCTTAGAAAAGTCAATACGATACAAGATTGGTGTAAAAACAAACAATGTCTTCAGAGCTTCAAATGTTGCTTCCGCTTCTTGATTCCATTAGAGTTTGTCTTTACAAGTCAAACATGTAAGTGGAACTACAACTTGAGAGAAGTCTTTAATGAAGATCCGATAATAATTCGCAAATCCCAAAAAACATTGGACATCTCTTACCGTCTTTAGAATCTTCCAATTCATGATTGTCTAGACTTTCTTAGAATCTATCATGAGACCATCATTTGAAATGATGTATCCTAAGAAATCAACTTGAATAGTGTGAAATACACACTTTTCCATCTTGGCATACAATCTCGCATTTCTAAGTTTTTGTAATACTTGACAAACATATACTTCATATTCTTCTATATTCTTAGAATAGATCAAAATATCATCTAGGTAGCAAATGACAAAATTATCTAGGAACTCACAAAAAACATCATTTATGAGATGTTGAAAAGTAACTTGTGTATTCGTAAGTCCAAAAGGCATGATATTATATTCAAAATGTCCGTACGTGGTTCAAAATACAGTTTTCCATTCATCTCCTTCTTTGATGCATACTAGATTGTATGCTCCTCTTAGATCTATTTTTGTATAGATCTTAACTTGACTTAATTGGTCAAAGAGTCTTGATATCAAAGATAATGGATATATGTTCTTGATTGTGATCTTGTTGAGTCCTTAATAGACAACACATATCCACAATGATCCATCTTTTTTTCACAAATAGAATTGGAGCTCCTGTTGGAGATTTAAAATGGCGTATGAAATTCTTGGCCAAATTCTCATCAATATTGTCACGGACACAAATTATAGACTTGAACTCTAAACAAGAAGTTCAAGAATAACTGGCAGGAACTTGATTAATATTACGGACACAGAATATAGACTTGAAGTCTAACAAGAAGTTCGGGAAGAACTGGCAAGAAGTGGATTAAATAGATGAGTGTACAAACAACACCAGAGAGGTGAGCTAGAGCTCCAAGAGATGTGTTGTCGAGATTGAAGAACTCTTCAGCCTCGACTCCAATATATACTCCTACCTAGGAAGCTTCTCAAGCAGCTTCTTCCAACTAGGGAGCTTCTCAAGCAACTTCTACTAACTAGGAAGATATTAGAAGGCTTTGGAAGGTTCTAGAGAGTTCTAGGAAACTTCTAGAATATTCTAGAAGGTTCTAACAAGTATGTCCTTGACACTAGGAAGATATTAGAAGGCTTTGGAAGGTTCTAGAGAGTTCTAAGAAACTTCTAAAATATTCTAGAAGGTTCTAACAAGTATGTCCTTGACATCACCTCCTCTTTCAACTTCGAGGTCTCCGAGAAGCCATTTGAGATGTATACTCACAAACGTAGGAAATCAAAAATTTGTCATATAGTCTCTGTAATATACTTCAGCTATCATTCACGAGGCAGATGATTTATAGGTCCTTGTAGCCACCGATAATGACCAATACCTTCTACTTGAGACCATGCTTGAACTTTTGTATATTCATTGTGGAAACGACCTGAAAATATCTCTTCGCCACTACTTGCATGAGCTGGTTCAACTTCAAAGACAATTACAAGTGACTTGCTGCTTGGTATTCTTCGACGTCTTCTTGGCTCTTCTAATTCTTCATCTCGAGGCCGACGTCATGAGTTGCTCGATTGAAATGGTACCACTAGTACAGTATGTACATTCTCCTTAGCCATATCTAAATATACCTTGATATTAGATATCTTAATACTATGAAATACAACAAGTTATGTTTTGATGAGACTTGGATCCCTTTTCTATTCCTTTCTCCAGAGAAGGCTTCATCTTTACGCTTCATTAATGACCAGCTTTTGATTTATTAGGATATTGTCGATGGAATTCCCGTACCTTTTGAGATGCATTGGCAAGATTTTTGGCTCGTTCCTATATTCTTTCATTAATATCGTAGCCGCTCCAATGCACAATGTACTCTAATTTATTCCATCTTTGCCGTGAATCTAGTATCCTTTCCACCTCATATTCTTCATTGTTTTCAATTTCTATACTAGGTGGCGGACATTGCACCCTTCCAGGAAAAGACGATTCTCTATAAGGCTCTAACAGAGAAATATGAAAGACAGGGTGTACCTTCATAGCAGTTGGTAACTCTAAGCAGTATGCCACAGGATTGATTTGCTTCTAGATAACAAATGGTCCCAATCTCCGGTAGTCCAACTTATCACATGGTCGCTTGGTCTTAATATTCCGTCGAAGCAGCCATATTTTATCTCCAATCTTGAAATTAGGTGCTTGATTTCGAAATTTATCTGCGGAGGCTTTGTAAGACTCTTGGGCAATTTGCAATTGAAGCTTCAATGTGGTTTGAAGCTCCGATAGCTGCTGCACCAATCCTTCAGCTACTGGATTGTTATTCGCTGATGGACTCAATAGATCAAGCTTCGGATGGTATTCATAGTTGGAAAAGAATGGTGTTTTCTAAGCCAACCCATGAAGGATGTTGTTATATGCAAACTCAGCTAGCGATAGATATGCAGTCCAATCATCTTGTTGATAGTTGATGCTGCATCGTAAATATTATTCCAAAACTTGATTCACCCATGTCACGGATATAAGATTTACTCCAGTAAATTATCTAAGCAATAATAGACCAATAGAAATAGGTAAAATAAGTTGATTTGATAATATTTGATAGAAAAGCTTCCTAGAAGCTTCATAGATGTGAAATCACTTTTATACATGTCTATAGGTGATTGGTAGGTTAGAAACTTGGTCAACAAGGTAGCCACATGGCGCACATGTTGGTAGCTTGTAGAACAAGCTAGCCATGTATCACACATTTTGGTAGCTTGTGGAACAAGCCAAGTACGTGGCGCACATGTGAGAAACTTGTCGTGCAAGTTTGAGACGTGTCTTGTAAATTAGACACGTGTATGAGGTCCTATAGAATATCGCCACGTAGCTCTTAGTTAGATAGTATTTATAGAAGCAAGAGTGAAGCCCTCTTCATTCTTGTCAACTCCTTTCTTGATCCTAGTCTAGTTTCGAGAGTCCTCATGTTTCCAGTCTTTGGCAATAGCCATTCCAGTTCCCCTTTGAATATACATACTTTCTTATTTTATTTTGTGACTTTACTTTGACACAGTTTTTATTAGATTATACATCTTTTTTTAGTTCATGTCCTTGACAACAAGTTCCATTTGGCCGTCAGTTTGAGGATGGAATGCCGAAGAAAGCTTGATGTCTACCTTCAATATCTTAAAAAAAGATCTCCAAAACTTTGATACAATTGGGTTCCTTGATTTGACACAGTATCATCTGGTAGACCATGATATCGATACACATTATCAAGAAAGAGCCTTGCTGTATCTTTGCTTGACGATGTCTTCTTGCAAGGGATAAAATGTGCCATCTTTGTAAATCGATCCACCACAACAAAGATGCTGTCAAATGAATTTGATGGTGGGCAGATCTGTAATAAAGTCCATGGAAACTGAAGACCATGGATGACACGGAATGGGCAATGGCTGTAGAAGTCCATAAAGGTGATGTCGAGGGTTCTTGGATCTTGAACAAATGTCACAAGAGAGGACAAAATCCTTCACATCCTTCCACATTTGGAGCCACTAGAAATCTCGAAAAATGAAATCCAAGGTTTTGTTGAATCCAAAATGTTCGCAGCTGGAAAGTCATGACGAGATTGAAGGATTCAAAGTCGTGCTAGTCCTTTTAGAATATACAGCCGCTCTTCAAAGTATAAGAGATCTCCTTCAACTTTGAACTTATCATCATTGATACGCTGCTTAATATCAAGGACTATTGAATCTTCAATGGTCGTAGCACGTACCTAGTTGACGAAGTCAGCATCAATTGGCACCACAGCAGCACAAATCCTGAATTGCTTTGACTTTAATAATGTTGTACACTGTTGATCAAGTGCTGCTTCTCCAATCTTCGGTGCAAGATATGATCTTCTTCATAAGGCATCGGATAGTCATTGCTACTTTTCAGGCCGATAAGTAATAACGAAGTCAAATCTAGATAGCGACATATTCCATCGAGCTTGACGACGGTTTAGAACCCGAGCAGACATGAAATATTCCAGATTCTTGTGATCCGTATATTTCATTACCTGATGCTCTTTCAAGGAAGTATGGCCACTCTTAGAAAGAATCATTATGAGAATTCCTTATGATGAATCTCGTAATTTATCTCAGCCGCAAAAAACTTCCGTGAATAGAATGCAATCGGATGAAGCTTATTGTCGATGCCCATCTGTGAAAGTACGGCTCCTAAAGCAAAATCTGAAGCATCGGTTTCCAAATAGAAAGCCTTTGCAAAGTTTGGGTGTATCAAGATTGGAGCTGTAGTAAATGCCGTTTGAAGATTTTGAAATGCTTTTTCTGCTAGAGGTTCCCATTCAAGCTTATCCTTACATGTTAATCGAGTGAATGGAGCAGCAACTTGAGAATAATTCTTGATGAAGATCCAATAGAAGTTAGCAAAGCCGAGAAAATATTGTACGTCTCTAACCGTCTTTGGAACTTCCCAAGACACAATTGCTTCCACCTTCTTGGGATCCATCTTCAAGCCTTCCATAGTTGCAACAAATCCTAAAAACTCCATCTCAGTTTGGTGAAATAAGCACTTCTCCAACTTGGCGTAGAGTCCTCGCTTCGCGTAGTTTTTCGAGTACCAAACAAACGTGCTTCTTATGCTTTTCTTCGTTCTCAAAAAATATCAAGATATCATCCAGATAAATGACAACAAAATCGTCTAGATATTCTCGAAAAATATTGTTCATCATGTGTTGAAAAACCGTCGGAGCATTGGTAAGACCAAATGGCATGATATTATATTCAAAATGCCCATACCTTGTACGAAAAGCTGTCTTCCATTTGTCTCCTTCTTTGATTCGCACAAGGTTGTAAGCTCCTCTTAGATCAATCTTTGTAAAGATCTTTGCACGTCCAAGTTGTTCCAGAAGACTAGAGATCAAAGATAATAGATAGCGATTCTTCTTTGTCACCTTGTTGAGACCTCGATAGTCCACGCACATCCGTAGTGAGCCATCCTTCTTCTTCACAAATAAGATTGGTGCCCCAATTGGCAATTTTGAATGACAAATGAAGTTCTTGGCTAGGTTCTTGTCAATGTATTTCCGCAACTCAGCCAACTCCATCTGCGATAGGTTGTAGATTGGGCCAAAAGGCGGTTGTGCTCCTTCTTGCAATTCTATGGCACAATCATATGGTCGATGTTCTGGTAGCATGTCAGCATTCTTCTTTTGGAACACGTCTTGAAAATCCTTGTATTGTTCCGGTATTCCTGTTGTTGAAATCTGCTCTCCACTAGTTTGAGCCGCATAAATGACCAATGGTGTGCCTTCCTTGCACGATCTTACAAACGTTCTTACTCCAATGAACAAGGATTTTTTGATTTGGGGTCTTCTTCCAGGCTTGTCCTCAGGTTGTTCTATGGGAAATGTTATCCTCCGCAACCTCCAATCTATAGATGGATTATATTTTTTCAACCAAGAAAGACCAAGAATAATAGGATTTGACGGGGTGATAATAATGTTGAAAACAATATAACTACTGTGATCTTTAAACGTCACTTCTATAGGTTCTGATTCATAGGTGACACTACTAGATAATAAAGGTTGTCCATCTATTACTTCTATATGAACAGGTTTGAAATTTTATACTAGGGGAATTTTGTAACGCTTAGCAAATTCTTGGTCTAAGAAACAAGTAGATGCTCCTGAATCTAATAAGGCTAAGGTTTTTAGTTTTTCAGAACCAAAAGACAAAGGAATTATAAAACAACGGGCAGGTTGAGTAGAAAGAGAGGAACCTGGTTTTGATTTGTCCAGCCACACGGTTCCTATTGTGGCTGGGCATCCTCGTTTTCCTAAACAAATGCACCTCTATTCTTGATGCTGTGTCCATTTTGCTTCTTCGGACAGTTTCCAACTCTATGGCCTTCTCCACCGCAATAAAAATACAAATCTTTCTCCATACGCTGCTTCTTTTCTTCTGGATTAAGGGATTCGATACGTACCGTATCAATCTGCATGTCCTCTGTCTCCGCTTGTGAATTTAGGCTACTTGTGAATATAATTGCGCCGCAATGACTTATATATTGTCTGGAGCGTTGCTCTTTGCAACGTTGAAATAGGCAATTATCGCACTTTACAGCTTGGCTACTGGCTTCGTTACATTCGTGATCAGAACAAATCTTTCACGTTGTTCTGGATCCAATAGAATTGGCTTTCAAATGCTTCATTCCAATTGATGTCGCATGCCAATTGCCTGAAATTCGATGCATAGACTGATGCAGAGCGAGTCCTTTATCGTAGTGATCGAATTTTTGTTGCAGCCCACCGAGCCTTGTCATGCTCGCCAAATGCTTCTGCAAATGCCTCCAAAAAAGTCTCAAAGTTGTTCAAAATTGGTGATCCTTTTTCAAATAGAAGAGCAAACCACGATAGAGCTTGTCCCGTAAGCAAAGTTCCAACCAATCCAATGCGTGATTCCTCCGTCGGATAACGTTCGGATTGTAGAGCTGTTATTAACTTGATTTGATTGATGAAACCTTGAAACTTGGAGCGTGTGCTATCAAACTTGTCTGGAAGGCTAATACGAGGTTCCTTTCGTTGTGGAAGTAATGGTTCTCGTTGAACCACAAGTAAAGTTGCTTCTTCTGGTACAGAAGCTCGAGGCTGATGAAGCCCAGATTGTGCTATTCCGGATGCTCCATCATTATGAAGTCTTGCAAAGACTCCTTCCATCACCGTAGTTCTCTTTGATAACGTAGCAAGAGCATTCATAATGGAGTCCATCTTGGACTCCAAACTTTCACTCATATTAATGTCTTGATCTCCAACCATTCTAAGAGAAAGGAAGTAACTGTTTCTACAAGGAGGAAATATTGGTTTAGAAGAGGGTACTCCACAACCTCTAAAACGCCTTAAGACCTTCAAGAAGAGGGAAAATCTACTCTCTCCAAGAAGAATAAGACTCCAATATTATAACAAAAAGATATCAGTTTAGAGAGGGATAATCCGCAACCTCTAAAATACTAGTGTACCTTCAAGAAGAGGGGTAATCCACACTCCAATAAGAAAGAACTAACTCTGATATCCAAGGTGAAAGTAGTCTCGAGAAACTGTCACGGACACAAATTATAGACTTGAAGTCTAAACAAGAAGTTCAAGAATAATTGACAGGAATTGGATTAATATCACGGACACAGAATATAGACTTGAAGTTTAAACAAGAAATTCAAGAAGAACTGGCAAGAATTGGATTAATCAGATGAGTACAAAAACAACACCAGAGAGGTGAGCTAGAGCTCTAAGAGATGTGTTGTCGAAACTGAAGAATTCTTCAACCTTGACTCCAATATATACTCCTACCTAGGAAGCTTCTCCAGCAGCTTCCTCCAACTGGGGAGCTTCTCAAGCAACTTCTACTAACTAGGAAGATATTAGAAGGCTCTGGAAGGTTCTAGAGAGTTCTAGGAAACTTCTAGATTATTCTAGAATGTTCTAACAAGTATGTCCTTGACATTAGGAAGATATTAGAAGGCTCTGGAAGGTTCTAGAGAGTTCTAAAAAACTTCTAGAATGTTCTAGAAGGTTCTAACAAGTATGTCCTTGACAAATATACGCCTTAAGTTTAACCAATTCATCTTGTGATAAACTATAGATTAATCCAAATGGTGGTTGAGTTCTTTCTTTAAGGTCGATTGAACAATCATATCGACGATGCTCTGGAAGAATATCTGTATTTTTTTTCTCAAAAACGTCTTGATAATCTTGATACTGACTTGGAATGCTCCTTGAAGTTTTTTTGTCATTGAAAATAGGTGTAGCATAAATGACAAAAGGTGATTCTTCTTTTTGGAGCATGCAAGAAAGCTCTTGCACCCACAAACGCAGGTTTAATTCTATTAGATTTATAATTTCTTACTTGATTAACTGTATTATTAGTTATACTTTTAGAAAAGTTTAAAGTATAAGAAATCCAATCTATTTGAGGGTTGTGTTTTTCTAACCATGATAGACCTAGAATAGCTGGAATAGAATAAGATTTAATTATGTTAAAAATTATACAACTATTATGGCCATTTACTACGACATCCAAAGGAAGCGTTTCATGAATAATATCTCCAGAAGATAAAGGACGACCATCTATGACTTCTACATGTACAGATTTAGATTTTTGTTCTATATGTATTCTATGGCTTTTAGCAAATTCTACATCTAAAAAGTAAGCCGAGGCTCTCGAATTTATTAAGGTAGAGGCTTTGTAATTATTATGTCTTAAATACACATCTATTATAAAACAAGGAGATGGTTGTGAGGAGAAGATAGGACCTTTATTAGAAATTGTACAAGATCCCAACCGCACGGTCCTTATTGTGGCTGGACAAACTCGTTTTCAGACATATTGTCTATTTTGACAGTGGTACTCTTCATCTTGTGGTTGTGTCATTTCTTTAGACAATTTTGAGCAGTGTGTTTAGGTTCTCCATAATACAAGCACAATCCTTCTTAACGACGCTGAGCCTTTCCATACTCAGTAAGCGGCTTGAAACGTATAGCATCAATCTGAATGTCCTCGACTTCTGAAGGTACATATTGAGAAGACATTGGTACTGCTACTGAATTAGAATATCGTTGAGGTTCTCTTGTACAACTTTCAGATCAAAATTCAAAAAGCCGATTATCACATTTCATCACAAAGTCTATTGCTTGACTCAATGTTTGAGGATCAGATAAGTTCAGTATCAATTTCTTCACTGCATATTGTAATCCGTAGAGAAACTGACTGATGAGTGCAGTATCATCCCACTTAATATCGATTGCTAGTTGTCGAAATTGTGAAGCATATAATGTCATTGATCGATTGCCTTATCGTAGGATAGGAAGCTTGTTCGTTGCAACATGAGTTGCATCATGTTTTCCATACATAGATCAAAATTCTACTAAGAAAGCTTCTAAATTATCCAATATTGGATCATGTCATTCCAGAAAAAATGAAAACCAAGATAAGGTAGAACCTGAAAGTAGTGTATCAATAAATTTGACTTGCGATCCTAGAGTTGGAAAACTTTGCGATTGAAATTCAATCACTAGTTGGACTTGGTTGATGAATCATGGAAATTTGGATCTTGTGCCATCAAACTTCTCAAGTAGACCAATTTTTGGTTCTCTAATGCTTGGACGATGTTCCAATGTAGGAGGAATTATATGGCTTGGTGTAGATGTTGAAGGAGCTCCAACCATATCTATATCTTCATTATTTGATAACCTTGTTGCTCCTTGTAGAGGTACTGTGAGTTGATGCATTGCAAGCATCAATTCCCTCATTTGCTCTTATATTTGTGCCATTGCACTCTTCATTTTAGGAAGCTCTGTCATGATAACATTTCAAAAAATATCTAACACCACTCGAGATAAGTAGAAGAGAGAACAAAGAGAATACTAGAAATAATATCAGTTTAGAAGAGGGTAATCCGCAACTTCTAATATGCTTGTATCTTGTCGAGAGAAAGGGATAATCCACTCTTACTTAAGACAAGACAAGACAAAGCTTTGATATTATAAGTGTACTCTTATCAATCTATCAAGGACATGAATTAAAAAAAGATGCATAATCTAATGAAAATTATATCAAAGAAAAGGCACAAAATGGGAATAAGAAATTATGTATATTCAAAGAAAACTAGAATGGCTATTGCGAAAGACTAAAAACATGAAGACTCTTGAAACTAGACTAGAACCAGGAAAGAAGTTGACAAGAGTGAAGAGGGCTTCATTCTTGCCTCTATAAATACTATCTAACTAAGAGCTACAAGGCGATATTCTATATGACCTCATACACATGTCTAATTTATAAGACACGTGTCACACTTGCACGACAAGTTTCTCACATGTGTGCCACGTATTTGGCTTATTCCGCAAGCTTCCAACATGTGTGACACATGGCTAGCTTGTTCCACAAGCTACCAACATGTGCGCCATGTGGCTAGCTTGTTGACCAAGTTTTTAACCTACCAATCACCTATAGACATGAATAAAGGTGATTCTCCATCTATGAAGCTTCTAAGAAGCTACTCTATCAGATATTATCGAATCAACTTAATTTACCTATTTCAATTGGTCTATATTACTTAGATAATTTACTGGAATAAATCTTATGTCCGTGATAATTACTCGTTCTTGTGATAAGTTGGACTATCGTAGGCTTGGACTTTTTCCTATTTTTGAACAAATCAATCTAGTTGTATATCGATTATATCTACATGAGTCTATGAAGATCCATCATGTATTCCATGTGTCACTACTCGAGCCATACAAGACAGTGGATATACAAGGAAGAAGACAACTGCCACCGCCTCGTGTAGAAGTGGACAACGATGAAGAATTTGAGGTTGAAGAGATTTTAGATTTAAAGCGGCACCAAAATTGGCTGGTTTATCTTGTGCATTGGCACAAATATGATATTAGTGAACGCACATGAGAGCCATCCAAGAATCTAGCAAATTCATCGATAAAAGTTAATATATTTCATTGACAACATCCGTCAAAATCAAGATAAATACTCAAGAAAATCTTTATTATAAAACAAAGCAGGTTCTATAGAGGTTTCATCATATCTTATATCATTGTTTGTCATTTTCTTAGATTTATTCATGCTAAAGAGATGGAAGATTAACAACCAGTGAATTCAGCTCAAGAGCCATCATTTGCTAATTTATCGGACAAGATATTACAACTATCACAACGTTCAAGACGACAGAATAGAGATGAAGACCCTCAAGATCGACATATCCTTCCTCGGATTGATGACAAAATACAACGTGTTTAGTATCACAACCTTGGAAGAGACTCCTGATGTTTGGTGATACTTTTAGAGGTAGGAACTACTCTTGATGGTGTTCCTAATATTTTCTTTGAAGGAAGTTATAAAGGCCTCAACAATGATCAAATAACAAGGTGGTCTTCTCGCCTTGGTATGGAACATTATCGATGGCTAAAAGGACCTATCAACTACCTTCAAAAGAAACAAAGATCAGAGTATGTGGCAAGCACAATTCGATGTATCCTAGACTTCCTCAACATATAATCACCGCTCCTCGTGGAACTCATCCCTAAAAGGGGGGATAATATCATGGACATAAGATTTATTCTAGTAAATTATCTAAATAATATAGACCAATAGAAATAAGTAAAATAAGTTGATTGATAATATCTGATAGAAAAACTTCCTAGAAGCTTCATAGATGTGGAATCACCTTTATACATGTTTATAGGTGATTGGTAGATTAAAAACTTGGTCAAAAAGCTAGCCACATGGCGCACATGTTGGTAGCTTGTGGAATAAGCCAAGTACATGGCGCACATGTGGAAAACTTGTCGTACAAGTTTGACATGTGTCTTGCAAATTAAACATGTGTATGAGGTTGTATAGAATACCGCCACATAGCTCTTAGTTAGATAGTATTTATAGAGGCGGGAGTGAAGCCCTCTTCACTCTTGTCAACTTCTTTTATTGATCCTAGTCTAGTTCCAAGAGTCTTCATGTTTCTAGTCTTTGGCAATAGCCATTCCAATTTTCCTTTGAATATACATACTTTCTTATTTTTATTTTGTGACTTTACTTTGATATAATTTTTATTAGATTATACATCTTTTTTTAGTTCATGTCCTTGACAAAAGGTGATTTTGCGTTTATGAAGCTTTTAAGAAACTACTTTATAAAATATTATCAAATTAATTTATCTTATCTACTTCTATCAATCCATTTTAACTATGTAATTATTGAAATAAATCTTATGTGTGTGACATGTTCGTAAAATTATTTTTGACTATGTCTTATGTCTGTGACATTTTATCTTTTATCTTATTAAAATAAATCTTATGTTTGTGACATTTTACTTTTTATCTTTAGACTATCATAACTTATTCATAGTAATTAGGATTTATATATTTTTTATATCATTAGAAATATATATATATATATATATATATATATCTAAAAATATAACTTTTATTTTTATTTTTTATTTTTTATTAGATGAAAACATAGTGAATAGACTGTGACGTAGTTTTGAATTGTGTACGTGCTTGATACCATTTACTTCCCTTATTTTGTAGTTGTTCTTCTTGTTGTTTTTGCTATTTGCTTCCTTCACTTCACACCACCAATTACAAGCAACTTTTAAGTGAGGCCTTCTTGTAACTTGAGTTAAGGGTGAATTTTAACCTCACAACAACCTACCCTCATATCTTTATATAGATACAAAATCAAATTGGTATGCTATCAAATATTTTTGAATTATTAATGTTTTAATTATTAAATATAATAATTAAGTTTTATATAGATATTAGTACATATTTTGATCTAAAGCACTTAACAATGACACATATTTGTTTAAGAAACTAATTTTTTGTATACCAACAAATTAATAAAATTTATTTTATAAAAATTATTAATATTATTAAATTTATTAATATAAATATTTTAAAAAAAATTAATAATTTTAATTAATATAAAATTAAACTTTTAACTAATTTATTACTTTAAAATTTTAAAAGATCAATATTAAAATCAATAATCTATCTATAATAAAATATTTTGATTCAATTGGAGTTTAATATATGAAAACATATATATACCTACATGTTTAATAACTTTTTATGGTAGGTTTGACCTATTTTTTGAGTACTACTTAAAATACTCACATTAATCTTTCTTACAATGTTTATAAAACAAGTATTTCAACAGATGTGCAAATATAATACTAAGCTTTATTTTATATGAATATAAAAAAAAAATTAATGAGTTTAATATATTTAATATATAATTCTAATCTTTTTAGTTTAAAATTTATAAATTAGCTAAATTTATAAAATAATTATTTTTATTATTTGTGCCAAATTATTTTAAATTAACATCAATTTTACAAATTACAACAAATTTAAAATTTAATATTAAAATTTAATAAAATTCTAATTATACTGTTAATAGAATATTATTTGATAATTTTGTATAATTAAATATAATTATATTTTTATATATGTATATATAGAATTCAAATATTTTACAATTTATATAAATATATATACAAATATATAATATTTATTACATGTATATGTATATATATATAATTTAGATAATATTTTAAATAATATCCAGTATCTATTATATTTACTTTTATTAAAAATATAAAAGTATTTTCAGATAAACTTATTTTCAATGTTTTCTAATGATAATAAGATCAAGTAGACGAATTTCTCTATTTTGGTAAAACTTATACAGTATTAAGTTGCAATGAATATAATTATATTATTTTTTTCCCTTTTTAAAATATATATATATATATATATATATATATTATTCATATAAATCTAAATTTTAAATTAAATTTTAAACAATTGATTTAGCTTCAAAAATAAATTCCAATACAGTTTCAATGTTTTATTATGATTTAATAAATTTTAAAATTCAGCATACAAGATATTTTATGAAAATCATGTTTGAAATTCTTTATTTTAATATATATTATTTGATGAAACTCAAGAAGAATTTGTAATTAAAATATATAAAAAACTATAATTAAATTATACACTCATATTAGTTAATAGTGTTTTTTTAATGCATAGAATATATACTTATTCAATAAAGTTATAAAGTTATGTTTTCACATTATTTCTTAGTTCTTAAATACTACACTTTAAGCTTCTTTTTTATCATATTTATAAACTTAAGTTTGTGTAAGTAACTAATCTTGTTTAAGACAGTAGGAATTTATGTAAATTGCAAAATAAAAAGAATTCAAATTCCAATTAATTTTCTAAATACTTATTATTTTTCACATAACATCATATTTAGCAAATATTATTATTTAAGTTGTAAAATTACTAATATCTCATCAAGTTCTTGGTTATTTGATTGCAACTTAGAAATTTTTAATATAAAAATTTAATTTATTATTCATTAATTTACAAATAAATAATTAGTTCTATATCTATTTGAGAATAAAACTTATAGAGTTTATAATCATTATAATGGTTATATTCTATGTTTTTAATTAAAGTCAAATGTGCATAAAATAACTATATATGCTTATAAGATAAGATTAAACTTTTATAACTAGTTTGGCATATTTTTAAAGTTATATATATATATATATATATATATATTTTTTCTTGCTGTTATATGATTTTTAGGGTGTAAGTATATTTAAATGTTTGTTATATATAAATTTATTTAAATAACTAAAAATTATAATAAAAATATAAATAAATCATTTTTCATTTAAATAAGTAATTTTTGTTTTCTTACATTTATATGTATATAGATATAGATATATATATATATATATATACACGCATATATATTGGATTCATTTTTGTTATTATTAATTTTCTATATTATATCAGTTACACCATTCAGAAGAATAAATACACTAAAGTTTAATGCAGTCGACTTTTTGTAACATAAAAGTGTACAGAAACATTATCACTACTATAATTATTTTTACAAATCACAATGAGTTACATACTGATTGCTTGTAACCTGTAAGTCTTGAGCATTACACCATTCTATTTCATTACATTGATGGTATGCTCATATTTTATTATTTCTTGAATAACTTAGACATCACAAATTTTTTTGAATTATCATACATTATTTAATTTCGTAATTTATTTTAATTTAAAAGATTGTGTAGAAATAGATATTATTTGAAAAATGCAAAATTGTAATTATAAGTGGGTTGGTGAAGGAGAGAGCTGTCAAGCTATTTAGGAAGTAATTGCTGCATTGAAACACAGATTGAAACACTTTATTGTCATGGTCATGGTCATGGTTCTGTTAATTATGTTTAATCTTACAAAAATTAATCAGTTATTCGATACCTGTAATGTATTGCATTGAACTAATTTGGATTTTCAAGTTATATTTTAGATAAATTTAAGTGGATTTAAATTATAGTAAGCAGCATTCGAAATATGGAACTGTTACATGATATAACTTGCATTTATCTATTTCGTTTTGAATTCGACTGATACATGTTTTGTGTGTATATATGTATATATGTGTATATGTACATGTATATATATATATATATATATTCGTATATATGTATTATATATATATATACGAATTTGATTACAATATTATTTTAAAAAATCTCATGGATTGAGTAAAACTCTGAGCTGTGAAACTACAGAGTATTACCAACAATGGTTTTTTAATAAAAAATTGTATTTTTTAATGTACCCAAAACATTTTTGCATTTTTTTGCTTTTGCTTTTTTTTTTTTTTTGTATACTGAGCATACTGAGCATAAAGATTCCAAATTTTCAACTAATCAATAAGAAATTTCAAGATATGACTTGTACATTTGTATGCACTTTTTAAAATTAGAAAAAATAATTCAAATACTAATTCATAGAAGTAATTTTTTTGGAATAAATATATATTTAAAAAATAAAATTATATATTTATTAAATAGAAATTTGTTAAAATCATTAAAGTCAACACTTTTTTTTATCAATTCATCTACTTTAAATTTAGCCACGTAATTAATATCAAGACTGTTTCAAACTTTTTCATTATCAATTTCAATTTTTACAATTTTTCATATTTTATCATTAGTTATTAAATCTAAATTATTTGTTGAGGTGATTTCTTTTTTGTTTCCAGTATTGAAGATTTCTGAAATATTTATAAAAAGTACATTATAAAATAGTTGATACAATTAAACACTGTTGTTGATTTATTCAAAATAATTATCAATTGATGAATCTTACATTCCAAACTTTATCATGTCATACTTATCTAGATTATTGATGTTTTTTTAATTAAGAAATTAGTGCAATTGGTATTCCACTCTAAACATCTTTGTGAACAATTAATTGTGTATCAGAAATGGAAACAGAGTTGAAATCAAAATTCAATTTTTCCACACCTTATCAGTATGTGCACCTTAAAAATTTATCAGTATGTGCACCTTAAAATGTGTATTACATAACAATGGCACAGTTTTGTTGTGTATTAAAATAAAATAAAATAAAATGCACTATATATATATATATATATATATATATACACATACATCTGTTGCATAAATATCTAAAAATCAAATATTGAGATGGAATTCAATGTAAATACGTACATCTATAGGTAGGAAAACATTATAAATTCAAAAAACAGGTATCATTTGATTAAAAATATTGCGGAATATACAAGTACAAATATATTTTTCAAAATAATAATAGATATTTCACTAATAGCAAGACATCAAGTTTCACTGATTTTCAAAAATAGTTTCATTTATGTAGATTATATTGACGACTAAATTGAAACTTAATATGACTTTGACTCTGTATTACAATTTGCTACACAAAAACATTATTCCAATATTGTATTGTACTATTTCTACTGAAATAAATAATATTTTCATTATTAAAATGAAAATAGGGATATTTGCATTGGTTTTTTTTAAAAGTGAAAAAATTAACATGGTAATTTTTTTGTATTGAAAATACAGCTGGTTTGTGATTAGGTAATCAATACAAAATAAATAGAAAACATGCTTTAATCATGATTGATTCCAAACTGGGCTAAAAGTTTATCAGAACTGGAACTTTGACAACATTGTTTAAATTTAACCATAAAATATGGGTAAAACAACCATGACGATTTGATTTTCTTAAATCAGTTTACATATCATATGTCACATTACACTTTTTCTTTTTTTTCTTTCTCTCTTTCATTTCAAATCCTCCAAATGATTTTGTCGGGCTCATCAGTTCAACATTCTGGGCTATTATTATTTTCCTTTAAGTGAAAAATAAAAGCACTCAGCAAACCACTTCATCCTCATTCTTCAATAGAAGTAATAACTAATAATAATACTAATAACAATATTAACAACGATAATCCAGGAGTTTCTAACAATAACCTTTTTGAGACACAGCGAACGTCATCCATCCATACTACACTTCACATTGCATTCATCCACACCTCACTCCATCTAAGTGTTCATCCATATATATATAGTTGCACACATCACAACCTTCGGAGCTTGGAAATTGCATCGCAAAGTTGGAAGTATTTCGCAATTGTGGCTTAACATCGAGGACTCGCAGTTTCCACTATCGACCGCGACTCAGCCCTTGAAACATGCGGGTGGCTCGGCCCCAGCGCGGAGGGTTGGTGTCTTTACTGGGTATATTCCTTGTTTATTTACGACAAAGAACGAAATATGCCTTGATGCTCTGTGCCGTTGTAATCCCGACTTGGGCAAGGGAATCTGGATCTCGCTACAAACTATGCGACCTACCAATTAACTCGAGCTTCTTTCCTAATTCGGACACCAGTCCCCGTCTCCGATCGCTACGAGGGCTAGGATGCGGAGGCATGTTGGGGTAGCGATCAGTCTGCAAGGAAGCAACCCTTACCCAATTGTGGAGGTATTGACGGAAGGTTCGGTCGGTACTTCCGTCTGATTTATTTCCCGTCACCATCGGGCTTCCCGAGATCATCTCGGGTTGTGGCACGATGCAGAAGAGCACAGGAACAAAGTGACTTCATTGAATGCGGACATGCGAGCTTTCTGGAGGTATCTGGAATGTGGACTCTCCATTGTCCACAACCATGATGAAACTACGGGAACAATTATGATCTAAAGTGGACTTCAGGTGTAAAAATGGTCGTAAACATGAATTGAACCTCAATGAGTGAGAAAAAAGTCAAGGCATGGCCTCCACTCTTAGGCACAAGTTCCCATCACACAATAAGGAAAGGATGTAAAATTTAACAAAATAATCAAATTGTAAAGGCTATCGGTCGTTGAAAACGGGGGCCCTAGAGCACCAAACTCTCTAGCACTTTCTCACTTACCACCCAATTCTCCATGAAAGAAGCAACCAGAAGCTCGACACAGCTCTAGTGCCTTCCAACCGTCTCCACGATAAATGTGGTGCAGGCTCTCCAAGTACAGCGGCTTCCTCCATTCCCGAGACGAACAGCAAACCCCTGCTGCAGCTGCGTCTAGACTCAGCGATGGAGTACTGACAGAGAAAGCACATTATTTGCACGCGCTTTCGGTGGGATGAGAGCGGGCCCCACGGTACTTGCCCATCGTAGAACCACCACAACGTGAAAGACAGTCCTTTGATGTTGAAGCGCCTTGTGGTGCGGCCCAGGTACGCAGCCCCTTGCAAGGTCGGTTGCCTCCATCTACTTATCATCCCATTGCCTGGACAGCCCTACCGCTCTCGCAGTCAGCCGGTCAATAGGTCAGTAGGTTGGTAGATAGGGCAGACAATCTAGGATTACTGGACCCTCGAATTATAACCATATGGGCCCCTCACCTACCATCTAGCCTTTGCAATGAACGGGGACCCCATGGTTAGATTACGTTATTAACTACTTTCATCCATAAGAAGTGGATGTGTAATATGTATGGTTAGATAAGTTACTGTTGTAGGTGTGTGGGGCCCTGGGCTTACCGGGAATCTTTAGATGGAATATTGGATGCGAAGATGGGAGGATGAAATTGGGTGTGAATCTGATGGTCTGACAAGTTTTATTTGAATGACATTCGTTTTGGTGATGTATTTTACATTGTGTAAACTTTTATTTACCACAATTAGTTGTTTTCTTTTTTCTGAATGCTCCTCAATTATGCTTCATCGAATTTGCTAAGAAATAATGTATGTATGTATGCATATATGCATGTATATACAATCATACATATGTTTGTTTGTTTATGTGTGTTTGTTCGTGAAATTTATTTATAGCAAAAAATCTGATACGAGAGACAAGAATACAAAATTTGTTCATTTATTGTTAGCTCTAGCTATTCCACATCATGTTGATATGTTCAACATCACCTGGTGAATCAATAATTGTTCCCATTTCTACTGTTTACATGATAAAATAGTACAAATCATACTCAACAGTGAGTAACTCTTATTTTTGAGTAAAAAGATACCATATCTGAATGCTCATACTGTTAACTTCTTTTTTGTTAATTTTATGAAAAAAAATTCAGTGTAAAGGTAACTTCCTTGTAGGTTTTCTTGATCATATTACGCACTGCACAACATCGATTCCAAGTAAATCTGATGTGATATTTCAACACTACTGGTTTTGTACATCCACAAATATCAGACATGCTGCAGAGAAAAAGGTAGAGACTTATTTAAAAACCAAGCGTGTAAAAGCAAGTGGCGAGATAATACAGAATAATACGATCCCAGCCATGAAAAGATCAGACAAAGTGCCGGTCTTCCACGTCCACACATTTAAGGGCCGGAGCCCTCTGCTGATTCCATTTCCCACGTAGTCTAGGTCTCACAGATCCACACTAACGGACCTCTTGATTCGGATTCCGTCCAAGATCATCCATCTTTTGGATGAACATCCTCTCACTCTTTCGATGCTTCCATCCAGCGCCGGCACAAAAGAAGAAGCGGGTGGATTGAGCATAAACCGGACTCGGGGACGCTGATTGGAGTTGTTGGAGGGGCTACAAATTCGTCGGCTTCCTGTTGCGGAATATAGACGTTCGAAACATGAACCATGGTACCTTCGCCGAAGGTTCTGAGATTCTGCTAGGGCTTCGAGCTCGCGGGGAGCCATCCCCCCTTTTATTTTGTAAGCCCTAAAGAGTTGGATTAATAACCTTTAACGGCTTGATCAGTTCCGTTTGGGAGGATGCGCAGCGAAGCTTCGAGAGGCATTTCCAAGTATTGCTAGCTTCTTTTGGAAACTCCAGGGCATAAAATCATTGGGACATTGAGCTCCATGGCCAAAAAGCATTGCAGACTTATCGTGAAGACTGGAGAATGCTGCCTCACTGACCACAGACAGACGGCTTGCATTGCATCGCACTCCACTGAGGCACAAGATTACGGTGCTTGATTGCTTGCCCTCATAATTCTATTGCGGTGTGTGTGTTTTGATTCCCTCTCTGGAATGCTGCTGTCGCGAATCTTCCTTCTGTGTCATCACCATTTTGAAATGGGCTTCAAATCAACAGTTCCTTTCAGCATAGATTATTCCATTTCATGCTCTTTTTATTCCGATTCTGAAGTGGATGCGATGCACAAGGCTGATGAAACTTTTTCCATTAAAAATATTATTATTAATAATTGGTTGTTTATGAATAACAGTACTTATAGATTTATATGTCATGTAATTACATGAGTATAATACTTACAATTTTTATTTTTATAAAATTATTGAAACTTTTGTTTAATATGCTTCTGGATTAGTTGCTTCTGGATTAATTGCTTCAAATTGTTATCATTTGTTTATTATGAAAGAACTGTTGTGCAAATGATAACAATTTGAAGCAATATTTAGCAATAAAGAAAATAAACTGTTGTTTGTTTGTTTGTTTGTTTGTTTGTTTTATATATATATATATATATATATAAGAGGAAGTTCATGCAAAGGATAAATGGACCATATTCATCAAAGAACTCCTTTTATTATCATAATAAACAATAACCCATTTTTTCCACATTATTCTATTCCAGATCTGAAAATAAGTTGCTCTTAATGTGTGTGTCTGTGTTTATAATACAAATTATTACTATGAGCTTTAATGTGATCAGGAGTTGGGTTAAGCTTTGTTCATCTTCATGTTTCCCCACTTACATTAAATTGTGATAACTTTTTTGGAAATAAGCATACAATTCAATTTCATTTTTGAGAAACTAATTTTATCTGTAATATTTGATCAACATGTCACCACAACTAGCATAATAGGCTGCCACAACCACAAATTAATTGTTCATCAACAAATGTGACTAGTGCTTCTGGATTGGTTACAAAATATCAACATGCCACATAATTCAATCTTATATTATTCAGCACAGACAATGTATGCATACGTGTGTGTGTGTGTGTGTATATGGATTAGGCAAACAATTGGATTGGCTTGAACTTTGAGTAAATTTTACAAGTTAGAAGTATTTCATACATGTTTTGCAACTCTTTCTTGATCTTCACACCTACATGTGTTGCTCTAGTCATTCTCAATAATAAAGTAAAGTAATCAAGTCAAATTTAAACATGCTTGCTAAACATAAAATGTACATTAAAAAAATAAATGAAAAGGAAATAAAAAGTAATTAAGATGTAAACCAATGATAAAATTATGAAAATATAAAATATCCTGAAACATTTAAAGGCCCAAGGTATACCCTGAGTGACATGAGTAGTTGCCATTAACTCTAATCTTGTCATGTAAACAAATAAATAAAAAAATAATATTTTATCAAAAATATTTAATGATTTTACAAAGAAAGTGTAAAATGCATTCAAACATTAATCTAAAAATTTAAAGCATTATTTGAAAATTATTCATAGTTTAATTTATTTTAAAGACATTATACATGTCATATTGAATTTCACAGTTCTAATTTAATTTGAAATTAGACATAAATATTTTTTATGACACACACACACATATATATATATATATATATATATACATGATAATCTAAATATTTATTTTTATTTATTTTCACCAAAATACTTTGAAGAGCAATATTTTTGTTGTGCTTTGAACGTTTGATGTCAATGTTCATCAGAGTTCAAGTTTTGATTTACTTCACTGTGATCTTGAAAAATTAATGGATGTAGCTTCATTATTATGTTTGCTGCATAGTGTAATTATATCAAATTAATTATGATGATGTTTGTATGCTTTATACATCACAGATTAGTTGTTTGGTGATTTTTACCATTGACCATATTGTCATATGATTCAATTCAATTTGTTTGGGATTCTAATGTCTGTGTTCAAGTTGCTTCATATGAATGGAGGGCACTGATTAAGCTACAATGTCTAATCTGTGCTCTTATTTTTAAATGGTAATGATTAAATCTGTACACTTGCCACTACCATTAAAAATGGAGGAGCTATGATACTAGAGATATCTACAACATCATCTATTATATTAGGTTTTCCATTCTGCTCCATGTTGAATTAATTCCATTACTTAAAAAAGTAGGTGTATGTATGATTTTATTCATTCATACGAAAATTTGAACCGGAAGTAATCTGCCCGGCCTTGTGCCCGAGGGGCAGCGCTCCCTTTCAATCGCGAAGGACTGGACGCGGCTGCCCGCCTAATAATAGCGCCATCATCGCGCCCCCGCCCATCCGCTGCTTTATCATGTCCGGCACCAGTTTCTCTGTTGCATCGCTTGGCCTGGCTCTTCCTTCGCCTTCGCAGCAGAGTCCTCAATTGCGAACACGAATAGGATCGAGCTCCATCTTCTGGTTTAGGATAAGTGCTGGTGCACTATTTTGGATGCCTGGAGCGAGGTGGATTGTCATATCAGTGCGGCAAGTTTAAGTGAATTGGTAGACTGTTTTGCAGGCAACATTCTGGAGTCGGACGGCGATTGAGGAAGATTGGTGCGATCGGATAAGAGTTGGTAGTGTTTTTTCTTGTTGTAGGGTGAGCGAGGACTATAGAGCAATCGGATTGCCATTTTTAATTTGAGAGCGAGAGAAAGAGAGATAGAGAGAGGAGTTGTGAGGAGTTCTATTGTGCGACGAGCAGCGGGAGTCGAGGAATACAATTCGCCGTTGTTTACGAGGGGAGTCGGAGGCGTCATTTCGATTTACCGAGTTGTTTGGGGTGGGTAGGATCGAAGGAGGGAAGAGTGCGCATTGAGTGTTGATTGTATGAGGTAGTGGAGGAAGTGCCGACCGCGCGGCCTCGCGCGGTAGATACGTAACGGCTAAATCAGGTTTCTTCTCGTGGGTTAGAAGGAAGGTAGCCAAAATGGCTGTCCTCGCAGTCAGAATGGAGCCCCTTTTGTCACCATTGGTGAATGGCGAGCAGTTCCGATTTGGTTACAGCAGCGTTGGGGCGCATTCTCGCCAGCACGTTGTCGCGGTATGTACCTTGTCTTTGTTTTTGTCTAGTGCGTGATTCAAATTGGCTTCGTGCTTGCTGCGCATCTCTTGATTGACCGAACTGGCGCTGATAGTGTCAGTGAGATACTTGTTAGTCATGCTGTGATTTGTTTGCACTATGAATATCTAATTGCGCGTACTTTTTGAGAACGGCGACCTTTGATTCCACTTATCGGCCGAATTCTCGTGAATTTAGGGTGCGGAGTTTAGCTGTTGATTGCTGTCTGGTAGACCGTCAACTTTCGATGTAGTTACTAACGCGGTTCTATCTAATCTTATGATTTATACTTCTTGAACCCTTTAATTGCTTCCCCAACGTCCTTTTGGCAATCTGGAAATGGCGGTCACTGGCAATTCGTCATTCGTTTCGTTTCGTTTCGTTGATCCACTTGTTGTTCAATGGCCTCTTTCTCTGGAATGCTGTCAATGCTTATTTGGATTGTATCTCTGTTGAAGGCACACACTGGCTGCTCAGACTCTGATGCTGAGGATGTTGTCGAGGGCTCTACCGAAGACCTTGGGCAAGGTTGGAAACGCTTTACAGGAGCGAAACACCATGGGTGAGAAAAAGCCTGCCCACATTTTCGTGTTCTTTTTCGAGTGCCCTGTGTTTACTCGGTAAAGCGTTTATTTTTATTTTTAGTTGGGACGATTCTGAAAGCGAAACCTATTAATCTTGGTGCGTTTTTGCAGTTGTGCACACTACAGGAGGAGATGTAAAATTCGTGCTCCATGCTGCAATGAAGTCTTCGATTGCCGGCATTGTCACAATGAGGCAAAGGTACGCATTGTCTTAAATTCGCTGTTTTGTACAATTACTAGTAATCGTCGCTAATCTCTTCTTCTTTTCTCTCTCTCTCTCTCTCTCTCTCTCTCTCTCTCTCTCTCTATATATATATATATAGATATATATATATATAAAAGTATTGTAGTTGGTCATTCTGAATCGTGTGTATTTTCAGAGTGTCAATGAGAAGGATGATACACAACGTCACGAGATTGATCGGCGCCTCGTGGAAAAGGTGCAAGTTGACCTCATCTCATCCAGCTATTGTTACTGCATAAGATTGTCAAATACTTGATTGCAAATTTCACAGGCTTTTTCTGTTGTTAAAGTTCACAACTGGTACACGTTTTCTATTGCGAATACATGCTAACGCCCGCTGCTCGCGCACTGTTAATTGTGCAGATTATCTGTTCCTTGTGCGATCACGAGCAAGATGTGCAACAAGTCTGTGAAAAATGTGGCGTCTGTATGGGCGAATATTTTTGCTCCAAGTGCAAGTTCTTTGACGACGATGTGAGTTCATTGTAACTTTAATACAGTTCTCAAATCACGTTCTAATTTGTAAGTTAACTGTTCTGGCTTTCTATGTATAAAGTCATCTTTCTTAGTTCGGTATTCCTAATCATTGAATTGTTTTTTCAGACTTCGAAACGGCAATTTCATTGCGACAAATGTGGGATTTGCAGAATTGGTGGACGCGATAATTTTTTCCATTGCGATCGCTGTGGCTGCTGCTACTCAGTCGAATTACGCGAGAGACACACGTGTGTTGAGAAATCTATGCATCAAGACTGCGCAATCTGCATGGAGGTATGTGTTTTTCTCACATCTCTGTTGTTTTTGCCCTTTAATGACGGCTGGCAATTTCCAGTTTATTATGTGCGCTTTCCTTCTATTTAGCTGGTTCGATTCTGACATATTTATGGAGCTACTTGGCGTATATGGCGTCTCATCATGTCTACCTTGTGATTTGCAGTACTTGTTCGACTCATTGAAGGACATTACAGTCTTGCCATGCGGCCACACTTTGCACTTGGAATGTCTGCAAGAGATGTACAAACATTATCAGTAAGTTCTTTATATATATATATATATATATATATATTGAGAGAGAGAGAGAGAGAGAGAGAGAGAGAGAGAGAGAGAGAACGCGAGCGAGCGAGATAAATTCTGCGTTGCACTTTTTTACTTTTGCTATGTTCAATATGTCATAAATGGTTTTCAAATATCCAACTCAAGTTTGTTCTTTTGCAGGTACAATTGTCCTCTTTGCAACAAGTCAGTATGTGATATGTCTAGCGTGTGGAAGGAGATTGACCTAGAAATTGCAGCGATTCAAATGCCTGAAAATCAAAATAGAATGGTAAGTCGGTTAATTTTAATCTGCTTGCGAATCTATTTATCATGGCTCGCGGATGTCCCGTGTCTATGCGGAGCAGAGGCTAACCAAGCAGTTGTCTTCTTGCGTGCGTGGTATTTTAGGGCTCTGGTCATTGAACTACTTATTTTTTCCTCTACAGGTATGGATCTTGTGTAATGACTGTGGAGCTAAAAATGAAGTGCGATATCATATTGTCGGACAGAAGTGTGGCACTTGTCCATCTTACAACACCCGTCTTACTGAGGCTCCTGCCTCACGTAGCCCGTCTTAATCTTGAAGACGTTTACTCAGCTGCCATGGCCTCTTTCACGTCTCAAATGTACACTGAAGCCTCTTGGTAAATCATTTGGCTAGATTGCAACCCTTCTCCTTGCAACTCAATGAACAGCTGAATCACGGAGCAATGTGAAGTGGTGGGATCCCTGGATACAATTTGTTGCCTAATAATCAGGCAATCATTTCACCGCTTCCCCCCCGCTTCAGGTCGTAGGTTTCGTTGACCACCAGGAGGGGATGTTTTGAAGTGAAGTTTTAGCAATTTCCGAGGATTTTCATGAATTCCGGAAATTTTTACTGTACTAGAATTCATGGATCTAAAAATAATTTGTGGGGGCTTTTCTAAGGGTTCAATTTTGTTAGATTATCATGAATCTAAAAGAATGTTGGCCACAATTTACGAATAATGTCGATGGTTCTTCCAGCGTTCGTCAATGCAAGTGCTTTGTGTCCATTTGTTTAGAATATTCCCAACGTAGTTCACTACAATGATTTCATGTGTTCGTCATCAACCAGTCTCACTTCCAACTTCATCGTCACGGAGTACAGATGCTTGCGGTTAGGCTTGTGTTGATAGTGTGCGATGTAATCACCATTGCAGACTGGCGGTAATCTGGAGCTGATAAAATCCTTTTGTTTCCTCTTGTTCAGTACCCAATTCATTTTTATCTCCGTTAAGTCATTTGTGTATTTCATGATAGCCGGCAGCGAATCCGACTTTGCCTGATATTTGATTATATTGCAGTTTTATTTGCGTAGCATACTGGAGTTCATTGTGGACTGTTATTACTGTGCAAAGCTCAGAATCCAGGCTGGATAGGATCGACTCGCCGAGCTAACTTCTCCACAAGAGGAAAGATCGCAGGAATCCCAACAGCTAGATCGAGTAGGTTGCAGAATCTCACTTTATGCAGAGTCTCCAACATATATTTACTTTTAAAGAGTTGTGCGATACACAGTTGCCCATCCCGACACAAACATGAGAGGGGAGAAATTGAATCCGATCTGTATATTTTATGATTTGCAGATTCCATGAGATACAGGAGGTGATGTAAAGCTGCCCTGAATGAACTCATGAATTTTCTGCAACTTTTGTCCATAACTTGATGTCCATTTCTAAAAGCGTCCTGATGGTGTTATGTCGTCCACCTTTACATTGTTTATTCTATGATGTTTTGTCGATAGCAAAAGCATTTGCTTATTGATTTCAAATTTTTATCAATTATTTTGCTTCGTTTTATAAATATGGTTTTTGGTTCTTGGCTAATGCTACATAGAGCAATGAGCAAATCTACTCTAATACTTTGCTTTTAAAGACCATAGTATAATTTTAATAGACTGAATAAGAATAGTGACATACAAAACATTGCCGAAGTTTAGAATAAAAATAAAAATAAAAAACACAGAGAAAATGGATTTCTGTTCTTACACTTCTTATTTTTTTATTTTTTATTTTTTGGAACCCTACCCAAAATAGACATGTTGGGATTATAAAATTTCTGATTAATACTTGACACGTTATTATCATTGGTATTTATTATTTATTTCATAGTTTGTCACATATATTTTAAAATTTATCTTTGCCCGATAGTGAGCTGTGGCTGTGGAACATTTGAAAATCAATTGAATGTATGTCACCATTTTGGAGACCAAATAATGTAATAGATGGAAAAAGCACTTTGATCTCTTATGTAAAACGTATGGCTATGTCTAATCTTTTTACATAATTATATGATTAGCAACAATGAAGTTAGATTCAACAAAGTGTTACTTTGTAAAAACAATGTATTAAAAATAAAATTATAGCAATTGATTTTCTAAAAAATTAGTAAAGGCATTTAACTCAAAAAACTAGATAAATGTGTTTGCACTTGGTAAAATTCAATTCATTTAAAGTTCGATTGAATATCATTGTGAAAAAGCCTCTTTATTTTACAAAATGTTTTTTATAAACTAAGAAAGCAGTAACTTGCACACAAAATGTTCATACAAGCAATACAATGTGTGTGTGTGTATGTGTGTGTATATATAGATATATAGATACATATATGCATGTATGTACTTAAACACACAATATAGAATTTAAGTCAAACATGTAAAAATTTACATTTTTATCAAAATCTGATCATACACCATATCAACTTTATCAGTGATTTTAAGTGAGATGCTAAGATTTACAACAAATTAATTGAATGCAATGCAAAGTAATCCACCTGTCAAATAAGGAACACAAAGCACTTGGACCAGAGGAATAGACAACACTGAGAAAAATTGCTTATATATATATATATATATATATATGTTCACATTAAAATTGACAGATCATTGTACATCTTGGTTGTATTTTAAGCATGAACAACATTCAAATGTAAATTGAACTTGGAGGGTATGACTCATTTCTCAATTCAAAAAAGATGTGATATAAGATTCAGAATCTCATTTCTCAAAGTTTAAATGTGACGATTATTGTCACTGCACAATCGACATTTACAAATATTTAATACACATTCCGAAAACAACACTATTTGTAGCAACACTTTAAAAGTACGTCCTGTAAGTCCAAAAAGCTTACTGCGAAAACGTAAAAGCTGAGGGAGATAATGACCGCTGGATGGGACCGGAGCCCGCGCTCATCGCGTTAAAAGGATCCGCCATCTACCCGAGGTAACTTACCGACCTCATCGGACGGCTGAGAGGAGCCGAGAGTGACATGTTAGAGCGACGTGCCAGGAGCGGGCGGGGAAACCCCGTCTCTCTCACGTCCCCTTCGTCGGATGGAGCCGGGCCTCTGACGGAACCCCCTGGCAAACTCCAATGCTACTTCCCTGAACACCCTCCTCCTCATCCCTCGCAGCCTCAATCGGAGTTAGTGTCGCTCCGTTTCGGGTCCAAGCATGGTGTGTCAGGTCTGTAGGAACCGATCGAGTCTAGTCTCATCCCTTGGCGTGCCGTATTCGCCGTGAAACCTCGGTTTCCGTCACGCGTGCCTATCTGCGTGCCTGCCTGCCTGTAGCGGGTCCCTGCCGATTCGTGTGGTAGTTTCAGTGCCGTGGAGCGTGTGACAGACGGGAAATCTGACAGGCTTCGTGGTGATCCGGAGGGTCTTGTGTGGATGCTCAATGCGGGAGTGCCTGGCATTGCGTGCTATGGACTGGCTGAGGCGTTGAATGAACCTCTCTCGTGTATCGGCACGGAGGACTGGTGCGAGACCTTTTCGACTGTTTATCCTTTTAGTGAAACATCGTTGGCGAATGACGCTGGGTTGATTAGGAGAGTGGAGAGTGGAGTGCATTTGCTGTTGGGTTTTTGGATTTGAGTGTCGTGAGGTTTTGTTTCCTGAGTCGGGGACATGAGGGATTGTTGACGATGAGTCTTTCAGATGGCAGAGCCGAGCGTACGATACTTGGAACGACGCTGCATTGAAGTGGTTTGGACGTGAAGTTGTTCCTTAGGGTTTGGTTTAAGCTCCCGAACCTCGCATAGCATTTGCTATTTTTAATATCGCAGGTATATCCCTAAGTTTGTGCACTTTGAGAGGTATTTGTGTCCTATGTCCATCCGTCTGTTAATGCCTGTGGACTCTCCTGCTGCATTTTGTGTTGGCTTAGCCTTTTGAGTCGAGCTCCCGAGCATCTATCAGCCTTTGGTATTAGAGGATGTGGACTAGTATTCAGAAGGAAACCTAGTTAAAGCGCATTTCTTGTACCTTGTCACCAGCACGTGAAGGTTGTAAGAAGTCGTTTTACATGCAAGGTGCAGCCATGGACGACTACATGCGTGAGATGGTCGATCTTAAAACCCTTGTCACCAAAACTTTGGAGAAGAAGGGCGTACTTGCCAGGATTCGGGTACGTTTCTATCCATCTCTTTCGATGTTGGGTTCCTGGAGTAAGGTTTGCTGCCTGCATTTAATTTTTTTATACCTATTCCTTGTATTGACAGTCTATAGAAGAAAATGCTCCTTTCGTTTAATAGTTTAAGCTATTTTTCACAGGAAATGTGGGTTTGTCAAAGCTTTTCAAAGTCACCGATATTTTAGAAGGTTTAGGTCGTCAGAAAGTTTTTATTGATAATCTGGGCATCTAATCTATTAAGCTTTCGTTCCATTTTACTTCTTCGCTGATGTGCGCATGCGTCATAAACATCGAATATGGGCACTTCTTTACCCGTCATATCACGTATTTATCAAGATCGTATTCTCCTAGTGTTCCCATTTACTAGGGGCTTACATGGATCGATTGTTGTATATGCCGCCAAGAAGAGGACATGCTCCTCATCCCCGGGGTGCCATATGCGATTTGAAGCGCTTGAGAACGGGACCAGTACTGTCATATTGGAAATGTATCTTTTAGAAGTATCTATAGGAGTGGTTTCACTAATCTTTCAAATTTGAACGCCTGATTACAACAACCTGAGCTTAACACTTATGGCGTTACATCCTCTGTAAGAAGCACATAGGAAAATTTCGCAATTTCTTGCATCACTTTCAAGGAATCAAACCTATCCATTTTTTTGTTGCAATACCATAGGATATCCTGACGCTTGTGTCAATGTTTGCAGGCGGAGCTGAGAGCAAACGTCTTTCAAGCCATGGAAGAACAAGATCATGAAGCAGAAAGCAATGGCTCCACATCATTTTCTTTGCTTGGAACATGCAATGAGCGGGCAAAAAAATTGCACACTTCTCCTTCAGGCATGTTCTGTGATTTGTCTCGGGATCCTCATTTTTAATGCCTTTTAGAAGTTTCTTTTCGATTCATAGTTTTATAACATCTGTGCCAGTTACTCTTTGTCCTGTTATTGTTGGCCGTTTATAGTCGTAGTCACTGGAAACGCATGGTGCTAATTTCTGGTGCTACATAAAGTACTTCTCAATATAAGTCAGATTGTGAAGTTTGTGGTGTCAGAGTCGTGTCTTAGTCGGAATTCTTGAGGTGCTCTTTTTCTTATTGGCCTGTTTATGACGAACAGGTAAGTTATTGATGGCATTGGTTTGCGACTATATGGAGTGGTGTGAGTTGGAGCATACACTGAAAGTTTACATGCCCGAGCTCAACCAGGTATTGCTGCCGCTTAGCCTATACCTGAAACGTCTTTGCACAACGTTTTTGAAAAGTTCTTATTTGCTCAACTTAAATCTGGTTGGATATGCAGCCCAGGGCTTACAATAGATCGGAATTGGAGGATATTTTGGGGCTTATGGGTGAACCCAATCCAGTCAGTCATGATTCCAGGCCTTTGCTGTTGACTATTGTTGAGGCATTCTTGAATGAGGTACGTAGAAGAGATAGATTAAGGCTATTTGCATAACCTTGGGTTTACATGTAGTCATTTGTCATGGAGTGGATCTGCGTAGTCGTCTCTCTCAAATTCGAAGGTGTATGTACCTTATAATCTTGCACATTTTATGATGTTAACAACATCCATTTCACATGTCAGGCCATTTAGTGCCCTCTCTATGTACCATTGCATGTCAAGTTAAAACAGAACCTACGATTGTTGTAGTTGTGCCAGAAATTATAGAAAAAATCCCTGCATATAATAGGTTGCTATTATTGTTGGATGTACATTTACATGTGGGTGATATAAAATCGTCTTGTTGTGTATGCAGAAAAAAGACGCATCAGGTTCTGGATCTATTGTACAATCCAAAAGTACCCGAAATGGAGCTGCAGGAGGGTCCAAGCAGTTAGGCGGCAGTACTTCCAACATAGATCCTTCTGAAACTCTTGAGACGCGTGGGCCAACGCCTAAGTAAGACTGTTGTGTCTTCTAGATTTTGATGATTGCGTGTCAACAAACCCTTGCTGTTTTATGCTATATTTACTCATGTACTGGTGCATTGGGAGCTTTGTCAACTAAATTTTGTGAGGTACATTTGTTGCAGCAAGAAAGTGTCAGAGAAACCTATGGGAGGTTCACATGATAGCTCATTTCAAAGCCGCTCTGAGACAGACTTTGTTGTGAGTACCCACCTTTCTTTGCCCCTCCACTCTGATCCTTTTTAATTATCACCTTGCAGTTATTATCTTAGTGCGGTTGACATCCTATTTTGCAAAGGTGTCTTATGTCGATCGCAGCTCAGTTGTTCAATTTCTGTCGATCTGTACTCTCATAAAGAAGTTTCTTTGGCATGAACTAGTATAATGGCCTCCATTAGCGTGAGCTTCATGAAGTGCTTTCAATAGTGCTATTCCTGATGCATACTCTGGTAAGCTATTTCAGAGTGCCTTTGCAGCCCAACAATGTCATAAAGAACTGTTTGATGCTAGTTTGGGAAACTTAAAGCTGCAAATGTGCTAGAAGTGTGAGTAGTTGGTATGTGTAAATTGAAAGGAAACCTGGTCAGGGTGCTGACACCGTATTCATTCGCTTGGACAGTAGGGTCACTCATTGTGAGGAATAGTGTCTTGTCGGTTCTTTTTTGCTAGAAAGTGTGGTAAGCACATGTATGTGCATAATATAAAGTTTCACTCAGCATTATATTTAAGAAATGTTTTGTGCCTCGTGTTGAATTGTGATGTCATGCAGGGGGGTGCAAACGATGCCGCTATAAGCCCAGGTTCTTATGATGATAATCAAAAGCTATATCAGAAATCTTCAAGTCGAGCACAAGCACAACTAGCTGAGTTGCCACAACATAGACGAAGTAGTGGGTAAGTTACAGTTTCATAATGAATTTGGTTCTAATACTTATCAGCTACCTTTCGTGTTAGCTTTGGAGTAGTTTACAGTTCTTTTTTCTTACTCTTGCACTTGCCTGTCAGCCTACCAGCATTTAGCGGTGCCTCACGTTCAGCTTCCAACAATAGAGGAAGCAATGGTACCGCAAACGATCAGCAATCTGGATCAAGAGACAGGGACACTGATGGTAAAAGGAGAGACTACTCCTGGAAAGAGGAAGATGAATCTCCTGGTGGAAGTTTCTCGAACCGAAAGAAAGAAAATGCTTGGAGGGATCAGGATTATGACAACCCGTACACGAACCCATCCCCACGTACAGACAAAGGGGATGGAAAGAGTCAAAGGAACGAACACGGCACGAGGTAATTTCTGATTCTACAAATTATATTGGAATTTCGGTTTGAAGTCCAAGCTTCTCTTTTATATCAACTTACCACTTCACTTGTTGTATGACAGCCAAATCAGAAAGACCTCGTCCCTGGAGACTCCCAGCAAAGCCCTCGGTAACCTTCAGCTGGGTGAGTTGCTGAGTTCTGTACCTAAGAAAAATGTAAAGTGGTTTTACTTCATTCAGCAGTAGGTCGGTAGTTCAGATCAGATCAGATCACAACACACTTTCTGAAATTACCTTAAGCAGCAGTATTAGGTAAGAACTAGATTTTTTAACTCGCACTTACACAGCTCGAGTCTATAACGTCAGCCGACTATTTGCACTTTATGTTTGTCGTATTATTATTGTCTTAACGAATGGTGGCTTACATATTTTGAGTTTTTAGTACGCACTGGAAATAAGAATTGTGAGTTAACTCTGTATGCGAACTAGCAGATGATGATAACGCATCTGAGTTTGGAAGCGGTCATAACCCTGGATCCCGGGCAACTCCCACAGCCAGGTATGACGACAGTTTACAAGCCTCATTAACCTCATGCTTTTCCCTCAACGTCTACTTCTTGAAACTAATCATACCGTGTTATTTAACATGCTTCTGAGATTACTTATCTGGCAACAGTATGGTTTATGCTATTTTCTGTTTGCTTTGGGCAGCACTAAAATTTTATTGCGTATGATATGATTGTTTGGATACGGGTTCTTGTGTATGATACGTGTGCGAAGTAATAGATGTTTGTTTACCTTATTTATAACATCCGTTCGTAACCACGCAACTGAATGACTTGCCGCTGCATCAGTATAGAAGTTCAGAGCTCTGTTTTATGCAATTTGTGCAGTGCTGGAAATAAGAAACAAGCGTCAGCATATTTCTACAGCGACAGCGAGGAAGAAAATGTTCTCGAGTGAAACTTTGAAATTTCTCCTTACGTCTCAAGCGGGCATGTAGAGATGTTCATTGTGGAGCTGCAACTCCATCGAATATCAGTGGTGTCATGAAGTGTGCACAATGTCTTCTATTTTTCAGCTGTTATGACATTGTACTCAGGTTTCAAAGTTCAGATGTACATTTCGTACTGGACATGCGTAACTCGAGGTTTTATACGTTTTACGAATTCCCTTTTGGAAACCTCGGAGTTAGCACATCGTCTTTTCATCTGTCTTGTAATTTTCATAGTGTTAACCTGGAGTATTTATTTTTCAAGCTGCAACATGCTTATGCTCAAAAGTTCCTAACGATCGGTTCTATTTTTATCAATATCTTTCAACATTTCACATTTCAATTTGGCCCTGCAGTGCCCTTCATGTGGATTCTTTGAAACCACGTGGAATTCAAGACTTCTTTGATCTTGCCCTTTAACCTAGCATAAACGTACTGCTCTTAGGCGAAATGAGAACTCAACTAAGATGTTCGTAGGGACTAGGAGCAGCACTCCAGACCGTATTCATAGTTGTAGATTTATTTTGCTGTACCCGTAATCATGCAAAATAACCATGATCACTGTTTATATTGTCATTTCTTCTGTAGCGTCTGAGCTGTGCATTTGTCAACCTTGTGGCAATGAGTGACCCATAAGGATTTAAAATAAGAAAATCTTCACCATCAGATTTGAGATGTCATGCTTCTTTAAATTGTGCTAGGTCAAGGTACACTTTATTGCTCACGTGGCTACAACAACATTCACATCAAATCGGTCAAGAAATCTGGACGACATGCTTAGATTGGATTGTGAAGAGCTTCATCAAAAGCAACGGTTACAACACAAAATTGAGCAGGTTTTGCGGGACGTAGTGAAGGACCATGGCAAAACGGCCTGCCTGGTAAGGTAATGTGAAACTCTGAATTGTATACACAATTGACTGCTCAACTCTAGGCAAAGTTTGATGTTGTTTGGTGCAGGTTCCCTTTCTTTGGTACATGCAACAGAAGGAAGATGCGGTGGACTTATAATTGCCCTTGAACAGTGTTGTAAAAAAATCAAAACACGGAAGACAGTTTTGCCAAACATTTTCTGTTGTAAATGGAGATTTCAATGCAACATCATTCGTGTTGTGACATGCTCATTTTTTAGAATTGTTTTTTAAAAATTCAAGAGCTATTTTTCAGCATCAGGAAATACACAACCTTGGAAGTCGCACAAGTCTTCAACATACCTCTACTCATCTAATTTTTGTGAAGTTGGATATGATGAGTAGGAGAACTCTACTTGGTTCGATGCAGTATTCAAGGAGTCAAGTTTTAAAACTCTGAGCAAGAAATTGTAAATGGTAAATGCAATTAGTGATAGAATGGTACAGAAGCTCATTATTTTTGCAATAATTATTCACCAAAACTTGAAATCAAAGTTGATACTTCAATTGGTAAATTAGGGTGACCAATTTACAAATTGACAATCCTGTAATAATATGTATTATAAAATATGAAATGAAAGTTTATACTGTTATTTGTGAATCCTTTGTAATGTTCAATTAATTTGAATGAAATCAATTCTATTAATATATCTAAAATGCTGTCTCCATATTAAAAAATTAACATCAATTATTTTGGAATTTATTAGGGTTACACAAACATTTGTTTCAACATAAATTGCTTGTATGTTTGAATATTGTATATTTCATGATGATGGTTTGGTCAATGAAACACAAAAGGTGTCAAACATAGTTTCAAAGTTCCCATGATTAAAAAACACCTGCATTGTACACAAATAAGGAAACAATAGGAATTCTGTAGAGCAACTGCACAAATCCAGCAGCATTGTTTCTTGAACACTGTACTCAATACTTGAACATCACTATGTACATTAACATCATATAAGCTTGTGCAACACACTTGAATTCAAAACTTGGTTTCAATACATACCCAACCAAAATCTTTAACGGAAAAAAATTAATAAAGATAGATGAATGGATCAGCTGCACTTCTTCAAATAGACACCAGAGAGCTTTTGAAGTCCATTGCAGTCTTCGGAGTGGGCGAAGACCCCCAGTCTTGCAATATCCTCTAGATTTGTCGGTGGTCCCACAAGTGGTGACAGTATGAGACTCCAAAGTCAGCTTAATCTGGCATAACCGACCATTGCGGCGTGGACTGTGCCTCTAAGTCAATCCAAGACTTTGTTTCACAGACAGCCAAACTAAGCACGCATTTAATACATTTGTCTTTCTGTACCATAAAGTAAAAGGCCAACATTAATTTTAGAACAGCTCACATTCAAAATTGGCGGATGGATGAAGAAGCTAACACTGGTTGGAGATTGAACAATTGTGGGGTTTGTGGGTAGTAATGTTACCATTTACAAAGAATAATTTCAATAGTCAGATAGTACATTCAGTTTTCCAAGTAAAATATTAAATTACACTGAATTAAATTAAAATTTTAAAAAATATTAGTAAATAAAGACATAGGCAATCTTTATTTGACTTCTTTATATTCTACAATTTATCTGAATATACACCTAATTTTGTTTGGCAAATATAAGAAGAGTATTTCTTTTTAAAAATACCATTTATGATTTCAATTCTTTCTTTGGAATGTTGTTTTATTTTAGATCCATAGATCTTAGATGGTAGTTGATAAAAATAAAAATAAAAAACCAAAGACTACTAATGCTTTTAAAATGATGCACTATTCAATAATTAATGACATTGTATTTTTATATAAACTTTGGAAAACTTTACAAAGTTGAACTTTCTTAGACTAAAATAAAGAGGTCCAATAGATTGGTGTATGTACCATGTTTAAGTCTTTTGTATTGACATGCAATTCTAAAAATAAAATATGAATTATATATTTGACCTCTTAATTACACAACTTGTATTAATCAAGCTACTCCATATTAATACATACATTCTTTTGATTTAGCATCTATGTAAGTTAATTGCAACCACTTAGTTCTATGTTTGAAATAGTAGCTCCATTTTTATAATTATTTTTTAATCTAAGTATTTAATCATTAGAGGCAATATAAGAAATATAGTATATGATTGAATAAACACTACATTGGCCTTTTTATACGGTAGAGCCTAAATTTGTGCATAAAATTATAAAAATATTTATTTTTCTCAACCAACAAAAAAATAAAAAGAATCTCATTAAATTTGATTTATTATTTTATAATATATATATATATATATATATATATTTTTAATTTCCAAATAATGTCAACTACTTGGACTAACTAATCAACTCTTGTAATTTATCATTAAACCTTCTTTGTATCGGTTCTATTGTAAGCCTTGTTTCTTAAAACAATTCTATTAAATAAATAAATAATATTTAGACTAAATATATTTTAAATTAGATAAATATTTTATTCTTATTTCCACCAAAATTCTATTTTAAATATATGTAAACTTAGCAAATTACAAAAGATAAAGAAGACTCTTTTGTTTTGTAAATTGTTAGCTAATTTTTTATATGTGGTTGAAAGTTAAAATTTGTCTCTCAACAATAGTATGTAATATTTTGGCTTTTAGTTTTTTATAATTACTATTTATAGATTTTATATCTTAAAAGAAATATCTCAAATAGGTTACAAGTAATTTTGATTAATTTAAGTTTTTAATTTTTTTAATTTTTTTTTATCTATTAATTCTTAGTCTAAAAAATATTTTAAGAATTAAATTAATTATTGATAGTTCAAGATTGTATACTTTTGCAACTATTTTTTATAAGTATAATTTATATACTTTATAGATAAAAATATATATTTTTATACTATATTCACCTTATTTCTCATTAATAATTATTTTTTTATTTAATAGCTTTGAATATTAAAGAATTCTAAAAAAAACAACTACCAACTTTAGAAGTAAAGTTAAAAATACTTGAATTTAGTATAGATTCTATCAATATATTTTAATTAGTATATTTAATAAAAATAATACTTTATTATTTTTAAAATAATATTTTATTATTTTTAAAATAATAAAATGATAGTTTATGTGGTTTATTTAACTATCCAAGTATTAATAAAGATTTAGAAGGCTCTTTAAACTATAAGAGTCTTGTAATGCAAAAACTCTTAAAAATAAAATTATAATAAGTCTTGGAGGCAATTATCTTAGTTGATACAATATTTGTATGTAACTTTCTTTCTTGTAATATTTCTTGCTTAGTTGTTGAGACCAATATCAAAAATGGTCTTTTCCATTTATTTTTACTTATTAAAAATTTATGCATGAAAAATTTTATTCTTACATTTAAATTATAATATGATGTGTAAATTAAATTATTTAGCTCTATAGTTTTTACAATTACTTTGTTTTAAAAGTTTTTATTACTTCCTTTACATCAATCAATATGATATTTTTATTTTTTGTTTTTGAATAAAACTATTAGATCTATCCCATATTTGTTCTTACGTGCATTTTGTTGTAAGTTAGGTAGTTGTTTGTTATTGTTTATTTCTTTTTAATGTCTTTTTTTTATATTTTTGAATATATTTTGAAAATTAATTTTATAAGTTATATCATATTATTTTTTAACTTTACTTTTATTGATAAATTTTTTTTATGTAATGTAAGTGTTTAAGCTTGTTATTTATCTTACTAATTAGAATGTTGTTAATGTACGTGATGGTAAATAAAAGACTCAATGTGGCTCTAAAACAATTTCTATGACTTATATTCTATCCAATTAATACTTGAATAACTCATGCAATTTAATTGTGTGTCTTGCTTGTGTTTTAAGTATCTTTTTGATATAGACTAATTAAAAATCATCCTTACAAATAAAAATTAGTTTCAAAATACAAATTGTCTTTTGAATTGATTTATTCTTTGTTTAACAACATTAACTAAGTTTTTTCTTTTATTTCCTTAAATACTATTTTTATCAACTTCCACTACAAAAATAACATAAAAAATCTTATTACAATCAAGAATAATTAAGATATTAATAATCAATTCTATTATTTTATAAATCTTCAAAAGATTAAAATAATGAATTATAAGTTTTTATACATGCAACTGTAGCAAAAATTTGTGACTTTTTTTAAAGGAGTTTTCTTTTGCTACAAATCTTGTTGAACTGTATTATAGAAATTATAGATTCCATAAAATTTAATTCAGTGAATTTATTCCAAACTAGAATTTTTTTTAATCTCTTAATATATAGAATATTTTAAAGCACTTTTTAAAAGTATATATGTTTTTTTCCTTATTCTTCTTTTATTTGTTTTATGTTGCATATAAAGTTTTATTTTTATGTATGTACTTTATTTTACAATATCAAAGTTATTTTTATGTATGTGCTTTATTGATATTGTATTTTTTTTTAAATCTTTATTTTAATTTATATGGAATTTTTTTTATTTGCATCTTTAGGATATTAATCCTTTTAAATAAAATAAAAAATTAATTAATAAATTAGTATTTATTGTATCATCATGCAAGATTTTTTTAATTTATTTATATATTGTCTTTAAGGATCACTCTTGTATTATTACCATATCTTTATTTATAGCTAATATGTCTAATTTTTATTTATGTTTTATTTTTATATCTTATGTCTTTGTTTGATATAATATAGATTGTCTCTTTTTTTTTATTTTTTTGTTCTTAATTATTATTATTATTATTTGTAAGAAATATGACTTAGTTTGATTTGTTATTTTTATTTAAAACCAAAAAATAAAATATAAAAGAAAATAAACTAATCATTCTCTAATCAAGCATATTATATTTAGAAAAAATCTGCAATAAATAGGTAAATTTTTGTAATCAAATCTAATAGTCTACATAAAATTGTTTATTAGATTAATAACTTTATTTCTATGTGGAATGGTTCATTAGATTCAAAAGCTAAATTTTTATTTTTTTATTTTTTGTGTGTATTAATATCCTTGTATCTTTTAATGATGTTTATTATAGGTTAAGTAAGTTTTAATATATTATTACAAAATTTGTCTTTTATTTCTTTTATTGTAATCTACAACATGTCATCTACAAGTAAAATTGGCTATGCATAATTGTACTATGAATGTGTTAAAAAAAAGTTTGTATACTTCTCTAGATGTATGATACTTGCAAGAATTAGACTATTTTATCTCTTCTTTTATATTGCCTTTGCTAGCATCAATATTTTGGTGTTATATAAATATATATATATATATATTATGCCCCAGTATATGCTCCAGTAGTCTGCGTTTTCGTTTGTGTCACAATTTTGAAAAATGATGCCAATATTTGTTGATTTATTGAGGTCATCCTATCTAAGGTCATAATCATCTTGATCATCATCATTAAATGTTATTCTAGTTTTGTGGGATTATGGGGTCCTATGTCTTTCATGAGAATGTTGACCGTCCTACTAGTAGTGCATCATCTTCTGAATGCAGTTATATAGGTGATGACTTTTTGTTGGAGAGTGGATTTCATGTTGTATCACAAAATGTGGGTACTTCTCTTGTATATGACAGAGTGTCTAGAACTAAATGGGATGATGTGGCATTTTCAGAGTTTACAGATGTTGTGCATTATTGTCTTGCTTCAAGGGAAAGTGCTTTTAGAAATTTGGTTCTTATTATAACAGCTGGGCATGAGATGTTTAAGAGAATATTCTTGACGAGGAATAGGCTGCTATCTCTTTCAGATAATATACATAAAGGACTAGATGTAGCATTGTTTATGTTGAAGGCTAGACGTTATACTAATCTATATGAAGAATATGATGGTCATGAGGAAGACTGGAACAAAAAGTATGGACATGGCATGGGAGAGTTTAGCATCTTGACTAGTATGTTTGAGATTGTCTATGATAAGCCTAGGGGTGCTAAAGGTGGCTATATCTTCAGCACTGCTTATACCAGATGTCTTAAGGTCTTGGAATGTCCTGAGTATTATGGTATGTATGATTGTTTCTTTAATTGCATCCATCATATCATACAACCTGATATCTTTTTCGATATAGCTTTAATGAGGAATAAGATGAGACTTAAGACTACCTCTGAGGTGACTATAAGATCTATAAGAAGATTTGAAAAGTTTACTAACATAAAGGTTGTTGTATATGTTGATAGTGTAAAAGATGGAAGGCCTGTTTCTCTCTATTGTAGTTCTTTTGAGTCAAACTATAAGGCAATCCTTGTATTACATAATGCTCATTACTACATATATGATGGACTAATAGAAGATATTAACATGAGAGATAGTATAAGTTTTAACTATGAAATGGGCTTGGATTATGAAGGTTATATGTTCTATGATATGGAAACTTACGCAGAACCTAATACCTTTAAGATGATACCTTACATGATGTCTTATGTATTCTGTATGGGTGGGGAGCAGACAGAAGGTATTATAGGTAAGGATACATTAGATGATGATATCTCTATGGATATATTTAAGATTATACATGAGCATGTAGGAGATAAGAATATCCTGTTGGTAGGTTACAATAATGGTGTATTTGATGATTACATACTTATGAAAATACTAACATCTAAAAGCAAAGAACTTAAAGGTACTGTATTAGACAGTCATGGTAGAGTATTGCAATTTAAGTACAACAATATGAGATCTAAGGATCTATACAAGTTCATGTTATCATCCTTGAAGAATGCTACAATAGGTTTCAAATGTAATGTCTCAAAAGGATACCTAGATCATGCAATAGTACAAAGCAGTGTTTATAACAATACCTTTGAGCTATACATGAAAGATAATGTTGACAAGATAAAAGACTATGCTATAAAAGATGTATTATCTCTAAAAGAGTTGTACTTCAAGGCTAGAAAGACTTTTGAATCTATAGATTCAAACCTCTTGATAGACAGGTCTTTGACATTATCACAGATGTCTATGTCTGCTTTTAGGTATTCCTTGTCTACTATTCATAAACTTGATGGTATGACTATCAAGTATAAGCTTCCAGTTATTAAAGACCCTGTATTTGACAAGAAGATAAGACAAGCTTTAATAGGAGGTAGATGTCAAGTCTTTAATGCTATGGAAGAGAAGCACTATGATGTGCAGTCTATAGATGTAGTATCTTTATATCCATATGTAATGATAAATAAAGAGTATCCTTATGTTACTAAAGTATTGGATACCTCTATAGGTACATGGAGCTGTGATAATATAAAAATAAAAGAATCTAGTACTATTTATGATGATAAGATAGGTATATACAAAGTCACAATAACTAGTCAGCCGAGAGATAAGATAATACCTTACAGAAATGAAGATGGTACACTAGATTGGGATCATAATAAAGAATTTACATGTTGGAGTGATAGTATTAGTTTAAAGCTTCTTAGAAGGTATAATGGAACATTTAAAGTACATGAAGGATATGTATATAACATGAAGTGTGGGCCTATATTTAAAGACTACCTTGAACCTATCATGAGACAAAAGATGGAACAAGATACCTATAAAGACCTAAATAATAAGTTGTATAACCCTGCATTGAGAGAATATCTTAAACTTATCATGAATTCTTTAAGTGGTAAAATGGGATAGTTACCATTCAAAAAGAATAGTATTTTATGTGATGATATGGAATCATGTGATAGGTTTATTAATAAGCAAAAAGAAAACGTATCTGTTATATCTGTCAATGAAGGATTATGGCTATTAGAAAGAGACATCAAAGAAGAAGATCTCAAAATTAAGTCTCCCACAATCATAGCTATCATGATATATGCTTATGCTAGAGAGTACATGTATGATAACTTTATATCAAAGGTTGACTTTAAATACGGTATGGACACAGATAGTCTATTTCTCAGATCTGAGGATATAAGCAAAGTAGATCTGTTATTGTTTGAAAACAGTCCAGGACAAGTTAAGACAGAACTTCCAATAGGCGTAAGAGGTATATATGTAGCCAAGAAAATCTATGCTAACTATACAGTAAAGAATGGTATAGAGAATATTGTAAAGTTTAGATTCAAAGGGGTATGTAGTTCTGACAAGTATATTCATAAAGAAACTGTGGACTATATAATGGGATTAGTTGTAAACAATGACTATAAAAGACTTTCTAACATATGGAACACTTTACCATCAGCCTACTGTATAGACATGTTAAGAGAGATGTTAAAAGATCATCAGGTACATATATTAAGTAGTCAGATAAAGAGAAGTTTTAGGGGTACTAATAGTACAGAAGCATTTAGTATAAGAAGCAAGTATATAATCAGGGTATTTCCTTCATTAGATGTCATAAGAGATCACGGTCTACTATAATTGCTTACTATACTTATGCTTTATACATTTATATGGGAAATATGAACCTTTCCTTATAAGATAAGCTGTATGTTCTTTAGGTACAAAGTCAGAATTATATAATTCAACAGGCTTTCCATCCTTTAGTTCATCATCATATACTATTACCTTTATATATGTAGACCTTTCAAAGTACTTTATTCTTCTAATAGGAACCTCTATATTATTCTTTATTTTTAATATTCTTCTTGCTGCATCTAGATCCTGCTGTGGTACATCAAATCCCAGAGAAGCATCTATACTCCTAAAGAAACTATCGTAAGTATCATATCTAGATTCATCAACTTGTTTGTTTGAAAGATATATAAGAAAAGGGTGATCCCCTGCATCAGGATCTTTTGGTTTCTTTGGTTCCATAGGTTTAGTAGGTACCCAAGGAGGTACAACATACTTACCAACAACACCATGATCCTTGGTATCATAGTTGGTTGTAGCTATATGACTAGTACACTCTCTTCTAAGATACCTGATTATATCAGCAGAATCTTTATAATCTTTAGGCAAACCTACAGGAATAGAGTCTATAGAAGTATTCACAAGCTTCTTATAAACCTCTGGTACTTCTTGTTCCTTTAAACCTACTTGCTCTGACAAGGGCATAACATTTACTATAACTTCAGGCCTCTCTACTTGTAATAACTTCTCTTTGTACTCTTTTATAGCCTTCTCACCATTAATACTACACACTTTAGCCTGCCTCTCCATCTCTTTATCAAACCTGTTCTTCTGTTGTTCTTCAATCATAGCACTTATTACCTTCATAAAATCCATAGAGTTGTGCAGCTCTGATTCTACTATTTCTTCATTCTTTACTTTCGATACTTCATTACTTATCGATACAGTTAAAGCACTAGCATCTTCAAGCTCCCTTACTGTCTCTGTATGAATAGAATCTCTTTCGATAACAACACTATGACTATCTTTAGACTTATAAGGAGGCTTATAGTTGACATGCCTCTTACAGTATACAGAATTAGCCTTAGCCTTATTCCTACAAGGAGTATCTCTCAATGGACCATACAATACTGTACCCTTACAATAGTTGACCTCATCATCCTTTTGATTCTTAGCTAATACAGAAATATCATAATTAGAATGATAACCACAATAGTCACTACAATACTTAGCCTTACGTCTACAAGGTGCTCCCTTCAATGCACCAGTCATTAGGACAGCCTTACAGACAGCAGGTTCCCCCAGTATACCATCAAACCTGTTCTGAATATTACTCGTAACAACTAAAGAATGATTATCAGAGCAATGCTCCTTAACATCTATATTAAACATACTAGACCTGATACTCTCAAAACTACTATCTATATATGCACAGATCTTTATCTTTTCAGCATCTAGAATACTGTTAACTAGCTTCAGAAACTCTATTGGAATCCTAGCCATACCATCTATAGACTGGTTCAGATCATACACCAAATCCATAATCCCACAAAACTAGAATAACATTTAATGATGATGATCAAGATGATTATGACCTTAGATAGGATGACCTCAATAAATCAACAAATATTGGCATCATTTTTCAAAATTGTGACACAAACGAAAACGCAGGCTACTGGGGCATAACACATTGTTATATAAATATATAAATGTTATAACTGTTATAACTATTATATAAATATATAAATATATATAAATGTCATAACTGTTATATATATATATATATATATATATATATATTAATTTTTTTAGTTTCAAATCAAAAAATATAATAAATAATTTTTTAAAAATTAATTATATCAAGAAACAAATTAATGAGAGCATGATATTTTATTATATAAATTTTTTTAAAGTATTAAAATATATAAAAATTATTCAAAGTATAAAATCATTTTTTTTACAATGAAATGTCCTACTAGTAGTTATTATCTATAATTGTTCAATAAGACCTAAAAGAATTTCGTGAAATTAGCTATATATGCAAAATGCCAACAAGAATTATATTCAAGATTACTATAAAGTTACTAAAAGCTTTTAGGTAATTCTTCACTAATTGAACTATAATGAGTAATAAATTTTTTAATTTGCAACCAAAACTAATTTAAGATATTTAAAGAGTATATAAAGAGTATTATTTTTAAAATAAATATCTAATATATAATTTTTTAATAGAAAAAATAAAATCTATTTGATGAATTTAAATGAATTGTGCATTAAAAATTAGAATATATATATAAATATATATATGAAGAGAAAGTAAAGTATTGATGTCTATTTTTATTCATAAAAAATTAAAATGATTCTATTATAATTTTTTTAATTGATATATTATAAAGTCAAGTAATTTTTAGGGTCATATTAATACTTATTGGGATACTTATTGTCTTATTTTTTTATTTTTGTAGATTTTGCATTATGTTGTAAAATCAAAAAAAGATGGTGGAAATTTCAAATAATATTTGAAGTTCTTTAACACTCTCATATTAATCTCTAGACTTAAGTTTTTTTGAATTTATTGATAGTGGAATGTATGTATGTGTGTGAATATGTATAAACAATCAAATAAATCAGTGTGTAGTCATTTCTACAGAATTTTATCTAAGTAAGTAGAATACACCATTACTATATTGGTATTGTATACATGAATAGTTGATTATTTTCATCTGAAACCAGTTGAAAATCTGATACAAAAAATGAACCAAACCAAAAACTTTGTGCATAAAATTGAGTGAATGCAATCAATGCAAATACAGTATGGATGAACAGATAATGCAATCTTTAAAGGTCTAAAAACCTTATTTCTTAACTTCAACTTCTGGATGAAATAAGTCTCATTTACCATATCAATTACATCTTGTCAAGGTAATTACACTGGAAGACTTGTTCAGATTATTTGTGTAAAACAGAAAATTTTGTACTTTCCCTGTAAAGTAAATTATGTAGTATATATATGAGTGCGTGTTTTCTGGGTCACCCTTTGTTTCCTCGGGTGAAGGGGGTAGGGGTTTCCACAGGGGGTTGACTTTGGTTGAACATTAGGTGGGGTGTTGTTACTTCTGGTGCTCCCCTCCCCCTTTTACTTTTCTACATTTCTTTTTTACTTTTTCGTTTTGTTGGGAGGATTTGTTAATGACGGCGTAATAGCCAATATGACGTCGCCAATTGTCATTCGGTTGAAGCAAGGGTGTTGATTTAGCCCTAATCCAATAATCTAATCCTTGCAGTATATGAGTCAGCATGCAAAACAGTTATGATTAAATGGAAAAGATTCCAAAATCTATGTGTTGAATAAAGAGGACTTGGACAAGTGCCAGAACCGGATTAGATCTTGTGTAATGTGAACCTGGTTTTCTTCTGTATCTTTCAGGCTTTTGGCAGTCTGTCCTTCAGTACAAGTAGCCTGATTTTTGTGTTGACGTGTTCTTTCTTTATGTGGGTTCATTTGATTATGAATTAAATTTTGTTGAATTGGGTTCAGACAAAGTGAATGGAAGTCTGAGCAACATTGACTCTCTTTGCACAAAGACACCCACACGTGACGAATGGATGGATGAATGTGAATGGAAATCATTCCATTTGCATGAATGTAATTGGGTGGGCAAGAGTGCAATGCTGGTACCAAATCTTTGAAAGGGGCTACCCTAGCAGTCTCAGATGGTGCAGTACTAGAGGCACAGGAGGGAGGGAGGGAGGGAGGGAGGGAGATGTGGAGAAAAAACAAATAATAAATAAAACAAATCCTATTTGGGTCTTCCAATACTTTTGGCAAGGGCAATTTGGATCCCTGGGCCAACTCAGAGAACATTGATAGTATATATATAGACATGGGGAGGTACCATAGCAAACTAACCTAGTTTTCCCAAACAGAGGCATTTGCAAATAGCCTCAACAACTCTCCCATGGAGGTTGTTGCAAGATGCATGTGCCAACACTAAAAGGCCACCTAGAGGAATTGTTTAAAAAGGAAAACACAAAAGAACAAGAAATTGAAACTACACCCATACAAACATATAAATGTGTTTATAAAGCATGTTGCAATCTAATTTAATAAGAAATTTTGTGTGCTACAATCTACAGCAAATAATTTGTAGTGAAACTTAGATTAAATACAGTAAAATCATATTTATTTTGCCAGTCGTGCAGCAATTTAGATTTGTTTTCAATGTTCATCAGATATACATTTAGATTTACATGTTCTCAGGTACATTTTTTTCTTAAAAAAACCATTCACAATACTATTCAAATATATTGTCTTAGTGTTTAAATATATGTTGCATATCCTAATATTTATATTTTATGCATATATAACCAACATAGTATTTTTGAAACTTCAATGAGATCTAAAGTTGCCAATACTCTACTAGATTACTTCACTGCAAATTTTACTTTACCCTACCAATCACAATTTTCAAAACAAGGAATTGTTAATTTTTACAGTATGAAGGGTTGAATGTAGACCAAGGCAATCTCAAAGTGGTTCTAAGTTCATTTGAACATCAATTCTTGTCAATCAAGCTCAATCCAATGCTTGAAAATGACAAGTGCATGTGTTTGGTCTGCATGCCACTTCTACTACTCATGCTTTTCTCAGTAGGAAAGCAGCACATGGAATGATTTTGAAAATATATATATATAATTCTAATTATATAAAATAGAGACTGTAGTGTTGAAGTTCAGAATGCAAAGGACTTGGGGGTGTCATACAAAACTGGAGCAAATAAGTAGGATGATACACATAATATTTAAAAGAATTATACAGGTCAAAATATTAAAAGACCAAAACTAACAACAAAAAAGAATCCAACAAATCCTAAAAAACTCATAAATTTGATTTTCATAACATATTTTGTCATGTGAATAATGCTTGGTGGTTACCATATCCTAAACCATTCTCAACACAAGCCAATGAAATAAGAACCTTTTTGCAATAATTGCCATTATATAAGATTCCATGTCCACTATGCCAACTGTCTTTACTCTCCTTCTCTCATAACTCCATAAAACCCTAAAAACTTCCAACAATGTCTGTTTCTTCCTCTTTAAGTACCCTCCAATAAAAGTAAGAATATCACTTCCATGAACCATGATTATATATAAAATAATAAACATGAATGATAAACTGTGTGATTCTGTCCAAGTAGGGAGACAAGCATGGGCAGATGATGAGCTTTGTTGAGTGAAGTGCATTTATGAAGCTCAAACGACCAAAGCCAACAATTGCAGATGCCCTTGAAAAGAAAGATATAAAGGTTGAAAGTTGTGGCCCCTTAATTCATGGTGACCATGACCTAAAGTCAAAGTCTCCAAGACCTGTTCCTCTCTTTGCCTCTCCTCTCATTAGCCCACATGTACATATCTATATATGTATGTCTATATGTACACACATATACAAACCTACTGGTATACAGACATATATGTATATGTATACACCTGCCCATGAGTAGTTGTTTGCTTGAAAGGCCAAGCTTGGGATTGCTAACACTTGTCATGGGATGAATGGGGGTGCAGTGGTGATACTGGATGCCATGAGCCACATTTTAAGTATGTATACAGACTTTCTGGTATAATTATCTCTACCAAATGGTCTTTTGTCATCCCACTTTCAAGGAAATGAAGCCATGGTGAAGTTGAACTTACCCCATGTGGGTGTTCATTTTTGCTTTTTTCTTTATTCTTGCTTGATACTGTGGGTTTATCTACAGGTTGTTTTAGAAGTTGTGTTTGATGGCTGCAAAAGAAGATGGTTTTATGGAAATTTTTGAGACTATGGGATATCACAGGATTTGATATTTTTCTAGCGTATATTTGTGGTGCAAAGTGGTTCTAACAAATAAAACTATACAAATATTCTTTAATAGAAGTTTAACCTTTTGTTTATTTGTATGGACAAAACAACCTTGCTGAAAATTAATACAACAAAGAATGCCCCAACACTTAAACACAACAGCAACTATGATTTCAAATTTGAAGTTAATTTTTGGGGCTTTTAATTTTTTTCAAATCAGACATAGAATGCCCCAACACTTAAACACAACAGCAACTATGATTTCAAATTTGAAGTTAATTTTTGGGGCTTTTAATTTTTTTCAAATCAGACATATATAATTCTGCTTTTCATAAAATAATCATGGAAGCAATTCAAATTACAAATTTCAACCAACTGTTGACTTGGAAATTCATTTCATTCTTTACTCATTTGGTGATACAGAATCAATTCACATTGACATAAAAATGGTAGTAAGATGACTTCTCCTCACATATTCAAAAACAAAAATACAGAAAGAGAATCAATCACACCACAAAACAGCAAGCTATTTTATACACATTTTGCATTTCTCAGAAATCATTCTTAAAAGAATGTCAGATCCACAGTCCATGTCTCTTTTCCTGCTGGCAAGAACACTTCAACAAGATGGATACAACTCATTCAAACATCACACACAAAAAAAATGAACCATTTGAACAGAGCACCACCACCACCACATTCCACTAACAACAGAAAGCCCTTATCTGTATAGTATAGGTATCAAGAATGCTACATCCAAGGCATAGGAGGGAGGGAGGGAGGGAGGGAGGGAGGGAGGGGGATGCCAGCGTGGCAAGAGGGAGGAGGAGGAGGCGGGGAGAGGGGGGGAGGCGAAGGAGCCACGGAGTGGGGGGTGGGGGTGGGGATTGGACCCCGCGGTGGACACACGGCGGCTGCTCTTAATGACGCACACCCACGCTGACAGCCGAGTTGGACACGACGCCCCAGGATTTGCTCACATCCACCTTAATTTATACGGCACACAGCGGCATAACTGCACTCCGATGTAGAGCCTGATGATGCTCTCCCGCTACAGTGGAAGTAGTAGTGCCACGCCATTCATCGCCCGCGCTCTCACGTAGCAGGCGTCTTCGACGAGGCTGACCAGCGCCACCTCTCCTGCCACCCACCCCGCCTCTGCCTCTGGCACATACTACAAATCTGCCACTGCCTAATCGGATTTCCTCATGCTCATGCTTGCTCGTCTTGCCTGCTTTCCCAAGTACCCGCCTCTTATTCTCGACTCCTACCCCCCACCCCCTGGCATTGGCATTGGCATTGGCATTGTCTTTTCTTGGTATAATTGTAGTTTGCAGGTTCGGCACACCTTTCGTCGGGGCGTTTCATGATTCAGGACGTGACGAGGGCTTCTGTGAGGTTTATGGTGAAGTGAGCCGCAGACGAAGGAGCTTCTCTGGGTTGTCATTGACCGTGGCAGTGGCGACGGTTTCAAGTTAAGGGTGTACGTGGCGTGGGAATTAATACCCGGACGTGGAGTGGCGGAGTTGCACCGCGGCGGTGAGATTGTGTTTCGAGTACGTGGGAGGATTGTCTCTCTTGTTGTGTCGTCCGTTTGAGTGTGTGTCTGTTTGGTGTCTTGGTTTGGAGGGTGCTGCTTCTGCTGGATACCTGGAGCTTTGACCCGTGATGAGTTTTTGTGGATTTCGAGCGTGTGTTTACGAGACTCATGCTCCGTAAGTGTAGTCTTTGGGAATTGGGAGTTGGCTCCTTAATATCTTCTCAATTGCGTAAGGCTTTATTTCTGCTCCTGTAACGTACATGCGACGACTCTGTTCTTGGGTTATTTTGCATGGATGAAATTCGGTTTCTAAAATTTTCTCACCGTATCCAGACGTCTTAGACGCTTGACGTTGGTTCTCGACTAGCTGCATTGTGGATCCACACAGAGTTTCTTGATGTGGGAAAGGAGCGACAGTATCTTTTATTTGTTTTAATGTATAAAATGTAATTGCAGAACGGTCATAACTTATTTCTGTTCGCATGATTTTTGGGGTAATCCCTTAGCACTATCTCTTATTCTTTAATCTTTTTACGAATACGGCTTGTGCTCTCTGCTGGTTGAGCTAGCAGAAACGTGCAGGTCATCCCCCCCCCCCCCCTCTCTCTCTCTCTCTCTCTCTCTCTCTCGAGAATGGTTGAGACTTGTTCTGGGTTTTGACGTAAAACTTTCTTAGCGTAAGTGACGCTCTACTACGTCAACAGGTTATGAAGGAAGTCGCTCAGCAGTAGTCTTACATTCTTCTCAAAGTCTTTCATCTTAAATGACGTGTTCGAACGTTAATTTGAATTAGATGTCCTTTGAACAATCACATATAGCTTCAGTGTGTACTAGCCCTGTTACAGCCCGTCAGGAGGTGTACCAACCTGTTAAATAGTTAGGGTGCTTTAGTCTCGCACACAATCTCCATTATCGATAGTCCATGAAACTTTGACGGTTATGGTGCTTTGAGTTGTTGGATTTTAGAGATTACTGAGAATGGTAGAATGGTACATATTCCTCGCCATTGATGCAATGCTCGAAGAAATGTCTCTGGACTTTTATGCTTTGTCGTTGCTTGGGGAAATCCTGTTAGTACTTGTGTGTTGCTTTCGTCTTGTGTTGTCTACATTACAGTTACTTTTCTGTTATTCGCTAAATTACAATGAAGAGCTTTAGTAGGGATGTTGAAATATATGTGGTTATCTTTTGGATTTGTTTGACAGGTTTCTGTTCTTCGAGGAATCAATTTGCATAAATGTTGCGTTACGGAGGCTTTCAGGCACTATGCCTGGCGATTACATTCCTGTGGCAATATTCAGCGGCATGGGATCTGGAGCCTCCTGCTGGTTTTAGGTGCGCATTCTTGTTGACCCGTCGATGTAAACGGGTTCGCGTCTTTTGTAGAACTTGATTGGTTCGAAGGGTCATGGTACTGAAGTCGTTTAATGACTTGATGGTGTTGGGAGATGATCGCAAATCATCTCTAGTATATTCTGAAACCTTCATCTATGGACATAACTAGGTCTCATATAGAACTCAACTGTTACATTCAGAATAGTTCTCATTTTTGTGGTATCTCCTCGATGCAGCAAGTCACTTACCACCTCCATCGACCAAGGCAAACAGATGTATACTTGCGACAGTGGTATTTGGCTCAAGTCAGGATCCTCGGCATACTTGGTCACCAACAATCCTCAAAATGGCGGTCTTGTAAGAGCTGGGAATTATGAGTCTACTGCGGACCCCACAACCAAACGATCCATCATGAAGTGGACAATCCTCAATTCCCCTAGCGACGCGATTGAATCAGGAGATCAGACCAGTAGTGTTACGGGTATGGGTGTTTCGGATGAAATTTTTTCTTGGTAGCTTTTGAAAAGTACATGAAACTGCAGTAATTATTCCGTGAATCTCGTGTTTAAATAGATGGATGGATTTCACAATTGGTCTTTGAATTGCAGGAGTGGCCATATACTCGCAGAATACTTCTGATGACGCAGTTCCTGAAGTACTGTACGAGACGACGTCTCGCCAGGGAGCTGGTGCAGCTGCCTTGGTTACATACATTATGATGACTCAAACCAAGGGTGGACAAGCTCCACATTCTTCTTTGTGCACTGAAGATGATACTGTTATTGACGTGCCCTTCGATGGTTACTTTGAATTCTATGTTCAAGATAGGCAGCCGCCCCCCTCCGTACCTGCGGAGCTCAAGCCGCCTGCTCGGGTTGTTCAAGGGTTCTTTGTGAAAGGGAAAATGGTGTACAGATTTGATGGAATGAAATGGCATTCTCAGGGTGTCATTGCCACCATCTACAATGTCGCTGGCGGTAATGCTGTCGGAAAATTCGGAACCATTAAGAAGCCTGATCAATACGGCAGTAACTTACGCTGGATTGTCGACAATCCAAATGGCTTCACACTAACTGGCAAGATTACTGGAAGTAGGAAGGTGTCTGACAATGGTGCTGCTTGGCAGCTTTATGAAATCACTACGAGCTCAGGGACAGTGTAAGTTTTCAATCTGGATTGTTACTCGAAACTATGGTTATCGGATTAATCGTCAACTTCAATCTTCCACTCTTTTGGTTAGTTTCTTGTATGCCCTATTCACTAAAATTCAGTTTTTATGATGTTAACCTTGTGTTACTGGTTAATGAAACAGGACTTCAATTGGACCTTTCAAATACGTGCAGTTGACTTCAACGAGAGGAGGTCTGGAGCCCAAGATCTCAGGCGGAGCAACACTCGGTTTGCTATGGAAGTCCAATTTCACAGGGATCTGCTGGTTCTACACCTAACTATTGTACGATTACACATACTGCTGTTCAAAATTGTTTGCGATTGCTGAGAGCCGTAGACAAAATAGCTCATAAAGAGAGGACGGATGGGTATATATAGGTACGTACTACAGAGGTATGCCAGCCGGCGGACAATTTCTTCTTGTCTGAGATGTGCTGCGCTCTCCTTCCCTCTATACTAGCTCCTGTAAAACTTTAGCCGGAAGTGTGTACGATTAGTTATATGACCATGTTTAAGTGTAAATGAATGGGTACATCGCCAGTGTACACTAGCAATACGCTTGTTACAATAATTCTCTTACCTGTGTGCACATCATCCTGTGGCCAATCAAACGATTTGCAGATTTTTAATGGAACTGAGTGATGGATGTGTGATTCCGGCATTATTTCCTGTGGGTACACAAGTCTTCTTCATATGGTGCGCTGCACGATTCATTTGTCATGCCGGTCTCTGCCTGCCCAGACTTTACCCAAACCATTCATCCGATTCTTCTTTCTTTTCTTTGACCATAACTATCCACTGTATGTGACTGTAAAATGACTGACATGTTGCTGATAAACATTTTTGTAATGCTAAGTTCAAAATAATATATTTATCAATCTAATTGTTTTTGCACATGCATATTTTACTTCCAAGTAAAAACATTCTAACACAATCAAACACTGGAAAGATGTACTAAAACCTGCATTCATTAATCGCTATACACTTATGTGGACGATATAGTTTAATAAGTAAATGAATAAACTAATCAATCATGCATAGTGAGTAAGATTCTGGTAGAATACGTGTAAATTCTATCCAACAAATGGTCAGATTTTTCCATAACATCATTGTTCACTGAATGTGCAATGAACATTTATCCTCAGTATTGATCAGTATATCATGTTACATCATCTAAATGATGTTACAGCGCATTTGGCTTTGTTTTGCATTTAAATTTTTTTGTACTTAGTCTTGATTACACATGTAAGCATGAAAACATGTAAAAGAAGAAAATCTTGCATTAGCTTCGCACCATTTTGTGCGCACATCCAAGAATTGAGCTAGTTAATGCAACATGTTGTAATTGAGATATGATTTTGATTTTATAATAAGTGTTCATTTACACTTACACATCAAAACAAATACAGTTTCAAACTGACATGTCCTTAGCAATTTAAAAGTAATCCATATGTTCAACAATCAAATTTTTTACAGTATCATTTCAAAATATTATGTAGGTCATAACATTGATTTTGCGTTGATTGTTTAATGTTGAATATATTTTGGTTATGATAAATTTGATTTCTTAAAAAGCTTCTAAAATCTTACATTTCTATTTTCTTAAACTAAATTTAACATTTTAATATTATATAAGTATATATTTAGAGTAACACAATTGATAATGTTAATGAACATGACTGTTAATTGATCAAATTAAAACTCATGTTCAAACAAACAAGACTTTATCAAAGCCACTGTGTATGTTGAAATTTGAAAAAAATATTATTTTGATTTTTTTAGTAACAAGTCTGAGTTCTTCATTTATTTCATATAAATATGAAAAATTCAAACATGAATTTTAATTTTGTGATATTCTTTTATTACTAGTTCATTAAAAAATTACATAAAAGAAGATATTGCTTAAAAATATAATCTAATGTAAATGTTCATGACAAAAAATCACATATATATATATATATATATATATATATAAAATTAATTTTTATTAAAATGATTTTATGAGTAATAAATGTTTTTTTTTGTTTTTTTAATCTAAGAATTGTTGTTGGATTCCATATGTAGTTTTAAGATTAATCCAAAAACAATTCTTAGATTAAATTAATTAACTTGTAATTCCATATGCATTGTATTCCTATTAGAAGAATTAATAATTATAACACACCTATATATGTATATATATACACACAATGAACATACAATGGAAATTAGTAAAAAATTGATTATTTTATGATTATTAGATTTGATATAGCATACAAGGTTAATAGGATAAATAATTCCATATGTAGTTTACAACAATTTTATTTTAAAGCATCAAGATTTATAATACAATATGCTAAATGTGATTTTTATTTTATTATTTTGTATAAAAAAGTAAAAAACATTTCAAAAGAATAATTTATATTAATACTAATTGGAAAAAAAAAAAACTTATCAGGTTAAATATTTTTTTGTTGTAATAGAAGTTCTAAAAAAAATTTCAGAGTTAACACCATATTATACTTTTAAATTTTTTTACACAATAGAAGTATTACATTTTTAGCAGCACTGTACAAAAATATGCTTAGATTGAGTTCTGTAAGAATCATAGATAAATCTCAATCAAAGATACTTATTTCTTATACTAAAGACCAAATTTATTAAAGTCTTGCAATAATAGACAACTATTATATTTGAATCAAGTAAAAATATTAAATGCCTATTAACTTAGCATATAATCCAATCTTCACTGCATAATTAAAAAATACATCAACTCTTTTTTGTCACTTCATTGGAAAGAAATTAAGAAGAAGAAGAAGAATCTAGATATATTTTAATTTTTTAAACCAATTAATACTTTTTTAAAGCCATTTAGTAGATACAAATTTAAAGAACATATATTAACATCAATAATCCAATTTTTTTAGCTTTATGGAAGTTATAATTTATTTTAAAAAAGAAAAAAATTATATGAAAAAAATGTTAGAACTTTTATATTTTTTCTATCTTCTATTTATCTTTAGAATTATGATAGCAGTTAATAAGAATACACAAATCCTTGTCTTGCCTCTATCTAATATTTATTAACTTATTAATGTATTAATATAATTTTGTTGGATGACATCTTCAATTATAAATACCAACACAAATAAATAATCATTCCACCATTTTGTCAGTATTACAAAAATATATATATATATATATATATATATTTTCCTTCAAATGCAAGGAACTTAAAGAAGCATCTAAAATTTAGGATTCTTTTAGCAAGCAATAAATACTAGAATTATCAATTTCTCAAAATTCTTCTATTGCTAAACATTTATTTTTTGTTTTTTATTGTAAACTTTGCAAACTATCACCACTAAAAATATACCCCAGTAGCCTGCGTTTTTGTTTGTGCCCCAATTTTGAAAAATGATGATAATATTTGTTGGTTCATTTAGGTCATCCTGTCTAAGGTTATGATCATCTTGATCATCATCATTAAAGGTTATCCTAGTCTTGTGGGATTATGGATTTGATGTATGATCTAAATCAGTCTATAGATGGTATGTTCATAAACTTCTATAGTTTTAAACACAAATCCTAAAGAATAAATTTTGAATCTTAATTTTAAAAAATAAAGTTATTATTATTATATATATAGATTTTAAATAAACTTTAAAACTTATATTAAAAAATTAAAATAAAACCAAATAAAAACTAAGACCTTATTAATATATAATAATGACATTAATTAGTTAAATAATATTTTAATATTTTTGGAAGTATTTGAAAATTTTGTATAAAATTTAGGAATTAACTAGGATTTGGGATGATATTGAGACAATTATTCAAATAGTTTTATTTTGTATTTAATTTGGGTGTTTCTTTATTATTAAAATCTAATTAATTCTATGGATTACTAGTTTTGATTGTGAATAATCTAACTTATACTATAACAAGACGTCTCTTGAAACACTCAAGAATAAACAACTTAGTTTAGAAATTTTAGTGATCATATTAAAAAGCTCAAACAATTTTATCAATTTCAAAATTTTAATCTACACATGAATATCTCGAGTCATACTTTGATATTTTAAAGAAATTACCAAAGAATCAATTTATTTTGGTGCATGAAATAATTGAGGGGATTTCAACTGGTAGCATTATGAATAAATAACTATAAGTATAATATCTTATTTTAGATTTAAATCATTTTAAACTTTCAAAAAACAATTGAAGAAATGAGCAAAGTCGATGTCAGCATGAGAAAGTTACACTACTGTTAACCACATACTTTTACTGTTAATTATATACTTTTGGTACACTTTTGGACTCCTAAAATGTAACCTTTTCCTTATTAATCACAATGAATACATGAGCAGAAGTGAATATAATTAGTGCACAATAAGCTGAGAAAAATATGTAACTTATAGATCCATAATGTTTTAACCATTTTCATTCTTTCATTTGATCCTCCAGACAAGAACTGAATCTGCAGATTGGAGTTTCTCAAAGAAGCTCATTCCTGTGGTCAGTTTATGGGGATGCAAGTTTGATTGTCTCCTTTCTGTGTGTTGTTTCGTTCGGTGTTTCATCATAAGAAAGTGAACATCCCACTCGGATCATTTAGAATAGAAAAAGATCATATTCTGTGAGCTAGAGATCTAGATTTGGCAGAGGTCGAGGTGGATGGAACTGGGAGCAAAGAGTAGGTTTTGTTTGCTCTTGCAGATGAAGTGAGTCCTGGCATGGATCGATGCATATTAAGATGATGGAGTTGAAACTATATCGGTGTCACTGTGGCTAAAGTGAAGGAGTTTTCGACGTATCTACTGCCACTAAATAGAGAATCGATGTGTATCGTCGCCATGCTGTAGTGCAGTGTTGCCTCTACATGAATAATTCCTACGATAGAATGCAGGTGTTGTCCGTTCTCTGGATCTTGTGTACATTTTCATCACATCATGTATCTCCACCGTAAAGTAATGTCTGTGAGTTGTCTACATCCGCCATTCCAAAGTACCATGCAAATTTTCGAGTCTTGCCAGGTACCTTCCTGAAGTCGAGTGCCCAGCCTCTGCAAACCTCGAAGAATGGTTGTGCCTGGCACTTGTTGCGTCTCAACTCTTACGGAGGCCTGAAGTGAGTTCCATGTTGGATTCTTCTACTGCAATTTATGTCTGGCGCTGGGTGGTTGTTTGTTCTGAGTGCTTGCTATTTGCTTGAGCAATGTTGATGTTTGTGTTGATTGTTGATGGAGTCTGGTGTGTGTGTGTGTGTGTGTGTGTTACATTGTGGCAGATCTCCCGGTGGGTCTTACAAAAATGACGTGAGTGGGGGCACCATGGGAGGCACCCAAATTGGCTGCCAGACAGAATGGGATCACCTACGGAGCTGCAATATCAGCAATCTTGTACTAGTTCTATCAAACTAGGCTGCGGCATGTTGTGTTTTCTTCGAGTTGGTTTTGGAATCGATGAGGTTTGTCATGCACCGATATGCTACCAACAATTTGAGCAATTTCTATGAACAGGATTGTAGTTTTGGTGACCAACAACTAAAGCATGCATGTCCGGAATATCTATAATTGCTGTCATATAAAGATTGATTTCCACTGCGTCCGCGATAAGCAGATGCAATAAGAGCAATCGGATTTACTATTCACTGAAATTCACTGCAGTTCATTGTTTTGCGACTTCCGCACGCTACAATGAACATTTGTAAACAGAAAATAATCATAATATCGCATGCATTCCAAACTCTTCTGAGGTATATGCGAATAGTCTTGTACTTACATTTTAGTTCAGTCCGTTGTTAACCCAGCTTTTCTTCTTTTCTTATTTCTTCTTTATGATTATGATTAATATTGTCATTGTCATTGTCAGTCTTTTAGTGTCCATCCACTTTGAAAATGTTTGTGGGTGATCAATCTAAATATTGAAGCAATATTTACATATATATATATATATATATATTTTGCTTGTGGTCAGGGAAGATGTTTAGCAGTCCAGAGGTCGTTGCATCACTAGTTTACATTTCATCAGAAGACTTACTATAAATGTTGAAAAGCCAACTAGAAGCTGCAAATGAGGGTTGAACAGTTGCCCCAAACTTTTGGTTTAGCTATTTTTCTGATGTCCAAAATCACTTTATGGAAAAAATGTGTGTATGTATATATAAATGTATTAGATATTCTTAAATATGTAATTTTCAAATAAAGAAAATAAATAATTCAGTAACAATTATAATACACACAATCAGTAAACTCGTTTTCTTTTATCTGCTGAATTCTTAAAATCTGTTCCAATACCATGTAATAAATTTCGTATAATATTACTGCAATTAATTTTCCTTTTACCATCATTTTATCTAATTTTGAAAATCACTGATATGACATCCATGTGTAATCGACAATTATAAATTTTAATATCATTCTAGATGTAATTTACAGGATTATTTTCAAAGGAAAATAATGTTCTCCTGTAACCAGCCCTCTTGGCTTCAATTGAGTTTGGTACTTCAATTATCTTGAAGCCAAGAAATTTTAGTTAGTTTGTGAGAAATGTGAACATGTGACAAAACTGGAAAAAATCATTTATTTCAAATTTTTAAATTCAATCCATTAAGCACATTTTCAGAGATATAGTAAAATGCAAGAAAAACAATCCTGGAATTAGATTGCAATATGTTGAGAACAAGGACTATACAGCAAGTTTACCATGAAACATCATGGTTTTTATTTTGAAATTTATTATTATTATTTTTTAAATCATTTAATAATAACTTGATAAGATGATAAAGGATATTGTTATTTTTTAATTTTAGTATAATTTAAAATATTCATTAATAACTGATGCTATACTATATCCACATTACTTAATTAATAAAATTTAGTAAACCAATGTCTAAAAATATTATTACTTGTCCAATTTAATTTGTTTTATTTTGTTTTTCTTTCCTTCTATTTGGAAAAAAATTACTGCATCTTTGTTTCTGGAGCACCACATTAGACAGATTGCTATAATCTTTTAAGATCTTAGAATATCCCAATTATGTAAAAGTTAATGATTTTTTAAAGAGTGTTTATTTTTAAATTTTTATAAAAGTTGAATAATTTTAATGGAATATTATATATCCCAAATGAAATCACTAACAATTTATCAAAACCATACTCTATAAAATAAACACTCTATTGTCAATGTCTCCATTAATAAGATATATCTCATAATATCTCAACTTCAAAACTATGTAAATATAATATTTATCATCTTTTAATTAATAAAATATTATAGATTTAAATTAAATAAATATTATTAGTGATTTTACTATAGAATTTTTAATTAATATATATTTTAAAATTTAGTATATTTCTCACCTATAATGAAGAAGGATATCTTAAACAGGAACTTATTTATTTTTATATTTTTTTAATCCAAGATTTTAAAAAGATCTCTTAAATTGTTATTTGTTTATTCTTATTTATTCAATTAAATTGGTATATTTTCTTCAAATATAGTTTGTTTTAAAATATATTTAATTTTTTTATATATTTAATTAATTAATTAATTAATTATTTTAATAATATATTTATAATTATAAAATATATTCTTAAAAAAATAGTAGAAAATATAATTTCTTTCTTTCTTTTAATTTTTATATTTTTTAATTATAAATATAGAGTAATATTACAAATCAATTTTATTATAATTTTTATTATATATAAAATTATTCATATATATATATTTGTTATTTTATATATTTTAATATAGTTTCTTTAAAGCCTTAATATCTTTTTTTAATCACAATTTATTAATCAATGTACCAAATTTTACCACCTATAGCTTAATTATTATAAAGTAGATTTTAAAGTACAAAAAAAAATATTTACATATTTTGGAAGTTCTTTTAGACTTTTAAAATAATAATAATAATATTTTTTAAAAAATATTATAATTATTATTCATTATTTATCTAAATTCATATTTATATCTATACTTAGAATTTTTAAAATTTTATAAACTAAAAATTATATTATTTATTAAAATCTAAAATATTCTTGCCATACTTACTTTTAAATAACTAATTTAGTAATTTATTAACCAATCTATCTATTAAATATTTCTTAATCAAACTATTTTATAATTTTTTTCTTGCTTGAATTTTTTAACAAGCCAAAATTATAATTTGTATTGATTTATTTAGTAAGTTGTGCCTTAACTATGGACTTCTATTATTTCCAAAACTATAAATAATTGCAATATAGAGTATAATTATATTTAACAACTTTTTTTTCTTGAATCCAAATATATATATTATTGTGCGTATTATCTTAATATTTTTTTATTAAATATGTTGATAATCTATTTAATAATATTTTTATTTTTATTATTTTAGAATTAAAAAAATTAAACATTATTTCTTTGAAATACATATATTTTATCTTATTCATGTCTTTTAATAATCTGAAAATTATTTAGAAGCATGTTTTAATATCATTTATTGTAATCTATGCTTATAAATCTCCAAAAACTAGTAAGAATTACTAATAAATCTTTTATATTCTATCTATATATTAATTTTTATTTAATTTAGTTTTAATATATTTTTGAGTTTTTTAATTATAAACCAAAATTAATAAATATAATTAGATAAAACAAGAGAAACAGACAAAATATTAAATTTTAGGATTAAACAATAAAAATTTAATGATTTAAGAAATAAAAATTTTAAAAATAAAATCATTAATGAGATTATTTCTAAAATATTATCTTTTTCAATTAATTTTTAGTGCTTATTTAAATTTTCTTTGTTGATTTAATAACAAGATAAAAATCTTAAGTTACAAATAGATCTAATTAAAACAATATACACATCACCTATCTGCAAACAAATAGAATAATTATGGTTTTTTTGGCAATGCGTACAAGCACATTATCAATATTTAGAAACATTCCTCAATGTCTCTATTTGATTTCTATTTAAAAAAACTGCAATTTGAATACTTTCTAATAGAAAAAAGACGAGTGAGTTATTTTAATATTTTTTAAAAAAATAACCAAATTATTTATATGGAGTAAATTTCAAATTATAAATTTTATAAGGAGAAATCAAGATTTAGATTTTAAAACCTGGTTTTGTATTCTTTAATTAATATAAAAATAAATATAGTTTTTTGCTTTTAAAGTGATTTTTTTATAAAAATTATTCTTTATAGATAATAATAATAAAAAATTTACTTTAGGAAGCCAAAAAGAGAAAAATAATAAATAAATAAATAAAAAGAATTTATACTACCATAACAAAAGATATATTAAATTTAAAATATTAAAATTAAAAATTAGAAATTGAGAGATAAAAGAATATGTATAATAAATAAATTAAGATACAAAAACAAACTTAACACCAAAAATTATCTTTTTTTAAGAATTTTTGTTCTTATAGACCATAAGTGATGAGATGCTATTTTACATAGCTTGTTCAAGAAAAAGAAATTGCAAAATATTGGTTTTTCTATTAGTTTTATAAATTTATATAGTTTAATCTTAATTTTTTTAATTATAAAGAAATTAGGTTCAAATTGATAAATAAATAATAATAATTTAATGTCATAAAATAAATTATATTGTACACAATAAGAACTATTTAATTAATTCTTTAAGTTCCTATTGTAATTTTTGGTACTTCTTAAAATTTATATAATAAATGATTTTACTTTTTATTGATATTAAATTTTAGCCTATTAGACATAATTTTATTGTGTAAATTTTAACATGTTTGTTGCCTTTAACTAATCTTCTTTATTTCTTTTAAAAATACTAAATAGATTATTAATATGTATTTGAAGTTACTTGATATGAATTCCATTATTTTTTTTGATTGATCTATTAGCATAGCCTCTACTTCACTATTATATCTAAGAAATATAATAGTTTAAGATTTGCTATGAAAATTTAATATAGATAATTTAAATTATTATTAAAAGAAAATTTAATCCAAACTTAGTTGACTTAATCTAGTCAAGTTAAGTATGAATACAATCTTTATACACAAATAATATTAAAATAGAATAATATTATCCTCTAAGATTGAATCTTAGAAGATATTAAAGTTTTTTTTCTTCTAGTCATCTATTCCATCTAATTATTATTTTAATTTGATTTTACTTCTTTATATTCAATAACTTCTTTCTAATAAAAAAAAAAAGCCTTTTTTACCATCTAATGCTAATCAAAAGTTGTGCCTTTACAAAATAATTAAACATGTAGTAAAATTTGTTTTAAAAAAAAATTCCCTTATTTCTTACTTATAAGAAAATCCTATAAGTTAAATAAATATTGATCTTTTATTAATCTAACACTTTCATCTTCTAAATTTGGCTAACTAGTCCTTTTGTGATTCTATAATATTACTTTATTTTATTTTAAAAATAAAACATCAATCTTTGATACTATATTTGATTGATATTATTCAATTATATTTCATAATTTAATGAAGTCATATTCTTAATACAAAAAATCTGAAGATTTTGTTATTTAAGTTATATTATATTTATAATATTTTTTAGCAAAAAATTATATTATTTTCTATTCCTTATTAAGTTGCACATTAATTTGGCCACCTCATATTGTCTTACTTTGTTTCTTTCCTTTTGCACATATCCATTATACCTTTTTTTTTCTAACTTTTCTAATCTTTTTTTAATTCTTCTATTTTATTTTATTTTTTCTAGTATTCTTTTTGAATTATACAAATCAGTCTTAATATCTAATTTTAGAATATAATATCTATATTAGCTTTATATTTTTTTAACCTATAGCTAGATTTTCTTTCTTTTTACTTGACTAAATTAAGTTAGATTAATTTACTTAATTTGGATCATATTTATTTATTTTAAAAAAAATTAAAATATAATATTAAAAATATATATATTATAGAAGTAGTATTGAGAAAAATAAATAAATAAAAGTTATACATGACATAAAAAAATTTAAAGATAATTTAAAATAAAGATAGTATAAGAATAAGTTAATTATAAAAATATTGTTGTAAATACAATCAAATTAAATATAAAGAATTAGAGCAATTTGTAATAAGAATATACTTATTTAAAAATTATATTAGAAAATTTATTAGTGTGATAGAAGTATAATAGTAAAAATCAAACTTTTTACTTAGAAAAAGACTATAGATTTCATTATAGCAATTGAAGCTTTTTAATGGATTATATAGCTAAAATCTTAAAAAAAGTATTAGAAAGTAAAAAATTGATCTTTATTTAATTTATACAAATGATCTTAGAATTAAGTAAAAATTATTATTTTTTATTGAATAAATTATTGATTATGTAATTAAAGATAGAAAATTTGGTTAACTTGAAGATATAAATGTGTATTTTTTTACTCTAAATTAAAAATATGTTATATAAAAAATTATAATTGAAATAAGATAAAAGCTCAGCTATATAAGTTTGGCATAGAATTCTTACTTGAAAAAGTATTTTTTAGTAGAAATTCCTTATATTTTGTCTAATCAATATATATGTATGTAATATAGTAGGCTTGTCTACCATTTAATTAAATGCTTCCTTAAGAGTTCTAAGAGGAGGTAAGGGCATTGCTCTTATAATACAATATATGATCTATTTGTTGGATACTTAAAAACTTTAGTATTTAGCTTGATAAAATCCTAATTATTTTTATGTTATCTATAATCTTAGTAAATTATTTTGTGTATATATTATATTGTATCTATTTTTTTAATAATTGATATTAAAGCATAATTGAGGTAGCACAATAATTAAGAAGATTTCAAATGAAAAAATTGAGGTAGAAAATTTTGGTAAGATGAAAATTTGAAACTGTAGCAAGTAAAGGAAAAAGATCTAGTTGTACAACAAGGACTATACAAGTTATTAAAAAAGAAACTTTCAAATAAAAATAACAAAGAATAAAAAAATACTGACCTAAAAAGAATAAACACAATTTGTTTGAATCATGAAAATAAATGATGAATAATAATATGAACAAGAATTTACTACCAAATTTATAAAAAAAAAATTAAATAACTTATATATAATAAAGATATTGATAAATTTACAATACCTAAAACAAAAATTATATATTTTATACATAAAAAAGAGTATAAGCTTGTTGGATTATTTATATATCTTCAACAAGATTGTTTGTGAATTGAGAAGTATTAATATCAAATTAGAAGATGAGAATAAAAGTTTGTTGCCATTGATTTTATTATCTCCATAATTTGAGCATTTGGTCATCACTTTTTTGTATAAAAATGATACAATAGAATTAGAAGAAGTCAATGTTATTCTCTCATCTAACAAAATAACAAAGAAGCCAACAAGTGAGACTTTACATTCTTAAAGTTTTTTAAAGAAGATATTATCTACCTAATGTGTTCCTACCTACTTCTACTTATTTATATTTACTTCAAAGCTAAAGGCATCTATTATAATTACTATGTACAAATTATATCCAATTTCTTTTATTGTTTTTATTAAAATTATATATATATATATATATATATATATATATATATTTAAATCAATATTTATCTAAGAATTAAAAAATTTCAAAAATAACCTCTTTTAACGTTTGGCCATCACTACATCAAGTCATGTACAATCAAGCAATTCAATGGATTGTGTGATTGGTAGTGTCATGAAAAATCATCTACTTGGATCAACAAGCTTTATGTAGTGTTTTCTATTTAGATTTTTGAATAGCTCATGCTATTATCCATTATTCCTAGCACCTGTAGCAAGTAATTAAATTGTTCATTTTACTTAAGGTTGAACATGCTTAGAATTTTTCTAAAATACTATTATATCTTTTAAAACTTAAAAATTCTAATGTCTTTTTTTTATTGCATTTTCTTGTATAGTATGCTCAATTTTGTGTTGCCTTTGAATAAAGATTAATTGTTGTCATTATCCATGTCAATTAATGAGTCTAGTAGTTGAAATGATCATACTATACTTTCTTTGGAGCTTTGTTGTCCTCCTATATTCAATTGCTGATGCTCCAAGATGTCCTTTTGTTGTTGCATCTAATAAGTGTTTTGTTCTTTGGTACATCTCTTTGTCTTTAGGTAAAGTTCATCTTTTTCTTCCATTAGGTGCTAATTATTAATTTTTCTTATATTGGCACCCAATTTTTTCTTTTTGTGGTTAAAGTTTACTATCTTTTAGAAGTCTACCACAATTCCTATACTATTGCTTCTAAACAACACTCTTACCTACTATGCAATTTAAAGTAATAGTAATTTTGTTTCTTTCTTACAAGTATCATATTCTAATTAGAATTCTTTTTTATTGCCACTTTTTGGTATGTAAAATTTTACACACTTTCTTAGACAACAACTTTCTATTTGTATATAGACAACAAACTTGCAAAAAATAAAATATTATACAATATAAATAAAAGCATGTTTGGTAATAACAAAGTATTAAAAAATCTCAAGTTATTAGCAAGTAATTCTTCTATTTTCATATCTTTCTAAAAACAATCTTTAGCACAAAGAGATTTAATAATGTTATTTGTTTGAAGTATTATTTATATATTTTAAAATAAATAAGACTGTATAGTTGACTCTAAGTATTGTTTGTGTATCCAAAAAAATGACTAATAAAAATAAATATATATTAAATAAAAATAAAAATAAAAATTTCAAATATTGCTAGCTCTTTGTACGAGGCAACACCTTAGTGCTACATCTCTTTGTGTATCTATAACTATAATTTAAGCTACAATTCTATATTCTAATTCAAACTAGTTTTTTTTCCTCTTTAAAAGATTGCTCCCAAAAGCTACTACTTCTCCCTTAAGAATCTTCCTAAATTCTAATTATTGCCAATTTATTAAGATTCTTCTATTAGACAACTAATCATAGCCATAGTCTATTAGCTCATTAAAAGTTATTAATATAGTAATTGAGTGCAACTACTATCAACCTTTGTATTAGATAGTCAAAGTTGGCAAACAAAATATGATAAGATTTGGATAAAAAAGAATAAAAAAATTAAATAATTATTTAATTAATTTTAAAAAATATATAAATAGATTATATATATAAAAATATCTAATTTGAATATGAACATGGTTAATGGTTTATAATAAAATAGATTTTTATTTAATTATAATCTTAAATAATATCAATAAATAATAACAATTGCTACTAGTAACAACATCTAAAATAGAGTATATCAAAGATAATAGAATATAATTAGTTTTAAAAGTTTTACTTAATTTTTTTAAATTAATAATAATAAAAAGAAATTTTAAAATTTTAAATACAACTACCATTGCTATAGGATTTATAATAAGTAAAACTATCAATCAAAAATTTATTAAATTTCTTTACTAATAATAATATTATATAAATTTAAATGATATTTTTTATAAAATAATTTTGTATTACTTTCTAATTTAATTTGGTGGTTGCATACTTTTGAAAAATATTTTTTCAAATCTTTCCAAGCCTAAGAAAAAGTAGACTTATATTTAATAATTTAGTTTTAAATTATAATTTTTATTTTTTAATTCATTGTAAATTTTAATAATGCATGGTTCTTATTTGATACCACGGTTTGAGTCTATACATATTTTTTCAATTGTATTTTCTTTCTTTATAATAAAAGTGGTATTTAATATATATATATATATATATATATATATATATAGTATTTATATAAAATTTAATTTCTTTATCAAAATCATTTAGATCCTCCAAATAAATGTGATGTTTTTTTAAATTAATATATTTATACACTTTACTATTACATGTGATTTTAGATGAAAACTGTAATAGAAATGGTTTATTAAGGTTGTTCTTTAACAAGACAAATTATTCTTATATTCTACACTTGATGTAAACTCAATTTTTATAGGTTAAAACTTTTTATAATATTAAATGGAAAAAACCTGTATTATACTACAACTAGATCTAAAACTTAATATTAAAGTCTTTTTACTCCAATTTTTCTTAGTTTCTATGTAATGAAGCCAAAAGGTTGACTAATTTTTAGATCAATTATTCTAATTTTTAGATCTAATCTTATCTTGATTTTCTATTTAATTGACCCTCTAATTATTTTTTTGATAAAATTCTTTAAAATTCTATCTTAGTTTATTTTAGTTTTAAATATCATGTATATTATTATAAAATTGACACTCATGCAGCAAATTAGGAAATAAAAGACAAATATTTTTGAAATATCCTTTACTTTGATAATTTATAAATTACATATCAAGCCTATCATCAATTAAATAATTATATTATTTTGAGAATTTTTTTAATATTAGTTATTAAACTCTTAAGTTGAATTTGTTGAATTTATATTAGATGATCTTAATTTTAGTTTTGGCTGGTTTATAGTTGTCTAAATTAGAAGCTTTTTCTTTGCAAAACTAATTGTCAAGCTTATACTATAATATATTTTCTTCTACAATTCGGCACAACCTATAATTTTTTGTATTGTTTGAGGTCTTCTTTCTTTACAAGTATTTTTATTATATAAAAAAATATTTATTAGTAGAATATTTATGTGATTTTTAAAAAAAACTATGCTTAAACTATTCTTTATGTGTTTTCTATTTTAAGTTGATGGTTAAGAATTCTAAATTTACTAGTTTGGCTATTCAAATCCTTGTCATATTATAGATTTATTGATTTAATAAATTAGCTTTTAAAATAGTTAATTTTAATAAATACTAAATATGTACATATTTATAAATTATTTTAGAAAAAAATAAATCTAAATAAATATCATATGAATAAATCTAAATAAAAATCATATGAATAATATGCTTAATTTATTTAAAATAATAATAAAAATTTAATAATATTAAATCCAAATAATTGATACTTAAATATTAGAGATTTCTAATGAATTTAAGAGATTATTACATTATATATTTTTTTGTTTTTTATTGATTAAAAATAAGATTATAGATTTAAGATCTCAAAAAAATCAGACAAAGAGATTTATAAGTAAACAGATTTTATTTAATAACAAGTAAATAATTATAAAAAAGAATTCCAATTAATTTATTTAAACTTCTCTCAAATTATAAAAATAAGTTTTAAAAAATTATGTAATATTAAATCTTATATACTTTTCTTTAAAAACACAGCAATTAATAGACATAAAAGATTATATGATTTAATTTTAATTGATATCTTTTTAAATAGTATTTAGTGAAATCTATTTAAAAATATGTCTTATAATTTGGAAAATAATTTGCTACTAGACTAAGAACATTCAAGTTTGTTAATGCACATATTGTAGTATTTGTGTTTATTTTTACAATTATTATAAGTACATAATTATTTAAACTAGTTCCAAACTAAAATATTATTTTTTAAAATATAATTACTTTATATATATATATATATATATACATATATATACACACTAATTATTTTGGTAATTTATTGTATCAAATTAAATTATAACAACTTAGAATACTTACAAAGTATATGTATTATTCAAATTACTATAAAAATTTATTTAAAAGAAAATTATAAGAAAAAAAGTATAAAATTTTAGTTTATGATGGAACTAAAAGTGAAATTTTACCAAAAAAATTTGTTGTGATTAAACCCAGTATAAACTAATAAAGATCTAAATAAAAGAAAATAAGTTAAGATCTTTAAATAAATTATAACATAATCTTAAAAACTAAGATTACATTGTTATTAATAAGCTTATGATTAAGTTGAAATTCGTTTTGAGAGTTTTGACCTTCAGTTTTTGCTCAAGCAACTTCACCATTGGGAAAACACCACAAACACATACACAAAGTGGGAAGACATAAACTAAACAAGGCATTGACTCCAACAGAGTGGGAAAGCCCGAGGGAAAGCGAACGAGGCGGGAAACGAGGCGGCAGACGAAGGGGACGCGGGGCCCAAGGGAACGCAGCCGCGCAGTAAGCCGCGCGGTCTGCGATCGTCGCGCGCACAGGCTCGGGGGCCTCGTCGCCTGCACTCGCTCGCAAGGCCTCGTCTTCTGAAATTCGCTGGAACTCGCAATCTTCAACTGCGCTGACGGATCCCCATCGCTCTCTGGGTGCTGCTCCAATTCCGCTCTGGGTCTCGCACCTTTCCTTTTGCTGCATCTGCCGGCATCTCTGTGAGTTATTTTCGCTTTTATCGTGGCATTCTGCGCCTTGCGTGTGGGCCTTGTCTTATGTTTTTCTGTGCTGTGCCTTGCGGATGCTGTGGTTTGACCCGCGTGGAATTGGATTGAGCATGGTTGAATTGAACCCTCCCGCGGGGTTTTGAAGCTCTGGCTTGTGTGATGAATCTTAGGATAGTTGGCGCTTGCGAAAGTTTTCGACAAGGCTTGTTTCGAGTGCTTTGGTTGTGGTACAACGGACGCAAGGGGCGACTAGGCTGTTGACAAGGTGAAGCGGAATGGGGAGCTCGGAAGGGACCAAAACCGCGGCTGATGGTTTAGGATCGCTGGGTGGCGTCTCTGAAGAACTCGCCGGGTCTCTGCAAGGGTGGACGCGCAAGGTCCGTAGAGCTGCAAACCCCCCTCCTCAATGGGCGATTCTGGAAACCCTGCCTCTTGAATTCGTCGTTAAATATGTTTAGTCGAAACGATGTTCATCGCCAAGCTTGAACATGAAGGACAGTTACTTGTGTTGCTTGTTTTCCTGGTTAATTTTGCTGAGCTCGGAAAATTATGAAAGATGCCTTATTAATGCTATTGATGTTGCCCAAGATACTGCGTCGTTTATGTTTCGCATCCTCGAGTAAAAATTTGTTGGGGAAATTCCTTCTAGAGTGTTCTTTCAAGTTGGTAATTTGTCCTTGGAAGCTGCGTTTAACGCTAGAACTTCCAACCCTCGATTATCTGCGCCTTGTCTCTTCCTTACTAATTTTTGAGATTAAAATGATGTTCGCAGCGCCTGTGTGCTAGAGCGCTGTCCTTACGTTGAAGTGAAGTGGAAGAAAGCTAGAACTGTATGTAGTTTGGGAAGGAAATCTAGAACATATGTAGTTTAAATTAGCATCAGTGAATGGTAATTGATTGTAATGTTTTGGATCCCTATTGAATTAGAGAAATTCGGTTTCTATCACTTTTCAGTGTGATCAGATGTCGACTTTGACTAATCTATGGCAAATATATCGTCGAGTCTGTGCATGGGTGTGATGCTCCTCTATAACAAGCTGAAGGTGGGTTTGCTCTTCATTATTTTGGCTGCGATTTTAATGGCATTTATTCTCTCCTCTGTGATTTTTCTCAGCTTTCTGAGAGGAAGGGAGGGACTCCAAAAAAGAAGATTGTGTCATTTTTAGCTCCAGATGGCGAGGAAATAAGGAACAAAACGCAGTTGAATAAGTATCTCAAAGCTCATCCAGGGACGGCCGTTGCAACCGACTTCGACTGGGGCACTCCAGGTTGGCCTACTCTCACCCTGTTTGCAGACCAATTTTTACCTTCTACACTTTAGTAGAAATAAATGTTTTCACCATTTACTCTATTTATCTTCGTACTCTTCGTAACCATATATCACTTTTTATGGTCATTACTTGGTACAATTGTTTTCATCTGCGAACCACTAAGATGGTGCTTGTATTGTCTCATCATCAAGCTGTCGAGTCTTTGACTGCTAACGTAACACGGAGGTCTGAAAGACTGAGCTTAAAGAGCCGCCCTTCATCTGAAACCATTGATAAAGAGATACAGCCGAAAACACCGGTCAAGCGGGCACGAAAAACTCGTGATAATGGAGCAGCAAGCAAAGACACTTGTAAGTGCTTCTGCCTTAATAGATCGGGCTTGGTAGTCTTAGTTCCTCTTAGAAACATTTTGCTCATGACTAGAAACTTTCAATGAAATCAACAGTGACATTTATGATTTCACAAGTCGGAGACTGAAATGGAATGGTGGCATTACCACGTATCATCTCTAGATAAGGGCGAACCTGCGGAAAAAACAGGGTCTGAAGAAGCAATGGATATCTCAGCGGATCAAGCTTTGCTTAAGAAAGAGGAAACTGTCGAAGATAATGGGAACCACAAAACCACCGACTTGGACGTACCCAACTCAGAAACAACCCCAGTGGAGGAGATCAACAGAGTAACTGCAGAAACTCTCCCTCCTAAGTCGGAGGCTGAAAAGAAGATCGATGCTGAAAATCCTGATGATGGAAAAATCAAGGAGATACCACCGGTCAAAGATGCAACGGAGAACACCAAGGGTCTCACAGACTCACAGACGAAAAAGGGTGATGAGTAATAACTCTCTTGATAGCAAGTAATCCGTGCCCTCAGCGGAAATTCCCCCGAGCTTCGAGTGAAATAAGTCTCCAAACTTACAGAAGCAATCACTGTACCTATAATTTAGGCATTGAAGTCTAATAATGTATATAAATAGCATGTGTAGCTGGTGAGGATTACGCCTTGGCTAATGCCAGTGTGCATTGTATATCACAACCTGTTGCATGTGATCATGTAGTCTCCTTAAGCGGCTATCTCAGCCGGAGTTGGCCTGCAAGTTAGGGTGTGAAGCCAGCAAGGCCCGTCTTTGCAGATGGTGGATATTTTTCGTCTGTTACTGCCACTTGTAGAATAACCATATATCGAACTATATAGGAGCCTATAGAACAAGTAAATGTCGCTCATTCAAATAGAGCGGAAAGTAGATAATAACATAGCTGTGTACTATGACTTTCATTCCACCTGGTTCTTTCGTTCCACACAATGAATAAATGTGGACTGCTAAATTGTTAACTGACACATCACACTGCACATAGAATCTCTGTTTCTAGTTTCAAACGTATATGTCTCTTTGCAACTTGCTACAGACTCTTAACCGAGAAGCCATTAAATTCGAAGAACTCAAAGATGTCTTCTGTCAATTACTACTACGTTGATAGCTCCAGTTCCAGCTACTCAGTCAACCCACATTATTGGAATGTAAGTGCTGTGCTGCAAACACAATCGTCATCCAACTCATGATCTTGCACCACTCCATGGGCTCCCGGCAACCGACTTTAAGACTCGAAGTTAAATCATCTTCCTGAACTGTGCTAATACAGCTATCGATTCATTTGTAAGAATCGCAAACCATATGACCCACATCTGACTAATACTCTTTCATCACGTGCCAACAACGGTCACAGCTCCCGCACCCACCCCACTTTGAAAGGGCTGCCACCAATCCAATCCACAAAACAGACACCAAAATTCCACACCACAACGCCATCACACCACACCACTGTTCAAAGAGATCCACCACCCTGTCGTTCAAAAGCTGTTCCGCGGCACAAGAGGGACTGCAATCTTCCCAACCACACAAAAATCACAAAATACCGAAACTGTCTGCTGCACGATTCACACTTGCCATCAACCTTCTCTATCTCCACACCCCAAGAACCATGCATGCTGCTCGTATCAATCCGCCGTCCCCCTCTACCCGTTCTCTACCTCCCCCGCGCTTCGACCGCCTGGAGTGTGTCCTTGCGCTTCTGTTCTCCAACATTCCTCACTCCTCCTCGGCCACCCTTGCCCCACTTGCCACGCTTGCATACAACCACCATCCTGACATCCTACCACCCGTCGGCCCCAGAGCTGCAAGCTCCACGCCAACCTCCGTCCCATCCTCCGCATGTCAGAAGAGATGCTCTCGCCGCTACCATCCTTCTACCATGCATGCATTGGACGCTCGCTCTGCCCCGACGTCCCCAAACGCTACTTTGCGTGCATTCGCTCTCCGCTCTGCACCTCGCTGCACAAACCCTGCCTCCTAGGCGACTGCCTCCGCCTCTGCACCTGGAGCTTCCACCGCCTCAGGCTTCCCAACTTCTCCGATCGTCGCAGGGGTGTCCTCGGACCGGGCCTCCTCCGCCTCTTTCACTTTCTCGCCACCCTCTTCGCTCGCCTTCTCTGCATCGCCGTTCCCCACTCCCTCGCCCTCCACCTTCGACTCCCCCTCGCCTTTCGTCGATGCCTCCGTCGCAACCTCCACGGGCTTCTCAACGTCGATCCCCTCCGATACCACCTTCTCGCCCTCGACTTTATCACTCGCCGATTCCGTCGTCACATCCTTGCCTTCCTCCTCAACACCAACCTCCGCCTCGGGGACGTCCACGTCCATGGCTTTCGTCTCCTCCACTTTCTTCTCTGCAGGCTCATGGACTCCATTCTTCGTCACTGCGTTCACATCGCCGTCGTCCTTGCCTGCGCCCGCTGCCACACACCACCACCACCACCACCACCACCACCACCACATCATTCAGTCTGTTCCCACCCCATCTTTGCCCAACATCACCGCACAAACACACCCTTCTGTACGACCCCCGACCTCAGCGGGGAACCAACACATCACTCGACCACACCCCACACCCTCAAGCACCAGAACCGCCACCCACCATCTCTTTCGTCCTTTCCGTTGTCACGGCTCTTCCTTGACCTCTTGACCACGGGCTGTTTCAGCTCGGTGTCTTCATCAACGCCTTCGGTCGAAGGCCGGCCCTTGGAATTCAGTCTTGCAGATCTTCTCCGATTTTCCGTGGGGGTGACAGCATCGCCAGCTTCACAATGCAACAACACAAGCGCCGTTTAAGGTCCTCAAATGCATCTAGTACACGCTGTCCCTCTTGCCCAAGTGCCACGGCATCATCAACCCTTCTAAAGAACAAGCAACTGCTTAAGAAGGATGATTCAATTGCGCTAGAAAAATCACGGAGTACTTATGCATTTAAAACACACTGCTAAAATTGTTTCATAACTAAGAACCATGGTACCACCCCAGATAAAATGAATTGTTGGGAAAGGATGCATGACTACTTATAAGCAATGCCAACGCCTTTTCGGTGACATCGACTCTTTCGGACGAATCTACACATAATGTCTATTCATCTAAACCTACGCCACCATAACCGATCTCTGCCGCCCTGAAGGTTGCTTCTGAAAGATGACTGATGTAATCAATTTGCAATTCTGAAAACCATGTACTTAATTTGTTCTTTCTGAACACATGGACGTGCGGGACACAAATAATACTGATCATTGAAATGATAACTAAACACACCACATAGCAGATGCAAGCATACGATCAAGGATGTTAAGTGTCCATACCTGGAACATCCCAATCAAAATCCTTCGCAGACAACGTTCCTGGATGAGCTTTCAGATATTTATCCAGTTGCCTCTTGTTCTTTACTTCTTCGCCATCAGGAGCCACAAAAGTCACGTCCTTCTTCTTTGGGGTGCCGCCTTTCTTCCCAGACACCTGCAAACCATTAACAGGTGTAACAATAGGAAATCAACATCTAAAGTATGCACAAAAAGATAATACCACTATGAGATAGTTCAACCATATCAAACATAGGTCTATGCTTCAGTATTACCTTAACCAATTTCAACTCGTGACCAAATCAACAGAAAGCGCAACAAAAAGATAATATAACATGCTACATTCTCATTCGCAAATTCGTCCCGATATAATCGCGATCCTCACGATTGCTCCAAGTCAGAACAGTATCATCAGGAATAGATACCTCCAGCAAGAATACATCTAAGGTTTTGCCTGTGAGCGCGAAGAAGTTTATTTCTGAATCGAACATTCGATTTTTCAAGGTAACGGTAATAAGTATTGACGACAGTATGTGCTACTCGCAATCTCGCAAACGCGCATCAAGCCACCCCAACCGTGATAAGGTATACCCAGCCCCCACTGGCGAACACTTTACAGGGTTCACACAAAACAAACGCAGGATGTCGTCTGGTACAAATTGTCCGAACAACAGAGTAACTAAAACGTGTAGGCGCACTCCTTGCAAACGTCGAAACTCGTACCCGTAGCGAGGTAATATCGAAGGCTGCGCTGAATCCCAAGTTTCGCGAGCTACGTGATGAAAGAGGATGGGAGAAAATTCAGAAAAGCAAAAGCCCCCGACAACAAGATGATCACGTCATGCTTCGTTGATGCTGCTCACTTATTGCGCCTGTTAAGGAACAAGTCACTCCATGACTGGGTTCTGACATCCAAACAGAAGCGACGGAGTGCATGACCAGCCCCCAGGATGTCCACCAAGCCAGATGGTTGGCGAAACCCCAACCACGCGGCATTCGGGTCGCGTTCAGGGACCGAAAAACACCACACAGGCGAAGTTAGAGCTTATCTTTCCGTGGTCGTGGCGTGCGCCTACAGTAGGACTAAGCGGGTGCGCGAAGGTATTCAGAGAACGATAAATTCTGCGCTTGGACGATAAGAGTCTCAGAAGTGGCACAGGCTGCGTCTAAGACACCTCAACGGGGAACCGGAAGTTTCTGCATACTGCCGCCAGGCAATCAAGGCAGGGCATAGAACCATCACCGACGACCGAAAGAGGTCGAAGATATTCGTCAACTAAGATGAGTAGGACACACAACCGTCGTCAGGAATTAAAAAGCAAGAATATGAAGTCTCGCATTTTGCGAAAATACGGTCAAACCACATCACAATCCCAAGGTACAGAAAAGATACTCTCAAACCCCAATGACGCCTCACATGACATCCAGGCGACGTTACTATCCATAACAGAGACCTGTCATGCTGCACCCGATTGTCAGAACTCTACGAGAAGTTCGTCGCATAAACTATAATTCGATTTAACATCCCATCTTGAAACCATCGAAAAGGCTAAAAAATCGGAAGGTCCGCAGCGCTATGTGATCAGCACACCTCATGTCACGAACGACCAAGCTTACAAATTTGACCACCAACCAATGCAAGAACTACCCGGATTCAGCCTTTTCCGATGCGATCTGCTACTCTCTCCCCCTCAATGCTCCCTCCTCCTTGTCTTCACCCATTCCCACCCAAACACAATTACGCCTCTCCTCTTCCAACCCACATCCTCTGCTACACGCCACACCACAGCATCCCACTGCACCATACCACGCACCTTTCCTACACCCGCGCCTCGATTTTTACCAACTACCGCAACACCGACCATCCATGCCCCCGGAACCAACTTCCACACTCAAAATAACTTCGCGCTCTCTACCGCCACGCTCGACACGACAAAATACGCTGGCCCCAACCCCTCCTCGCCGAATTCGTATCCTATCCTACCATGTGAGATGCCCAACCCGCAACATCCTGAACAACCACATTCAATACCACCACCCGCGTGCCTTCCAAACCAATCTCCAGCTCAGCCAAGACAGCCAAAACCACAAGGCCATCCTACAAGTGCAGGTCCAACGGCCAACATTGCTGGAGCCAATCAGCGTCCGAAACCCATGTCACAAGCAAGATTCCCGAACTTTCTCACTCAAGGTGTGGGATTTTGCAGCTCTACGGACCTTGCGCTTCCACCCTTGTAGGACTCCAGTGAGCTCCTCAAACGCACTTCCCGGTGTTCCCACAGCCTCGACAGCAGCTAATGTAGCCTCCTGGCTGCCCATTTCGCCTCACCTCGCCAACTGTCCACTTAACCACACTCGTCCCCCTCCCACCAAACTTCCAGCCGCGCTCAACAACACCTCCGCAAATTGTCTCCACGCAAAAACAATAACACAAAATAAAAAAAACACTTCTCACACCGTCCACATTCTCCACACCGCCAATCCCCGACGTCAAACTACACACAACTCTTGGTCAATCACGCTACACACACACCAACGCCGGGTCTAACTACCACAACCGCCTCACCCCGCAAAGCGCGAAGAAAAAAATACCAAACAGCAGTCTCCAAAAACACAACCGGCACAGAAAATTAAGGAAAATGAAACTCCGGAGTGCGAGACCACTAAGTGCAATGGAATCAAGACAGACAGACAGACAGACAAAGAGGGCTGCGGTTGACGATGATTAGCGGGAACAGCTGAGGCTAGTGAGGTCCGGTGGCTGGTTTGTTGTTTGTTTGGTTATTGGATGGAGGGAAGGGCAGGGAAGGCTTCTTTCTTGCTTTCTGTTTTTTTTCCCTCGTGGTGAAGCTCAGCAACGGAGACGAGGCCCCCGGGCTCCAACCAAGGCTCCGGCGGGTTCCAGCATCACCAGCCCCGCCTTATTGCATTTCCCCGCCCCCTTTCCCTTTCTTTCTCCCTTTTCCGGTCTGGTTTTGGTTCTTCTGCAGGGTTTTCACCGTGCGCCCGTGTTTCTAATTTCTCCGTGGGTCGTTTCTATGGAGAGTTGCAGAGTTTCACGGGAGGGAAGTGTTCGAGGGAGCCTGTGACGTGGCCCCGCGCGGGGGAGAGTTTCGTCCTTGCTTCCTCCTGCCTTTTTCCCGCCCAGTTCCGTGCTCCTTTTCACACTGGATTGATGGATGCCCTTTTTGGTGGACTGCTCCCGCTTAACGACCCTTGTCTGAGTGTTTGTGCCTGTTTGTCTGTCAGAGGACGGGTCGGGCGCGGGCCGGGTGGGATTTGCACGTCGGGGGGTAGATGCCCTTCTTCTTCTTTTTCTTCTTCTATTACTCTGTCTTCTACTCTCTGTCGTGATGGCTACGGTGTGAACATTGACTGCGGGGGGATTAAAGACATTCGATCCCCTTGCCTGTGTCCTTGTAAATTTGGAACTCTCCATCAAAGAACTCCAGGGCTCGACTTCCCTGCCTTTGTCAAGCGGGGGTCTCTTCCCTCAACTTGTAGACGCCTCACTTTAAAGTCAAAAGGTAAAGGTTGTGGGTGTCTGTTTTTCAAGCCTTGAATTTAAAGATCCTTTTTTCCCTTTTTTAAACTTTTCTTCATGTTTGGTTGTCTGCCTTTGATTAGTTCGTGAGAATGAATGACGTAAGAGAGACTATAATAGAGAGAATGTGTTTTTTTCCATTTATTTTACAACACAACAATAAACCATTGAAGTTTTGATTCTTTGTAATTTGAAATGAGTTTATTGATTTCAAATAAATTAAGGATTTGATGAATATTGTGTGAAACAAGGCTTTCTAAATAAGTGAAAGTGGTGTTTAGTAAGTAAAACTTCATTTAAAATAAATGTGTTGATAAACACTACATTCATCATCCATGACCTTCCAAACATGATATTTTGACAAAAAAATAAAATCAGGGCACATCTTCTTTTTTTTCTTCTTTCTTTTTTTTTAACAATCAAATTCAAATCATTTAATTTAAATTGGAAAACCAATGTACATAAAAATAAAATGAAAATAAATAAATAAAAACTCAACGATGTCAGGCGACTGTTGAAAAAAATAATGTGTTAATCCACAGATTATTCATAGTAATGTTTTAAAAAAGATGTCAAAAAATGGTATATTAAATATAAATGAATAATTATATTTTATTATGTCTTAATATGCCTGTTAATTTATCAATTTCAAATAAATAACTAAATATATTATATTGTAATGCAAAAATTTATGTGGCATAATTTTTTATATCACTATAGCAGAATATTTAAATTTTCTACCGAGAATAATTTGATCAATATTAATTTACTTATTAAAAAATTTGTAATTTGAGAAATTTTACAAGATTTTTTTTTATAATAATCAGTACTTTAATAGAACTTAATTCTAATTTTATATTAAAAAAATTACACATTAAGTAAAATCATACTTGTTTTAGTTTAGTTTTTCTTTAAAATAATTATTAATATGTGTGCGTAATATAATATATATAGATGAATAATAATATATTTTATTATCTTATTTTTAGACATTTATAAGTTTTAACCTAAACTTACACACAAACTAAAATTAATCAGTTTTATTTTTATTAATTATGTGTACTCAGTTTGTAATAATTTAATGTATTATCAAGCAAGTTATAATTTATAAAAATAATCATGTTGCATTTTTTGTTTGATATTCTTATTATAGTTAAAAATCCATAATTCTCCATGTAAATCTTAAACTTCAGTTTTTCCTTTCGTTTTTCTATTGTTGTTGTTTTGTTTTTTACTTTCTTTCTTTCTTTCTTTATTTTGGTTTTACTTCTTAGCAAGCTATGAAATCTTAGGCTTTATTATACAAACATATCACAAGTCAAATATTACTTCAGAAGTTCTTTAAATTATCTTTTGATTAGAAGTATTATTTAAGATTAATTGTATCATAATGAAATATTTAAAAGAACGTGTTCATTTATAAATCTGTTTAATGAATATTTCAAATCAGATTAATTTTCATTTAAAACTGTATACAGTCACACACAAACACACCTATATATATTATAAGTTAAAAGAGTCATGATTAATTTTTTAAATATTGTGTTATAAAATTTATAAATTATATTTTTAGCATTTATATATTATATCTACAATAAAATGATGATATTGTATATTATCTTTTATTATTTATTTATTGAAAATAAATTAGATATAAAATTTTAATATAAAATAACATATATGTAATAAGATTATTTTACTAAGATTTGGTCAATTACATATTATTTTTCTTTTATTAAGGTAAGCACCACAGTTATTAAATTTCTTGAAGATTGTCTATAAGATACTCAAATTACTTATCAAACAAGGCATACACCTAACAGCAATGCTATTGCTCTTGTTCCTTCCACCAATGGAGGATTAAAAATACTATCTCCATCTTTCTTCAAACTTATACAAAAATTGTTTTAATCAATAAGCAAGTATAGTGTACTTTATATATGTATCAAATAGATAAATATAAAAGATATAACTACAACAAATATAATATATAATATTATATTAATAAATAGACTTTTAACATGTATGTATGTATATGTAATAAATATTAAAAATTTAGTTCTTTAATAAAATTACTTATTAATCTTAGATTTTATATAAATTAAATAATAAATTGGTTAGTAGAACTATTTAGATTAATACTATATATTATCATAAAAGAAAAGAAAATATATTATTCAATAGATCTAAAATCTAAATTTTGATACTTTAGATATAAGCATGTTTAAAATCTAGTGGATCATAAGCATCTCTGTGGACTTAGCTTTAATTTTAAGAAGGCTTATTAATCATCTTGAATCAATATTAGATAAAAAGATTTCTTTTCAAATATTGATTTGTAAGTATTAATCCAAAAATAATTTTTTTTGTATTGAAATTAACAACTTATAGGCAAAATTCATGTTAAAAGAAATTTTGTATCAACTACTTATTTGAATTAGACTATTGTCACAGACATGATTTATATTAATACTTATCTAAATAATATGAACAAGTAGAAGTAAATAAAAATAGATTAATTTAATAATATCTTATAAAGTAGCTTTTTAGAAGCTTCATAGACGTGGTTTCATTTTTATTCATGTCTATAGGTATTTAATAGGTTAAAAATTTAGCTAACAAATTAGCCACATGTTGTATATATTGATAACTTATAGAATAAGATAATTACGTAGCTTATATATAGGAAACTTGTCTTATAAGTTTGACACATGTCTTACAAATTAGACACATATTAGAGATCCTATAGAATGTCGCCACGTAGCTCTTAGGTAGATAGTATATATAGAAACAAGAGTGAAGTCTGCTTTACTCTTGTCAATGCCTTTTCTATTCCTTGTCTTGTTTTAAGAGTCTCTATTCTTCTTGTCTTTGGCAATTGCCATTCTAGTTTAATACTATCTCATCTTTGAGTGATTCTTTGCTCTTTTTGAGTGACACAAGAATATTTTGATACTTTAGTTGTTTGTGTTTTATATCTTTGACAGTTTGACAAGAGTCCTAATTCATTGTTCTTATTTTGTATTTCAAAAGTGAGTAGATTATTCCACTTTTATTTTTTGTGTTTGAAGGTTGCAAACTATCTACCTTTAAACTAACATTCTTTACTTTTTAATCTTGATTTTTTTTTAAAGAGAGTAGATCATTTCTCTTTGTAGAAATTTTTATTTGATATTAGAGGTTATAAATTATCTTCTTCTAATTTGAATTATAGATTTGTTAAGTTATTTAAGATGGAAGAAAAAATTGTAGATGCTATACTTAGTGGAAGTGAGAATAGATTTGCAACTATCATAAATCTTCAAGAGCTTGTCAACACTCTTAAGATAGAAATTTTATACATCACTAATGTCAACTTGATTAATACTAATCCTATATCTATGGAAGAAGTCCAAAGCCTATGCCAAGAAGTTATATAGTTGATAGAAGTAAGTAAATCAACCTCACAATTAAATCCAAAAAGTCTTATTTTTATAAGCATGAAAGAAACAAAGATTAACATGCTTGAGAAGTTTAATGGAATACGATCAAAATTTTGAAGATTTTTGCAACAAATTAAGTTTTATTTAAGATTGCATCTTTTTCAATATTCTAATGGATTTATTCAAGTTAAATTCATAGACACATTTCTATCTAAAAATATTCTTTTTAAATTTATACCTTTGATAGAAAAGGATTCATAATTTTTTGTGATTTGAATTTATTTTTTAAAGTATTTACGGCCATATTTGGAAAAAATAATCAAAAAAGAGTAGTAGAGATCAAACTCTTATTTTTATGACAAAGATCACACTTAGTCACAATCTATGCTATTGAATTCCAAAACCTTACTTGAAATGTGGAGTAAAATGACAAAGCTCTTACCAATCAATTTTATTATAAGTTGAAAGATAACATCAAAGATTTGTTATTAATAATATCAAAAGCAAATTCTTTGAAATAATTTATTGCTCAAGCCATTACATGCAACAATCAATTATTTAAAAGACATCAAGAATATAGATTTGACTTGAGATGAATAAAATAATTAATAATAATAGCTCCTAAGTTTTTAAAAACTTATTTAACTAAGCCAAAACCAATGTAAATTGATATAGTACGTTTTAAATCTGTCACTGAATATGAAAAGATTTGATGTTGTTAAGAAGGTCTTTGTTTATATTGTAGAAAAGCTAAACATATTATTCAATATTATCCAAAGAAGCAATACAACCAAAAAATGAAGATCATGGTTGCTAGAGAAGATAATGCATCAAAAAGATAAATTTTTTTAGCTACAATAGGGACCATGTGGCTGGAATCATGTGCAAAACCTAATAAAGGTCATATTCTCTTTTTAAATCTTTAGTCTTGTTTTACAATAGATATATCTTTAGGACCTAAAAATCACAAAATCTTTGCTTTATTAGATTCAAGAGCCTCAACTTATTTTATATATGAAGATTTTGTCAAAAAATAAGAGATATTTTTAATAAAAAAAATTAAATCCATACATGTAGAAGTCATTAATGGTTGTTTGTTGTTATTTAGAAATGTCACTTATAAAATTATTTTTTTAGATGTAATAACTAAAAGATATAATAATATAGTAATATTTAATATAATTAGATCATATTTTTATATAAATTAATTTGGTTTATATTAAAAAAGGTGATAAATAGAAGACTATATTTTGAACTAAGTATGGATATTTTGAATATGATGTTATGCCTTTTGGACTTACAAATATACTAGTTACTTTTTAATATCTTATAAATAATATTTTTTAGGAGTTTTTTGATGATTTTATTGTTTATTATTTAGAAAATATTTTAATCTATTCTAAAAACACAAAAAAATATGAACTTCATATTGATTGTGTGTTACAAAAATTTAGAGATGTTAGATTATATGTCAAGATGAAAATATCAAGGATACAAGAATATAAAGCAAGAAACTTGAACTAGAACAAGATTTCAAAAAAAAACCAATAAGAACTTGGATTAACTAGATGAATACGCAAAAAATATTAAGAAAGGTGACCTAAAACTTCAAGAGATGCATTGGCAAGATTGAAGAATTCTTCACCTTTGACTCCCATATATAATCCTATTTAGGACGCTTTTTGAGTGCCTTCTATCAAATTAAGAAGCTTCTTGAGCAACTTCTACCAACTAGAAAGCTTTTTGAGGTCTTCCTAGTAACTACGAAGCTTCTTGAGCTACTTTTGCCAACTAGAAAGACTTTCAACCGACTTTCACTACCTCAAAAATCTCTAAAATGTATTAGAAGGTTCTATGAACCTCTAAAGTATATGCCCTTAATATCACCCCTTTCTCTAATAATGAATTCCAAGAGAAACTCATACCTTCAAAAATCTTTCTACATGCATAAAAAATCAAAAATATGCTGCACTAATGAAGTTAGGTATTCTATTATCTATTTTTAGACAATAGATATCATCATTTTTAGGCAATAGTTATCATCAAACACGTTTGTGGAAATAAAGCTAATAAAATTCTTATACCTTTTGAGATGCATTGGTAAGATTTTTGGCCAATTTTTATGTGCGCTCATTGATATTATAGTTGTGCCAATGAACAAAATATTCCAATTTTTTCCACCTTTGTTGTGAATCCAACATCTTTTTAATTTCATATTTTTTATGATTTTTAATTTTAATATTAGATGGCGATTGTTGTATTTTTTTTAAAATATATAATTTTTTATAAGGCTTCAAAAGATAGACATAAAAAATTGGATATACCTACATAAAAGATGGTAGTTCCTAGTAATATGCCATTATATTAATTTATTTCTAGATGAAAAATGGTCTTACTCTTCAATAGTCTAACTTATTGCATAGCTACTTCATCTTAATGTTTCATTGAAGAAGCCATATTTTATCTCCAATATAAAAAATAAATAATTTATTTCTAAATTTATCTACAAATGTCATATAAACATCTTGAATTGCTTGTAATTGAAACTTCAAGGTTGTTTGGTATTGCGATAGATGCTTTGTAAATCCTTTAGCTGTTAGATTATTATTCTTTGGCATATTTTATAAATCAAGCTTTGGATAATATCCATAGTTAGAATAAATAATATTTGTTGAGTTGAGGCATGAATAATATTATTATATGCAAATTCTACCAACAATAGATATAAGATTCAATTATCTTGTTGATAATTGATATTATATCATAAATATTGCTCTAAAAATTAATTAACTCATTCTGTTTGGCCATCAATTTGAGGATGGAAAGCCAAAGAAAGTTTAATGTCCACCTTCAATATTTTAAAAAGACATCTCCAAAATTTAGATATAAACTAGGATCCTCAATCAAATATAATATTATTCGGTAGGCCATGATATTAATATATATGGTCAAGAAAAAGCCTTGCTGTTTCTTCATTAGATATAGTTTTCTTGCAAGGAATGAAATGAGTTATTTTTGTAAATCAATCAACTACCATATATCAAAGACACAAGAATATAAAACAAGAATCTTGAATAAGGACAATGTTTCTAGAAGAAAACCAACAAGAACTTGAATTAAACAGATGAGTACACAAACAACACCAAAAAAGTGAGTTAGAATTCCAAGAGATGTATTGTCAAGATTGAAGAATTCTTCAACATCGACCCCTATATATATTCCTATCTAGGATGCTTTGTGAGTGGCTACCATCAAATTAAGAAGCTTCTCGAGTAACTTCTACCAACTGGGAAGCTTCTTGAGCTCCTTCTATTAATTGGGAAGCTTCTTGAGCTCCTTCTACTAACTAGAAAACTTCTCAATCAACTTTCACCAACTAGAAAGCTTCTCAACCGACTTTCATTAATTCAAAAAGTTTCTAGAATATTCTAGAAGATTCTATAAACTTCCAAAATGTATGTCCCTAATATCACCCCCTTCTTTAGTGATGAGTTTTAAGAAGAGCTCAATCTTACTACATATGTAAAAAATTAAGAATACAATGTATTAGTGAGATTATATATTTTATTCTCCGTTCTTGGCCAATAGGTTCTACTGGTCCTCAAAAAAAATACCTATGGCCTTAAGCTAGTACCTCCATTATTGAAATATGCCATCCTAGGATCTGATCTTTATTATGGCCTTCAAAACATCTTCCAAACAAGATCTCACGGCTAAAAGGGTTCACCTTTTTAAGTTCAAGCAATATCACTAAAGCTAAAGCATTGGAATCGAGACTTGCATGGTTGGATCTTATTCCTAATGGCTCCAACTAAAGTTATACTTGGCGCTGAAATGTATTGTCCTCACTTTGCTCAATTGAAGGTTGTGAAAGCTGCACTAGTTTATTTGAAGCTTATGTGGCAAACGAATCTCTTGAGTCTTCTTCTCTCGATGATTGGAGATTTGACATGGTGAATAACTTGCTTTTATTGCTCTATTCTATCTTGGAATAGATGACTACATCTTGATGAAGGCTTTACTTTAACTCTCTCATTCTTTATGAATATTCTTTGAAACCAATCTTCACTAAAAATTTATCATCAAATACGTTTGGATTTGTGAGGATAGAATCGATAAAATTCCTATATCTTTTAAGATGCATTGGTAAGATTTGCGGCTGATTTTTATCTATACTTATTAATGTCATAGCCTCGCCAATGAATAAGATATTCTAATTTATTCCACCTTCACCGTGAATCAAGTACCTTTTTTATCTCATATTCTTCATGGTTCTCAATTTCAATACTAGGCAGCGATTGTTATATTCTTCTTAGAATATGTGATTCTTTGTAAGGTTCTAAAAAAGAAACATGAAAAATTAGATGTACCTTCATAGCAGATGGTAATTTCAAGCGATATACCATTGGATTGATTTATTTCTAGATAGAAAATGGTCCCAACCATTGATAGTCCAACTTATTGCATGGCAGCTTGATCTTGATATTCTATCAAAGAAGCCATACCTTATCTCCAATATGAAAAGCAGACAATTGATTCCTAAATTTATCTACGGACGCCTTGTAAGTATCTTGAGCTACTTGTAACTGAAGCTTTAAGATTATTTGGTGTTGCAAAAATTGCTTTACAAATCCTTCAATTGCTAGATTATTATTTTTTGGCATATTCCACAGATCAAGCTTTGGATGATCCATAGTTGGAGTAAAACGGTGTTTGCTGAGTTGAAGCAAGAACAATATTATTATATATAAACTTTGCTAATGGTAGATATAAGATCCAATTGTCTTATTAATAGTTAATATTGCATCATAAATAATGCTCCAAAACTTGGTTAATTTATTTTATTTGGCCATTAATTTGATGATGAAAAGCCAAAGAAAGTTTAATATCTACCTTTAATATTTTAAAAAGATATTTTTAAAACTTAGATATGAATTGGGATCCTCAATTGAATATAGTATATATATATATTATCAAAAAAAAGCCTTGTTGTTTCTTCATTAGAGACAATCTTTTTGCAAGGGATAAAATAAGCTATTTTTGTAAGTCAATCAACTACTACAAAGATATTATCCAATGAATTGGATGGTAGTAGATCCATAATGAAATCCATGAAGATAGAAGATCATGCCCATTTTGGAACAAGCAAGGATTGCAAGAATTCATAAGGACGATGTCAAGGATTTTTGGACCTTAAATAGATGTTGCAAGAGAGCCCAAAGTCCTTCACTACCTTCTACGTTTGAGGCCACCAAAAATCTCAAGAGATAAGTTTCAATGTCTTGTTAAATCCAAAGTGACCCACAACCACAAAGTCATGGCAAGATTGAAGAATGCACAGTCGTGTTGGTCCTTCTGAAATATACAAACATTCTTCAAAGTATAGAAGGTCTTCTATAATTTTGAACTTATCAATATTTTCTCTCATGCAACGCTTGACATCAAAGGCTAAAGCATCATTAGTGGTTGCAACATGCACCTTATTGCAAAAACTAGGATCAATAGGCGTTGATATAATAGTGGCATAAAGGTAAAATTGATCCTATTTCAATAAGGTTGTATATTGTTGATCAAATGCTACCTCTCCTACCATTGGTGCAAGATATGATCTCCCCAATAGAGCATTAGATAATCTTTCTTGCTTCTCCGGGCGATAGGTGATAACAAAGATAAATCAAGATAGTGACATGTTCCATCAAACTTGGTAGTGGTTAAGAATCCGAGCTGATATAAAATATTCTAAATTCTTATAATCTATATATATAGTCATAGGGTGCATTGCGCCTTCAAGAAAATGTTGCCTTTCTTCAAAAAAATCAATGATAGCAAGAAGCTCCTTATTATAGATTTCATAATTAATTTTGGCAGTGGAAAACTTTTGAGAATAGAATACAATAGGATGGAGTTTGTTATATATGCCCATTTGTAAAAATATAGCCCCTAATGCAAAATCCAAAGTATCAGTCTCCAAGTAGAATGTCTTTGTAAAGTCTGGATACATTAATATTGGAGTTGTAATAAACGTCGTCTTGAGATCTTAAAATGCCTTCTGTACTTCAGGCCTCCATTCTAACTTGTTCTTACATGTCAATTGCGTAAGAAGGATAACAACTTGAGAGTAATTTCTTATGAAGATTTTATAGAAGTTAGCATAATTGCCTCTATCTTCTTGGAATCCATTATATAACTGCCTCTACCTTCTTGGGATCCATTGTCAAACCTTCAATAGATACAATGTATCCTAAAAATTCTATTTGAGATTGATGAAATACACATTTCTGTGGTTTGGCATACAAACTTATATCCCGCACCTTTTGTAATACCAACTTAACATATTCTTTATGTTCTTTCAAATTTTTTGAATAGATCAAGATATCATTAAGATAGATCACTACAAACTTGTCCAAATATTCTTGAAATATGTCATTCACTAAATGCTAAAAGATAGCGGGTGCATTTGTTAGTCCAAAGGATATGACATTATATTCAAAATTTCCATACCTTGTCCAAAATGCGATCTTATATTCATCTCTCTCCTTGATTTATATTAACTTGTATGCTCCACAAAGATCTATCTTAGTATAGATCTTGGCTTGGCTAAATTGTTCCAAAAATCTTGAGATTAATGGTAGTGGATAACAATTCTTTATCGTTATCTTATTCAATCTCCAATAATCAATGCACATACGTAAGGAACCATCATTCTTTTTTACAAAAAGTATAGGTGTACTTGCTGGAGATTTTGAATGCCTGATGAAATTCTTTGTAAGATTTTTTATCAATATAATCTTTTAATAGTAAAAACTCATTTTGACAAAGATTATAGATTGGGCCAAAAGATGGTTATGTTCTTTCCTTAAGATCTATAGCATAATCATATGGTTGGTGCTCCGGCAATATATCAGCATTCTTCTTCTGAAAAATATCTTAAAATTTGTTATATTGCTCTGAAATACTTGATGATGAAGTCATATCTTTTTTAATTAGAGTTACATAAATAATAAATGGTGTACCTTCTTCGGACAATTTTATGAAAGTTCTTGCTTCAATAAATAAAGGCTTATTATTTCAAGGCCTTTTATCCATTTTTTTTTATTGAAATCTCCATCAAAAATGTTATTCTTTGTGACCTCCAATATATAGATGGATTATGCTTTTTCAACTAAGATAATCTAAGAATAATAGGAATTGAAAGAGTCCTGATAACATTAAATACAATCTGGCTTCTATGATCTTTGAATGACACTTCTATAGGGATAGTTTCATGGATGACACTACCAGAGGATAAAGATCATTTGTCTATTATTTCTACATGAATAGATTTGGATTTTTATACTAGAGGAATTTTGTGAAGTTTAATGAATGTCTCATCTACAATATAAGCAGATGCCCTTGAATCTAACAAAGCGGTCGTCTGAAGCTTTTAAGAGCCAAAATTCAAAGGGATTATAAAACAACGAGGAAGTTGAGCAGAAAGAGAGGAACATAAATAATTTCGTAATATTGGATTGTCCAACCGCATGGTCTCAACTATAGCTAAACATTGTTATTTTTCTGAATAATTATACTCTTAGTTTTGATAATGTGTTGATTTTTATTTTTTCGGGCAATTATCAACCTTGTGACATTCCCCGCCATAATATAAGCATAGACCTTCTTCCATCTAACGCTTTTTTTTTTATGGACTAAGAGGTTTAAATCATATTGCATTAAATTACATATCTTCTACTTCTGAGTGGGAATTCAAAATACTTGTTGATATAGCAAGAAAATGTCGGATTGCGTATTGTCTTATTGAAGCCTATGAATGTTGATCTTGTTGACGTTGAAATAATCAGTTATCATATTTTATAGCTTTATTAATGGTTTCATTAAGCAATTATGGATCCAAGAGTGACAATAACAGATCCTTTATATCATCTCTTAAATTCCAATAAAATTGGCTTATTATGGCTTCTTCATCCCAATTGATGTCGCACGCTAATTGCTTAAAATCAAATGCATAAATTGATACAAAGGGCACCCCTTGACATAATATTTGGATCTTAATTGTTGCCCAATGAGTCTTGTCATGTTTTCCAAATGCTTCCGCAAATGCTTCCATGAAAACTTCAAAGTTACTCAAAATTGGCAACTTTTTTTCAAACAATGGAGCAAATTATGATAGTGTTTGCCCCGTAAGTAAGGTACCAATCAATCCAACTTGTGATTCTTTTATTAAATAAGTATTTGATTGTAAAATTGTTTCAATCAAATTTGATTGACAAATCCTCGAAACTTTGATCACATACTATCATATTTTTCTAGAAGATTAACTCAAGGCTCCTTACGTTATTGAACATGCGGATTTTTTTAGCATAGTATAGGTAGTAGTGCATCCTCAAGCACAAAAGTTGGGAGTGGATGTAGTCTAGATTGTAGTACTCCACATGTTGTGACATTACAAAGTTTTACAACAACTCCTTCAATTTCCGCAGTCCTAGCAGACAAAGTAATAAAAGTACTTATAACAACATCTAATTTGGACTTGGAAGATTTGATCATACTAATATCTTGACTTCCAACCATTTTCAAGAGAAAGAAAAAAGAAATCTATAAAAAAATAATATCAATTTAGAAGAGGGTAATTTACAATCTCTAAAACGCTTTAAGACCTTCAAAGAGAAGGGTGATCCACTTTCTCACAAGAAGGACAAAGTTCCAATATTGATGAAAAAAATATCAATTTAGAAGAAGGTAATCTACAACCTCTAAAATGTTGGTATACCTTTGAGTAGAGGGATAATCCACTCTCTAACAATAAAGATCCAACTCTCATATTAGAAGTGAGGTCAGCCTTGACAAACCGTCAAAGACACAAGAATACAGAATAATAATCTTAAACTAGAACAAGGTTTCTAAAAGAAAATTAACAAAAACTTGAATTAAACACATGAGTACATGAACAGCACTAAGAAAAATGAATTAAAACTCCAAGAGATGTATTGTCAAGATTGAAAAAAAATTCAGCCTTGATCCCTATATATACTCATGTCTAGGATGCTTTCTGAGCAGCTACCATCAAATTAAGAAGCTACTTAAGTAACTTCCACCAACTGAGAAGTTTCTTGAGTTCTTTCTATTAACTAGGAAAGTTCTTGAGCTCCTTTCACTAACTAGGAAATTTTTCAACTAACTAGGAAACTTTTCAACTAACTTTCATTAACTAGAAAGCTTATCAATTAACTTTCACTAAGTCAAGAAGTTTTTAGAATATTCTAGAAGATTTTGAGAACTTCTAAAATATATATCCCTAACACCATAAAGATATTATTTAATGAATTGGATAGAAGTAGATCTGTAATAAAATCTATTGATATAAAAGATTTTAACTCTCTTGGAACAAACAAGGGCTATAAGAGTCTATAAGGACGATGTCAAGGATTTTTGAACCTTGAACAGATGTCACAAGAGAATACAAAGTCCTTCACAGCCTTCATATTTGAACCCTAAACCCTCAAGAAATAAATTCCAAGGTCTTGTTAAATCTTAAGTTGAAAAAATAAGTATTTTGCAATTAAGAAGTTATGGTAAGATTGAAGAATACATAGTCATATTGGTCTTTCTGGGATATACAAATATTCTTCAAAATGTAAAAGATCTTTCTTAAGCTTAAACTTATCAGTATTTTTATTAAAGTAACACTTAATATCAAGGAACAAAGCATCATTATTGGTTGCAACATGCATTTTATTGAGGAAATTAGAATCAATAGGTGCCCATGTAATAGTGGTGCAAAGGCAAAATTGCTCTGGCTTTAATAAAATTGTATATTGTTAATTAAATGCTACCTTTCTTGTCTTTAATATAAGATATGATTTCCTTGATAAAACATCAAATAATTTTTATTGCTTCCTAAATTGATAAATGATGATAAAGTTAAATTGGGATAATAACATATTCTATCAAACTTGGTGGCAATTAAGAATCCGAGCTGATATAAAATATTCTAAGTTCTTGTAATTTGTGTATATAGTCATAAGATGTATTGCTCTTTCAAGAAAATGATGCCATTCTTAAAAAGAATCTACAATAGCAAGAAGTCCATTATTATGGATTTCATAATTAATTTTGGTAATAGAAAATTTTCAAAAAAAAAATGCAACTGCATGGAATTTATTATCTATATCTATTTGTGAAAGTATAGCCCTTAATACAAAATCCAAAGCATCAGTTTCTATGTAGAATGCTTTTATAAAGTCTTGATGCACCAAGATTGAAGTTGTGATAAACATTGTCTTGATATCTTAGAATACCTTCTTTGCTTGAAGTCCCTATTTCAACCTATCTTTGCATGTCAATTGAGTAAGAAGAGCGGCAACTTGAGAGTATTTTTTAATGAAGATCTAATAGAAGTTGATAAATTCAAGAAAACATTATATGTCTCTCACAATCTTTGCAATGGCCCATAATATAACCGCCTCTATCTTCTTGGAATCTATTATTAAATCCTTATTAGATATGATATATTCCAAAAATTCTATCTTTAATTAATAAAATACACATTTCTTTAGTTTGGCATATAAACATGTATCTTACAGCTTTTGTAATATCAACTTGATATTCTTCTTAAGTTCTTTTAGATTTTTTGAATAGATTAAAATGTCATCAAGATAGATCACTATAAACTTGTCCAGGTGTTCTTGAAAGATATCATTTATTAAATGTTGAAAGATAGCGGGTGCATTTATTAGTCCAAAGGACAAGACATTATATTCAAAATATCTATACCTTGTCCAAAATGCAATCTTCCATTCATCTCCTTCTTTAATCCGTACTAAGTTGTATGCTCTATAAAGATCTATCTTAATATAGATCTTAGCTTAATTGAATTGTTCCAAAAGTCTTGAAATTAATAATAGTAGATAATAATTCTTAACTATTATCTAATTCAATCTCTAATAATCAATGCATATACGTAAGGAACCATCTTTCTTCTTTACAAAGAATATAGATATACATACTAGAGACTTTGAATGCCTAATGAAGTTCTTTGCAAGGTTTTTATCAATATAATCTTTGAACGCCAAAAGCTTGTTTTGAAAAAGTTTATAAATTGGATCAAAAGCTAGTTGTATTCCTTCCTAAAGATTTATAGTACAATCATATGCTTGGTGCTTCAATAATATATCAGCATTTTTTTTCTAAAAAACATCTTAAAATTTATTATACTACTTTAGAATACTTGTTAATAATGTCATATCTTCTTTACTTGGAGTTACAAAAATAATAAATGATGTATCTTCTTTGGTTGATCTTATAACAGTTCTTACTCTAACAAATAAAGGCTTATCAACTCATGACTTTTTATAAAATTTTCTTGCAAGGATATCTATTAAAAATAAAATTCTTTGTAACTTCCAATTTATAGATGGATTATGCTTTTCCAACCAAGAAAGTCCAAGAATAATAGAATTTGAAGAAGTTCTAATAAGATAGAATACAATTTGATAGCTATGATCTTCAAATGATACTTCTATAGGCATGGTTTCATGGATAATACTACCAAAAAATAAAGGTCATCTATCTATTATCTCTACATAAACATATTTGGATATTTGTACTAGAAGAATTTTATGAAGTCTAACAAACGCCTCATCTATAAAACAATTTGACACCCCTGAATCTAATAAAAGAATTGTCTGAAGCTTCGGAGGACCAAAACGTAAAAAAATTATAAAACAACAAGTAGGTTGAGCAACAAATAAAGAGTAACTTGAATAATTTTGTATTATTGAATTATCTAGTTGCATAGTCCCTAGTATAATTAAATATCTTTGTTTTCCTGAACGATTGTATTCCTGATTTTGGTGATGTATTGATTTTGTTTCTTTGGACAATTACAAACCTTGTAGCCTTCTTCACTACAATACAGGCATAGACCTTCTTCCATCCGATGCTTTTTTTGGTGTAGACTAAGAGATTTAAAACATACTACATCAAGTTGTAAATCTTCTACTTCTAAATATAAATTTAGAATGTTTATTGATATAATGAAAGTATATTGGATTATGTGTTGTCTTATTGAAGCCTATGAACATTGATCTTGATAACAATGAAATAATTAATGATTATATTTTACAACTTAATTAATGGCTTCATTGAATAATTGTTGATCCAAAAGCAACAATAACAAATCCTTTACATCATCTCTTAGTCCCCAATAGAATAAAGTCATTAAGGCTTCTTCATTCCAATTGATATTGTACACTAGTTGCCTAAAATTAGATGCATAGATCTATGCAAAGCGTGCCCCTTGATACAATGCTCGGATCTTAGTTGTTGTTTAATAAACCTTATCATGGTTTTCAAATGCATTTGCAAATGCTTCCATAAAAACTTCAAAGTTGCTCAAAATTGATAATCTTTTTTCAAATAAGAAAGCAAATCATGATAATGTTTGCCTTGTAAGTAAGATGCTAGCTAATCAAATCCGTGATTCTTTTGTTGGATAAGTATTAAATTATAGAATTGTTAAGAATCAAATTTGGTTGATAAATCCTTGGAACTTTGAACGTGTACCATTATATTTTTTTAGAAGATTAACTTGAGGCTCGTTATATTTTTGAATAGGTAGATTTCTTTGACATAGCATAGGTAGTATTGCATCCTCAAGCATAGAAGTTGGAGGTGGATACAATCTAGATTGTGGTACTCTAAATGTTGTGTCATTATAAAGTTTTAAAATAATTCTTTTGATCTATGTACTTTTAATAAATAAAGTAGTAAGAGTACTTATAATGTTGTCTAACTTAGACTTAGAAGATTAGATCATACTAATATCTTGACTTCTATCTTTTTTAAAATATAAATAAATAAATAAATAAAAAATAAATCTATAAAAATATAATATCAATTTAGAGGAAGGTAATCCGCAACCTTTAAAGTGTTAGTATACCTTCAAGAAGAGAAGTAATCTACTCTCTAATAAGAAGGATCAAACTCTGATATTTAAGATGAAGTCAGTTTTGACAAGTTGTCAAAAATACGAGAATATAGAATAAGAGACTTGAATTAGAACAAGGTTTTAAGAAGAAACCAACAAAAACTTAAGTTAATCAAATGAGTACATGAAGAATACTAAGAAAGATGAATTAAAACTTTAAAAGATACGTTGTTAAGATTGAAGAATTCTTCAGCCTTGACTTCCATATATAATCTTGTTTAAGACGCTTTTTAAATGGCTTCTATCATACTAAGAAGCTTCCTGACTAGCTTCTATCAACTAGAAAGCTTCTTAAGCTCTTTCCATTGACTACAAAGCTTCTTGAGCTACTTTCATCAATTAGGAAGCTTTTCAATTGACTTTTATTAACTCATGAACCTTTAAAATATTTTAAAAGGTTTTATGAACCTCCAAAGTATATGTCCCTAATAAAAAAAAGTATATATTTTATACTACTTAAGATTGTTTTTTAGGATACATCATTTCTAATGATAGTCTAATGATAGATTTTTTAAAAATTCAGACAATTTTGGATTGAAAAATTCTAAAAATAATAAAAGATGTGTAATATTTTTTAAAATTTATCAATTACTACTAGATCTTCATTGAATTTTTTTTTCAAATTGTAGTTCCATTGACATGTCTAACTTGTAAAGAAAAATTCAAATGGAATAAGGAAGCATAAGTATCATTTGAAGTTTTGAAGAAAGCTTTTACTTTTGGACCAATCTTATATTGTGTCAACTTTTTTAAAGTATTTTTTTATAGAAATAGAAGCATTGGACTTTGTTTTAGATATGATATTATTATAAATGGGAGTAGGTAATTAACTTCATCCAATAATTTTTTATTCCAAAAATATTTTAGTAGTCAAGATTAATTATAAGATTTATAATAAAGAATTTTTTCCAAATGCAGATTCTTTTTAAGAATAACATCATTATTTAGAAGGCGCTTCCAATCCAATCACTGTATATATGAATTATAAGAATCTCAAGTATTTCATACCAACACATATTTTGAATTGCTGTTAAACTTGTAGGAACATATTTTAGTCAAGATTTGAATTTATTATCACTTATCACCTAAAAAAACAACAAGGTTTGCTCAATGCCCATTATAGATGTTTTTATCTTATATCAAAAGAAAGAGATGTAGCTTTTGATCAATAAAGGATAATTTTGTTAAAGCCAAAATAATTTCATTTTTGAGCAATAAAATTGACACTGATTGTTGATTCAACTTTTCTTAAGCAAGTCCAATCAAGTATGTATTCAAATTTTTTTATTCATGATATTAAGAATAATTCATCTAAGTCTCATAATACTTTTAATTTCAAATTCAAGAATAATTTATTCTATTTTGAGGGATGCTTGTATATTCCAAAAGGTGAAGCATGACTATGTACTCTTGAAACTCATCATAGCTTTTCTATAATAGGATATTTTGGATACAATAAGACTTGAGAATTAATATCAAAAGATTTTTGGTGGCCTCAAATGTAAAAGGTAGTTAAAGAATTTGTACAATCATATGATGTTTTTTTAAGATAAAAAACTCCTCGTCATCGGCTTTACAGACTTTTTCAATCATTATCTATATTAGAATAATCATGATCTTTTATCTTTATAGATTTTATTATAGATCTATTAATTTCAAATTTATATGATTATATATTTGTAATTGTAGATTGTTTCACCAAGATGATATATTTTGTATCATGTATAAAATCTATCATAGATAAAAAAAAAAAATAACTAAACTCTTCTTTGATAACATCTATTGCTATTATAGATTGCCAAGAGATATTATATTAGATATAAGGACGCAATTGGTATCAAAATTTTGGAGAATCCTTTTCAAGATATTGAAGGTAGACATAAAACTATCTTCAATCTTCTATCTTTAAACTGATGGACAAATAGAATAAGTAAATCAAATTTTAGAACAGTATTTGAGATGTACCATCAATTATTATCAAGATGATTAGATAACTCTTTTGCCATTGATAAAATTTGCTTATAATAATTTAATACATTCTTCTATTCAAAAAATATCTTTTTTTGTCAATTACAATTATCATCTATAACTTGATATTTTTTATTTTTTCAAAGCTGATAATCCTATGGTAAAAGACGTAGCAAATCAATTGTCAAAGTTACATGCAACAATGAAAGCACAATTAAAAGAAGCTCAAAAATAACAAAAAATCAATGCATGTGTCTATCATAAGAAATAACCTCAATTCCATGTTGGTAAGAAGATATGACTACTTTATCATAATATCAAGACTATTTGTGTTTATGATAAGTTGGATTATTATAAATTTGGATCATTTCTAATTTGTAAAGAAGTCAATTCAGTTGTTTATCAATTATACCTATCGGAGTCTATGAAGATCCATCATATATTCTACACATCTTTATTTAAGCCATATAAAATAATGAATATACAAAAAAAAAGACAAATGCTACTACCTCCTATAGAAGTAGATAACAATGAAGAATTTGAGATAGAAGAAGTCTTAGATTTGAAACAGCACCAAAATAGTTAGAATATCTTGTATATTGGTACAAATATGATATTAATAAATATACATATAAGCCATCTATAAATCTAACAAATACATCAAGTAAAGTCAATACATTTCATTGACAACATCCATCAAAATCAAGATAAAAAAAATCTTTATTATAAAACAAAGTAGCTTTAATGGAAATATCTTATATCATTTTTTGTTATTTTTTTGGATTTTTTTAGCATTAAAGAGATGGAGAATCAACAACCAGCAAATTTAATTTAAAAACTATTGTTTGTTGATTTATCAAATAAGACATTATGATTATCACAACCTTCAAGATGACAAAATAGAAATAAAGATCTTCAAGAATAACATGTTTTTTTTAAAATTGATGGCAAGATACAATGTATTTGGTATCATGACCTTGGAAGAGATTTCCAATATTTGGTAATACTTTTAAAGGTAGAAACTTCTCTTGATGGTGTTTCAAATATTTTTTTTTAAAAGAAGTTATGAAAGCCTTAATAATAATCAAATATCAAGATAATCCTTCCGCCTTAGTTGATAGGTCCTCTCAACTATCAATAATATTTTATACTATCTTTAAATAGAATAAAGATTAAAATATATACCAAATATAGCTCAATATATTTTGAACTTTCTCAACATGTAATCATTGTTTTTTGTAGAACTTGTTTCTAAAAAAGAGGATAATATTATATATATAAGATTTACACTAATAATTCTTTAAATAACATAGATAGATAGAAATAGATAAATATAAATTAATTTGATAATATCTTATAAAAAAACTTTGTAGAAGCTTCATAGATATGGTTTTATTTTTATTCATATTTATAGGTAATTGATAGGTTAGAAATTTGGCCAACAAATTAACCACATGTTGCATATGCTCTTAGCTTATGGAACAAGTTAATTACATAGCGTACATATAGAAAACTTGTCTTATAAATTTGACATGTGTCTTGCAAATTGGACACGTATTAGAGGTCTTATAGAATGTCGCCATATAGCTCTTAGATAGATAGTATATATAGAAACAAGAATGAAGCCTTCTTCATTCTTGTTAATGTCTTTTTTATTCCTAGTCTTATTTCAAGAGTATCTATTCTTCTTGTCTTTGGCAATAATCATTTTAATTTAATACTATTCCATCTTTGAATGATTCTTTACTCTTTTCAAGTGATATAAGAATATTTTGATACTTTAATTGTTTGTGTTTCATGCCTTTGATAAGTGGACATCTTTTCTTTGTTTTCCTTCATATTCAATCTAACAATGACATTTAAACATTCTACCTTGTAAATTGTATCTACCAATGTATGTACTAATATTCAATGTCATTTAATGATTGTATAACTAAAAATTCTTATACTTACTATAGTTGTAATTTTTTCAATCTCACAAGCTATAAGATAAGCTTTATTATTGAGTTTATTATACATGAGTACATTTCTTGATAAAAGAATCTAATTAATGTTAGTTTTGCCTAAATTGAACTTGCAATCCTTCTTGTACAAGGTTGCTACAAGTAAAAGCATGTTGCTTGCTTTAAGAATCTATTACATATTCTTAACATCTACAAGAATATATTCTCCTCTAAGATTCAAGACCCTTAGATGTATCTCATATAAACCTCATGATTGACTTATGCCTCCATCATAACCTTGGAGTTGGATAAATATATTTTCATTAAAATTAAAAATATTATTTTTATCTCTTTGGATGTGGACATTAGTAATATAATCAATACAAGCATATTCCAATATTTGAACCAATAATGCAATTGTTGCTTATGATTGATGTGCAACTTTTTAAGCCTATAGTATAATATTAATATTGGCGCTTGTCATATTGCCATTTGATATAAAATATTCTAAACTGCCCTTTCAATATTCTTTTTATTCACAAGTTCTACAAGTGCTCTTGGTCTTGTCAATCTTTGATTTCTGCTTTATATGCTTAGGATATAATTTTCTCCTAATATCAAATTATATATCGTCTTATTTGGAAATACATTGTATATTTAGATATAAAAGATAAAGTTATATTTTACAACTTACTAAGAACCTAATAGTCCTAATGAAATCCTAAATATATTTCAATTGAACTTTTACAACTCCTAATCAAATCTTAATCAAATCCTAATAAAATCCATAAAAAATCTTTAAAAAATTCTTTAAAAATTATAAAGAATCTTTAAAAAAATCCTTAAAAAATTATAAAGAAATTATAATTAATATTAAAATAATTCTAAAAAAATTCTAAAGAATATCTGATAAATTCTATAAAAATTCAAAATAATCTTTAAAAAATCCTAAAGAAATACTAATTGAATCTTAATCAAATTCTAAGTAAATCCTAATAAACTCTAATTAAGTCCTAATTATTTCTAAATAAATTCTAATAATTTATAATAAAACTTTAAAATAATATTAAATAAATTTTAATCAAATTTTAATCAAATTTTAACCAATATTAATCAAATTTTAACTAATATTAATTAAATCTTATAATAGATTTAAATCCTTGATAATTATTAAACTAATTATCAATCTTAATTCGAATTTTGCATCCTTTTTAATCTCCTAGTTGAAAACAAGCGTACAACATATAAAGACAACTTATAAATTGGGAGAAAAAGCATTTAATTTGCTTAGGTATCTATTGTCTTCAATCTTCAACCTTGATATCAATCTTTTAGCATCAAAAGATCATTTTTTCACCATTTTCTTACTTTCAAAATTTTTAAAAATGTTACAAATTAAATCAACTATCAGTTTATAAAAAATCACTTCAATCCAATAAGTAAATTACTCAAATTCATAGAAACCTTCACTAATCTTCAAAATCCAATTTTTGAGATCCTAAACTATTTGAATTTCAATAACCTTTAATCTAATGATTAAAATAAGTTCAAATCTATAAAATGTATTTAATACATTTACAAACCTATGAAGTTTAAATTTTAAATTTGCTACAAAATACATACAATTTTTAAAATATAAGCTTCTTTTTATTTCACAAAAATTAGAATCATCCAAAATAACCGTGACTTCATAAAGCTCTCAAAAAATTAATATATATTAAAATCATCTAAAACCAACACTTAAAAAAACTTTATCAAGTTTGCTATCAAACCTCACTCTTTGATCAACATAAAAGAATCTTTTATTTGCCATAGGCATATGATTTTGTACATTGGGATTTGGTTTCAATCCTAGTACGCTACCGGTCCTCTCTGAGTATGTTACGGACATAAGATTTATTCCAATAAATTACCTAAATAATATAAATCAATAGAAGTAGCTAAAATAAGTTGATTTGATAATATGTAATAGAGAAGATTCTTAGAAGATTCATAGGTGCAAAATCACCTTTATACATGTCTATAGGTGATTCGTAGGTTAGAAATTTGGTCAATAAGCTCACCACATGGCGCACATGTTGGTAGCTTGTGGAAAAAGCTAGCCATGTGTCACACATGTTGTCACGGACATATACATAGTTACCTATATGATCAGATAGAACTAGATAAAAGAAGATAAAAGCACGTTAATTCCATAATATCTTTAGAAAAACTTCCTAGAAACTTCATAGACGTTGCTTTGACTTTATAAGTGTCCATAGTAGACTTTTGGATTAGAAACTTGGTCAATAAATTAGCCACATGTCGCACATATTGATAGCTTGAAGACCAAGCTAAATACGTGGCGAACATATAGGAAACTTGCCCTGCAAGTTCGACACGTGTCTTGCAACTTGGACACGTGTCTTGTAAATTGGATACGTGTTGGAGGTCCTATAGAACGTCGCCACTTAGCTCTTAGGTAGATAGTATAAATAGAGACAAGAGTGAAGCCTTCTTCACTCTTGTCAACTCCTTTCTTGTTTCCAGTCTAGTTCAAGAGTCTCTAGTTTTCTTGTCTTTTGGCATTAGCCATTCCAGTTTCTTTTTAATATATATACTTCTTTATATTTATTTCTTTGAGAGAGGTCTCACTTGTTTATTTGACTTCATCCAGTTATTGTCCTTGACAGATTGACAAGAGTACACATACAGTATCAGAGCTTTGTCTTTTCTTGATTAAGAGTGGATTACCCCTTTTTCTTGATAAGACATAAGCATATTAGAAGTTGTGGAGTACCCACTTCTAAACTGATATTGTTTCTAGAATTTTTTTTCTTTTGAGTGTGTGTTCCGTATTTCTTGAAGTAAGAGTAGACATCTTCCTTTCTATTATATTATCATGGCAGAGCTTGCGGAAATGAAGAGTGCAATGGCACAAATGCAAGAGCAAATGAGAGAACTAATGCTTGCAATGCATCAACTCAGTTTACCACCACAAGGAGCATCAAGATTAGCAGGAAGTGAAGATGTAGAGATGGTTGGAGCTACGTCAATATCTACACCAAACCATGCTACCTCACCGATGATGGAGCACCGTTCAAACGTTAGAGAACCAAAAATCAGTTTGCTTGAGAAGTTTGATGGCACAAGATCTAAGTTTCGAGGATTCATCAATCAGGTACAACTGGTGATCGAACTTCAACCTCAGAGTTATCCTACGCAAGGATCTCAAGTTAGGTTTATTGGAACGTTACTTTCGGGTCCTGCCTTATCGTGGTTTTCATCTTTTCTTGAACGACGTGATCCAATATTGGATAATTTGGAGGCATTTTTTGCGGAATTTCGATTGATGTATGGAGAACATGATGCAATTCGTGTTGCAACCAACAAGATTCGCATCCTACGACAAGGCAATCGATCAGTGTCATTATACGCTTCACAATTTTGACAACTAGCGATCGACATCAAGTGGGACGATGCTGCACTCATCAATCAATTTCTCTACGGATTACAATATGAGGTAAAAAAATTAATGCTCAATTTATCCGATCCTCAGACATTGAGTCAAGCAATTGATTTTGCTGTGAAGTGTGACAATCGACTTTTTGAATTTCGATCCGAGAGTCGTACAAGGGAGCCTCAATGTTATTATTCAATGGCAACATTAACATCCTCACAAAACGTACATTTGGAAGTAGAAGACATGAAAATTGATGGGATACGTTTTAAACCTCTTACTGAACAAGAAAAGATTCGTCGTCGTCAAGAAGGATTATGTTTATATTGTGGAGAACCTAAGCACACTGCTCAACATTGTCCAAAGAAATGTCGCAACTATAAAATGAGGAGTACGGCTATCAAAGAAGACAACATGTCGGAAAACGAATTTGTCCAGCTACAATAGGGACCGTGCAGCTGGAACCCTGTACAATTCCCAGTAAAGGTCCTATTCTCTCCTCAGAACCCTCTCCTTGTTTTATGATAGATGTATATTTAGGACCAAAAAATTACAGAGCCTCTGCCTTATTAGATTTAGGAGCCTTAGCATGTTTTCTAGATGAACAATTTGTTAAGAATCATAAAATACTTTTAGTACAGAAACCTAAACCCGTACATGTAGAAGTCGTAGATGGTCGCCCATTGTCCTCAGGAGATGTCACTCATGAAACCCGTCCTATAAAAGTAACAATAGATGGTCATAATAGCTATGTAACCTTTAACATAATTAAATCTCCATCTAATCCAATTATTCTAGGTTTGTCATGGCTAGAAAAATATAACCCTCAAATAGATTGGAATTCTCGTAGACTTGACTTTTTCCAGGATATTATTAAACATCCTACCGATCCAGTAAAAAGCTACAAGCCTGGTACAGTAAAACTTGTACTAATAGGTGCAAAAGCTTTTATACACACAGCAAAAGAAGGACCAACTTTTGCTATTTACGCAACATCCATTTCTGATAGTGGAAAGGCTTCAAGTGGCATTCCAAGCCAATACCGAGACTATCAAGATGTTTTTGAGAAGAAGAATGCTGATATTCTTCCGGAGCATCGCCCATATGATTGTTTGATTGATCTCAAAGAGGGATCTCAGCCTCCTTTTGGACCAATCTACAATTTATCACAAAATGAGTTGGCTGAGCTCAAGGAATATATTGAAGAGAATCTGGCTAAGAACTTCATACGCCATTCCAAATCTCCTACAGGAGCTCCAATTCTATTTGTGAAGAAAAAAGATGGATCATTACGAATGTGTGTGAATTATCGGAGACTTAACAAGATCACTATCAAGAACAGGTATCTACTACCTTTAATCTCTGGACTTCTTGATCAACTAAATCAAGCTAAGATCTATACAAAAATAGATCTACGAGGAGCATACAACTTGGTTTGTATTAAAAAAGGAGATGAATGGAAAACTGCATTTCGAACAAGGTATGGACATTTTGAATATAATGTTATGCCTTTTGGACTCACAAATGCACCAACTGCTTTCCAACATCTCATGAACGATATTTTTCATGAATTCTTAGATGATTTTGTTATCTGCTACCTAGACGATATTTTAATCTACTCTAAGAACGTAGAAGAGCACAAAATATATGTTCGTCATGTCTTACAAAAACTCAGAGAAACAGGATTGTATGCCAAGATGGAAAAGTGTGTATTTCACACTACTCAAGTTGACTTCTTAGGATATATCATCTCGAATGATGGCCTCATGATGGATCCTAAGAAAGTCCAAACAATCATGGATTGGAAGATTCCAAAAACAGTAAGGGATGTACAATGTATTTTAGGATTTGTCAATTACTATCGAATCTTCATCAAGAACTTCTCTCAAGTTGCAGCCCCACTTACACGTTTGACTTGTAAGGACAAACTCGAGTGGAGTAAAGAAGCAGAAGCATCATTTGAAGCTTTGAAGATAGCTTTTACTTCTGCACCAATCTTGTATCGCGTTGATTTTTCCAAGGCATTCTTTATGGAAACAGACGCATCTGACTTTGCTTTGAGCGCAGTATTGTCACAAATGGGAACAGATGACAAACTCCATCCAGTAGCTTTCTATTCCAGGAAATTTTTGGCAGCAGAGATCAACTACGAAATCCACGATAAAGAACTTCTTGCAATTGTGGATTCTTTTCAAGAATGGCGTCATTATCTAGAAGGCGCTTCTAGTCCAGTCACCGTTGTCGTACTGTAATTGCTTATAGTATGTAAAATCCACTCAAAATACCTAATATGTTTATAGATTTAGATATGTGTTAGAATGGTTAGTAAAATAAATTAAAAGGATTGATAGAAGAAAATTTATTTTATTTTTACTTGTTTTGATTATGGTATTTAAAAAAAATATATAAGATCTAAATGATTAGTATGAAGCCTTGAGAGAAGGTGGGAGCCTAAGGATGAAAATAAAAGCTAGTAGGAGGCTAATTGGGAGGGATGAAATCAAGCCATGGTCGGATGAAGGCAAGGAATAGGGAACTTAATCCCTATTGGTCGAATACCATGCCCAATGGGCTTTGAGGAGGCTGCCCGCGACCTTAACAAGGGTTTTCGGCAACTTCAAAAAGGGGATTCGCAATTTCAGAGGTAGGGTTGTAAAGTTTAGGGTTTTGGGTATAGTTTGAGAGAAAATTTTAGGCGATTTGGAGCCAAGGTGAAGAAGTTATACTTGTTCAAAGTTAAAGAGTGGATTTCATACATACTGTCACTCTTTTGGGATTTCGCGGAGTTGTACAAAGGCTTTTGGAGATCGGATGGTGCGGTTGGAAAGGTGATTTCAAGATCTACATCTGTTACGAAGGAATTCTTAAGTTTTGAGTTTAGACAAAGGAGATATGAAGAGTTGAAGACAGTGCATCCAATTCCAAGGCAATAAGTAGACCGTTTTGTTGATGGTGATGGGGTTTGCCATATCTTAAGTTTTTGGACGAATTTTTGTCTAAACATTTCCAAGAAGGTGTATTATTGTGCTAAGAAGCTATACATCAAAGTTTCATAGCATTTGGACTTTTAGATTGTGAGATATGAAGAATTTAGTACACGGGTGTTTGTAAACAAGGGTTTAAAGCTACTGCTAGGGTTTTGGCGATATCTAAAGATCGATAATGAATCGATGGTTGAAATTTGTGGTGGTAGATGTGAAGAATATATCAGTACTTCGTGTAGATTTGGAGTAGTTTTGGACGGTTGGATTAAAAGGTATGGATTATTGAAGTTTGGGAAAAATTCCCTTCCTACGGGGGAATGAGGGTTTAGAATATTTTGTTATGTTTTGAGTGGTTTGAGGAAATTAGGCTTGTGTATTGGATGTAATAGCCCTATGGAAATCTCTTTTATATAAAATTGGAGGTTTTTATTATACTTGAATCTTGCTTGAGTAATTAGTGGCAGCCAGAAGCCCAGCGCTTTCTTGAGGCAGATTCTCTCTACCCCGACACCGTATATACGGATCACAAGAACCTCGAGTATTTCATGTCAGCACACATGTTGAATCATCGTCAGGCTCGTTGGAGCATGTCTCTATCAAGATTCGAGTTCATTATTACATATCGGCCAGGAAAACAACAAGGTTTGTCTGATGCACTTTCTAGACGTTCTTATCTTGCACCAAAAGAAGGAGATGCAGCTTTTGATCAACAAAGAACGACTCTCTTGAAGCCGGAGCAATTTCATCTTCGGGCAACGAAATCAACATTAACTGTTGATTCAACTTTTTTCAAGCAAGTCCAGTTAAGTATGTCCTCAGATCCTCTTATTCATGAAATTAAGAATAATTCTTCTAAGTCTCATGATATTTCGAAGTTTGAGTTCAAGAAAAATCTACTCTATTTTGAAGGGCGCTTATATGTTCCAGAAGGTGAAGCATGATTACGTGTTCTTCAAGCTCGTCACGACTTCCCGGCATTAGGACATTTTGGGTACAATAAGACTCTAGAGTTGATATCTAAAGATTTTTGGTGGCCTCAAATATGGAAGAGAGTCAAAGATTTTGTAAAAACATGTGATGTTTGTTCAAGATCAAAAACTCCTCGCCACCAATCCTACGGACTCCTTCAGCCATTATCCATTCCAGAACAATCATGGTCTTCTGTGTCTATGGATTTTATCACGGATCTTCCAAACTCAGGTTCTTATGACTCTATATTCGTGATAGTAGATCGTTTCACTAAGATGGCACATTTTATACCATGTAAAAAATCTATCACAGGCAAAGAAACAGCTAAGCTTTTCCTTGACAATATCTACCGCTATCATGGATTACCTAAGGATATTATATCGGATAGGGGAACTCAGTTTGTATCGAGATTTTGGAGAACGCTTTTCAAGATTCTAAAGGTGGATATAAAGCTATCTTCAGCTTTCCATCCTCAAACTGATGGACAAACGGAGCGCGTAAATCAAGTCTTGGAATAGTATTTGAGATGTATCATCAACTACCAACAAGATGATTGGACAACTCTTTTACCATTGGCAGAGTTTGCTTATAATAATACGATACATTCTTCTACACAACAAACACCTTTCTTTGCCAATTATGGTTACCATCCACGACTTGATACTTTTGACTATTCGAAAGTTGACAATCCTGCGGCGGAAGACTTGGTAAATCATTTGTCAGAACTACATACAACAATGAAGGCACAATTAAAGAAGCTCAAGAACGACAAAAGATAAACGCTGATGCGTATCGGAAGGAACAACCACAACTCAACGTAGGCGACAAGGTATGGCTACTTCGTCGCAATATCAAGACTACGCGACCTTGTGACAAGTTGGACTATCGTAAGCTTGGACCTTTTCGTATTTCTGAACAAATTAATCCAATTGCATATCGATTATACCTACCAGAGTCTATGAAGATCCACCCTGTATTCCACGTGTCTCTTCTTGAACCATATAAGACAGTGAACATACCAAGAAGAAGACAAGTGCCACCTTCTCCTATAGAAGTGAACAATAATGACGAATTTGAAGTGGAAGAAGTCTTAGATTCAAGGCGGCGCCGAAATAGGTTGGAATATCTTATTCACTGGCACGGATACGATATTAGTGAGCGCACATGGGAACCAGCAAAAAATCTGGCGAATGCAGCGAGGAAGGTGGAGACCTTTCATCAACAACATCCATTGAAACCAAGATGAAGACTTTTCCTATAAAAGAAACAAGATGTAGGCAAGATAATATTCAACTTTCTATCCTTGTTTGTAGCTTCTTTGTATTTTGTGACGCTAAGGAGATGGAGAATCAACAACAGCCAGCGGATTTGACTCAAGAGCCTTCATTTGCTGACCTATCGGACGAGACATTGCGACTGTCACAACCCTCAAGACGACGCAACCGAGATGAAGATCTTCAAGAACGATATGTTCTTCCTCGAATAGATGGCGAGATACAACGTGTTTGGTATCACGACCTTGGAAGAGATTCTCGATGTTTGGTGATTTTATTGGAGATAGGAACAACTCCTGACGGTGTTCCAGATGTGACATTTGAAGGAAGTTATGAAGGTCACAACAATGATCAAATAACAGGGTGGTCTTCTCGCCCTGGAATGGGACACTATCGATGGCTGAGAGGACCCATCAATTACCTTCGAAGAGAACAAAGATCAAAATATGTGGCAAATACTATTCGTCGCATCTTAGACTTTCTACACATGTAATCACCGCTCCTCGTGGAACTCGTCCTTTAAAGGGGGGGTAATGTCACGGACATATACATAGTTACTTATATGATCAGATAGAACTAGATAAAAGAAGGTAAAAGCAGGTTAATTCCATAATATCTTTAGAGAAACTTCCTAGAAACTTCATAGACGCTGCTTTGACTTTATAAGTGTCCATAGTAGACTTTTGGATTAGAAACTTGGTCAATAAGTTAGCCACATGTCGCACATGTTGGTAGCTTGAAGACCAAGCTAAATACGTGGCGAACATATAGGAAACTTGCCCTGCAAGTTCGACACGTGTCTTGCAACTTGGACACGTGTCTTGTAAATTGGACACGTGTTGGAGGTCCTATAGAACGTCGCCACTTAGCTCTTAGGTAGATAATATAAATAGAGACAAGAGTGAAGCCTTCTTCACTCTTGTCAACTCCTTTCTTGTTTCCAGTCTAGTTCAAGGGTCTCTAGTTTTTCTTGTCTTTTTGGCATTAGCCATTCCAATTTCTTTTTAATATATATACTTCTTTATATTTATTTCTTTGAGAGAGGTCTCACTTGTTTTTTTGACTTCATCCAGTTATTGTCCTTGACAACCAGATGGTATTGTGTTGGATCAAAGAACCCAATTTGTATCAAAGTTTTGGAGACTTTTTTTAAGATATTGAAGGTAAACATCAAGCTTTCTTCGGCATTCTATCCTCAAACTGATGATCAAATAGAATGGGTAAATCAAGTTTTGAAACAGTATTTACAATGCAGCATCAACTATCAATAAGATGATTGGATTGCATATCTACCGCTAGCCGAGTTTGCATATAATAACACCCTTCATGGGTCGATTCAAAAAACACCATTCTTTTGCAACTATAGGTATGATCCAAAGCTTGATCTATTGAATCCATTATCAAATAACAATCCAACAGCTGAAGGTTGGATGAAGCAGCTATTGGAGCTTCAAACCACATTGAAGCTTCAATTACAAATTGCCCAAGAAACTTACAAAGCATCCGCAGATAAATTTCAGAATCAGGCACCTAATTTCAAAATTGGAGATAAAATATGGCTGCTTTGACAGAATATCAAGACCAAGCGGCTATGTGATAAGTTGGACTACTAAAGATTGGGACTATTTGTTATCCAGAAGCAGATTAATCTTGTGGCATACCACCTAGAGTTATCAACTGCTATGAAGGTACACCCTGTCTTTCATGTTTTTCTATTAGAGTCTTATCAAAAATCGTCTTTTCCTGGAAGAGTGCAATGTCTGCTACCTAGTATAGAAATTGAAAACCACGAAGAATACGAGGTGGAAAAGATATTAGATTCACGATGAAGATGGAATAAATTAGAGTACTTGGTACATTGGAGCGACTATGATATTAATGAATGAACATGGGAACCGACCAAAAATCTTGCCAATGCATCGCAAAAGGTACAGGAATTCTATCAATGATATCCTAATAAATTAAAAATTGGTCATTGACGAAGCGTGAAGATGAAGCCTTTTTTGGAGAAATGAATAGAAAAGGAATCCAAGTCTTATCAAAATATAACTTATTGTATTTTGTAGTGTCAAGATATCTAATCTCAAGGTGTATTTAGATATGGCTAGTAGGAATGACAATATTGTACTAGTGATGCCATCGCAACCGAGTAGCTCACGACGTCAACCTCGAAATGAAGAATTAGAAGAACCAAGAAGACATCAAAGAATATCAAGTAGCAGGTCACTCATGATTGTCTTTGAAGCTGAACTAGTTCATGAAGGTAGTGGCGAAATGATATTTTCAGGCCGCTTCCATAATGAAGACATAGAAGTTCAAATATGGTCTCAAGTAGAAGATGTTGGTCATTACCGGTGGCTACAAGGACCCATGAATCATTTGCCTTGTGAATGACAATTAGAGTATATTATAGAGACTATGTGCCAAATCTTTGATTTTTTACGTTTATGAGTATACATCTCAAATGGCTTCTCGGAGACCTCCAAGCTAGAGGAGGAGGTGATGTCAAGGACATACTTATCATAACCTTCTAGAACATTCTAAAAGGTTCTTAGAACTCTCTAGAACCTTCCAGAGCCTTCTAACATCTTCTTAGTTGGTAGAAGTTGCTTGAGAAGCTCCCTAGTTGGTAGAAGCTGCTTGAAAAGCTTCCTAGTTGGTGGAAGTTGCTTGAGAAGCTCCCTAGTTGGTGGGAGCCGCTTGAAAAGCTTCCTAGGTAGGAGCATATATTGAAGTCGAGGCTGAAGAATTCTTCAGTCTCGACAACACATCTCTTGGAGCTCTAGCTCACCTCTTTGGTGTTGTTTTTGTATTCATCTAATTAATCCAGTTCTTGCCAATTCTTCTTGAATTCCTTGTTTAGACTTCCAGTCTATATTCTATGTCCGTGATACTACCAAAAAGAAAATAAGATTGTATAAACATCAATAATAACTTTTTTAGATAGATTCTTTCTAAACTAACAACCTAACCATATTTTGCAACTAATAAAATCCATTGATATAGCTCTTATTTAGTTGTGTGGTATATTATACATTAAATACATATATATAAGTTTTTCACATGGTAGCCAAATCACAATATAATTCTACTCGTAGACTATTATAAAATTCCTTGAGTAGTTTTTATCAATCTTCTTTGGTACCTATTACTCATTGCGGCATTCTAATGTTTGATTTTGGTCTCATCTATAAAAATCTTTCTTATAATATGAACTTGCATGTCTTTTTTTTATCTATTTAAATTTTTCAACCAACCTATTAGCATGCTTGATTAATATGCTCAAATAATGTTTAATATCCAATAACTCTTTTGTATAATTTTTTTTATAAAATGACTTATCTTCCTTGCTTAATTAAGAAATTAAATAAAATTTTATATCCAAATCATCAATATCCTTAATCATTTCATCTTTTCCATTATATTTTGCTCAAGATAACATATTTGCTATTGGATTGTCTTTTTCGGCAATATATCTAAACTTGGGATTTAATGACTTAATATAAGTAATTTATCTCAACATTGTAATATCCGGTGTTATACAATTAATAATCATTCCAAGTAAAGGTAAACAATCTATTTCAATCACCACTATTGCCTCAATTAAATAATCTTTTTTAGCTTTTATAGCTGAAATAACTTCCTATGATTTCCTTTCTACTTGTGAATATGCATGTATCCGATAATATAAGATGAACTTCTTCAAGCCAAATCAATATCTTTTCACAGTCTTGTATATAATCAATAACATATTTATGACATCCTTTCTTATCTAAAGTTTCATCCTTGTCTTCTTCTTTGTTCCCTTTTATGAAAACATCATCTAAAAAAAGTATAGTCTTTTCAAGAATAAAATCCCTCAATACCTTATTCATCCCATTCATCATATGTATAACTGAGTTAATAGCATCTTGAAGAACAGTACATATTCTAACTAGCCCAAGTAGTGCTCTCACTGTTATCATGTCTCTACTCTCTATTGCAAGTTGAAATTGGTTATAGTCTAAATACAAATCATCTATTGAATAGATTGCCCTTCCTGCAAATGCTTCAACAAATTCACCCACTATTGATCAAATTTCTACATTCTTGATAGTTACTACATTTATTGGTTGCATATCTTGAATGAATTATAATAATCTATTTTTTTATGTACCATAAACCATCAACTAGAATATGGTGCAAATGAGGGCTCCAAAATCTTCATCTTCATCTTTTTTTTTAATAATTCCACCAAACTTGGCAAATGTGCCTTTAATATTAGAATTGGCCTCAAATTCCAAAGCACATGTAGTATAGTGAAAATAACCATTGGAATTATTACATTTCGATCCACACCTAATTTCATTAGATTCAAAGGCAAATAATTTATCTTGTTTTGCTAACATTTCTTCGAAGTATTCAATTTCCTCTGGCAACAAAGAACCATCAGAATTAATCTTCAATTCTTCAAAAATTTCTTTAATGAACTTGTGTCCAATATTTCTTAAACCCCTTAAGCTCTTTTCTCTTGATGCTTTTTCTATCTATTCTTTAAAATCTTCTGACAAAGATCTAGTAACAAATTTCACCTTCTTATCTATTCTCTTATATTTTGTTTCAACTATAATTTCTAGTGCTTAAATAAATTCAAGTATAGAATAGATTTTTCTTGAATGAATTTATACAACCTTATCATCATCTCTTAATCCAATTAATACAATCAATTCCAAAAAATCTTCTAATTTATTTTCTTCATAAACATCAAAAATCTTTTTATCACCTTTTAATATCTCCAATTCACATAATTCTTTTTTAATATTACATAGTCTTTTTTTTTTTTTTTTTTTTTTTTATAAATCTATAATTTTTTATACATAATACTTCTATTTTTAAAAATATCAATAAAACTCATATCAAAAATATCTATATCTTATGAGTGTATTTCCTCTTTTGTACCTCCATAATCCTGCTTTATAGTGGTACTCCTCAAAAATTTGTAAATTCTTCAACAACCCTTAATAATAGATTCTCTCTCAATTTATCTTGATTCCGTTCATGATTTAGAGATATAATCAAAAATTGTATTGCCCTTCTCCCATCTTCATTACAAATCTGTCCATAAGCTGAACCATCATCAAGCACATTTGTTTCCATCCAAATTTTAATAATATATAGTTGTCTCAAAATAAAACAATAAGATGTTACATCTTGAACAAAAAAAAATTGTTCTATTATAACATTATCAATCTAAATTTTTACATCTAGGCAAACACCATATAATTCATCTCGTGTATTATTAGCTATCCACATTATCTATCCATGTTCCATATTAATTGGCCACTTTTATTTTATATAAAGATCCTTAGACATAAAATTTATCTCTCAATTGTAGTCATTTAAAGCAACAACCAACTTATCTATATCTCCAATCTTTACTAATACCTTTATAGTTGCTCTAATCCAATTCTTTTGAATATAATAACTTAAAATATCTTTCTCCTTATCATTTTGATCATCAAAATGTGTTCTTTGATTATGACTCTTTCCCTCACTAATTGATTGTTTATAACAATTATCAATTTTAATTTCTTTACCTCACATACATGTGCATGAATAGTATGATTTAATCCAACTTCATCTATTAATTTCTTCTTTTATTTATTACTATCAATAATGACATTATAAATTTTTTTTTATGCAATACTCAAAATCTCTTTCAATATAAATTCAACTTGAATATTGAGCACATGCTCCTTAAGCATCTCTTTTAAATCTATTGCTGCTTCAATATCAAAGAGTAGTTTATAAGTTGTTGACTTATCTTTCTCACTTGTATCTTTTGATTTTTTCTTTAATGCTATTGAAGCATCTTTCATTGATAACTCTTGTAAAACCATCTCATGAGCCTTATCTCTTCAAATTTGTCTGTTGGAAGAATTTTCTTTTCTTATATTATCAGAATCTTATCTTCTATTTTCTTCTATCAAAGCTTCATGTTGGCTCTTAGCAATATAAGCATACATTGACAAAGCTTCCATACGATCCTCTCAATTTGTAGTTCTATAAATTAATGTAGCAATCCTCAATAAAGCTTCATATCGCATCTTCTTTTTATACATTGTAGAAATAACAAAAGACCAAAGTCTACTTGATTCAATATTTTCAAAAAAGTCTTACTTTCCATCATCATCTACCCTAGCACCATAACTTATAACTTCTATTGTTGCAATCCCATTTGCTACCAAATCATCTCTAATCAATGCTTTCATATCTTCTTTATTAAAGTTAATTTGAAAAAAATATTCTTCAATGTCACTTTTCCATCTTTTCAAAAAATAATACCTTATTACACCATTTTATTGAATTCACTACAATCTTTTTAAGAATAAAAATCATCATCACAACAAATACATCTTTGCATATATTCTTACTTAGAAATAGCCTTTGAACTTATTATAGAAGTCTTCTCCTCAAGCCTTGCAAGTTTGATTTGAAGATCTCCTATTCTATATATAATTTCTTTAATTCCTACATCCTCTTTCTTTGGTATAATTATCGAAAGTTAGATTTTAGGTAATGTTGATCGTGAAGTAGACACTTGAGTTTTAGGTACTTGCACAACTCTTTCAAAATCAACCCTATCTTTTTTATTTTCCCTTTTTACAAGAAATCCCAATATATCTTCAACTTCTTTCTATTTTTTTATCAATCCTTCATTCTCTTTCTCATCCTCAAGAAGAATTTTTAACTTCTTATACAATTTTCTATCAATTATTTGAAGAAACAACTCAACCTTGTTTGGTCTTAATATTATCTTTTTCACTTTTAATAATCAAGAATATTGCCTCTCAAACTCCCGTAATAACTTGGTAGCTTGCAATTTCTTATTAGATTAATCAATCCATTTCAAAAATGACTTCTTAGTGACCCAATCAAAGTCTTTTAAGAAATACTCATCTCTCAATGCATAGGAGAATGTCTCTTAAGAACTTTCAAATTTTTCTATAATCAATTTTACATATTTTTTTATGTCCAATATTATAGTAAGCTCAAATAATAGAATCATCTTCTTTTCAAAAATAAAATTCAATTTTATTTTCTATATATAATATCTCAAATATTTAGAAATATCTCTTCTATAAAATTGATCAATCTTATTAACCACTGCTTATAATGTTGATTGCCAAAGCTTCTTTGCGATCATTGTTTTTTTATTCTTGTATAAATAATATAAATACTTGAAACATATTTGTAGAATTTCAATCTAAAGACATACCTTATCCACCAGAAGAAAATCCTCTTGAAGCTCCACTTGAAGATCCACTTGAAGCACCATCCAAAGCTCCATCAAAAACTTCAAATTCAACCTTCTTACTTTCTTGTGCCATCAATTTCAAATAATCACAAATAAAATCCAACACCTTCCACTCCAAACATTTATATCGGGTTCACCACTTATGTTGTATTATGTGTTGTTTTTTTTGGAAATGCATTGGACACCTGATTGTGGAGGGTGAAGTTGTGGTTTATAAATATACAAGAATCCTAATAGGATTTATCTATATAAAAAGAATGTGACTCGAATTTCAATTCAAAAGTGCTTAAAGCCAATGCAAAAATCCCAAAAACACTCTTCTTAATAACCTCAACCATACACAAGCTCCAATTGCCTTGCTACCTTTATAATTAGATAATTTTGATTTTTCTTTGCAAGCCCTAATCCCAGTTAGTAAGTTTTAACAAGTTGTAATTATTAATCTAACTATTTAGTAGATGCAAAATTTAGCATATAGTAGTCACTACAAGTCTTCTACATACTCTAAAAATTTCAGCCAAATCCAACTTAAAGATTATAAAAAAAATATTCAAAACCTACACTAATGTTACTAAGCTACCAACTTGGAAGTTGATGGAAATGTTCCAATATTGATTTCTCTTTTTTTAACTATTAACTTCAATTCAATATTCATATATAGCTTAAGCTCCAAATCTTCTAACACGATGCCAAATTTTACTATGTTTTAACTTATAGATCTCTAGATATTGCAAAAATCCTAAATAATCCTAAATTGTCAACTTCTAATACCTCTTTGTACTAAAGATCAAATACCTTCCAATTGCATGATAAGATTATCAAAAAATTTTATATAATCTTAATACATTTAAAAATCCATATACTACTAAATTTTAAATTATAGATGTTATATTAATTGTACAAAATAGCCAAGAGTGCTAGCCTTAACTTTATTACATAAAATCCAAATCACCAATATAAATCTTGACATTAAACAATGATTGCCAAATCCTACAAAAATAAGTCTTATGTCTTTAAAATAAGCTTGACGCTAGCTCTCAAATTTCTGATTGTCAATCTCCATATAATCCAATATCATACCCTTGGTGGTTGTTCTTGTGGCTAGAATTCTAATTTTGACCCTATCCCATAAATGGTCAACACCCAAGTATCAATCCAACCTATCCTAAGGATTTTTAGGCTTGATCCTATCTACAACTTACCTTAGTATTCACCATATCAATTATTTATCTCTTCTATACTTATTTTATTGATGTATGGCTTTTTAAAAGTAATAAAAGTATTTTTATTACTTAAAAAGAAAAATTAAAAACTAACTTTTATCTATTGGCAATTAAGATAAGAAAAAAATCTAAAAGGCTTTTATTTAACTTTAAAAAAATAAGTACATTCTAATAGCTTAATTGAAGTCTTCGCAAAAAAGATTTATCTAGATTTAATAAATAAATTTTATTATTTATGGTACAAAATCAATCCTAACAAAGTATTATTAAATAGATAGTAATTCTAATTATAGAAAAAAGTATCTAGTATCATAACAGAGACTTTTGGTTTGTTGGGCATGAATTAATAAAATTACAAGTGATGAGAAGAGCCTTTGCTATGTCTACGATAGCCTCAACAATCACATTCAAACCATAGCCATAACACAAATCTTTGCTCACCTTCCTAAAATCAAAGCCAAGTTACAAAAACTTGCTCATCTCCCTTAAATCAAAGCCATGCCACAAATCTTTGATTCTTCTTTAAGCTATGGCTATATCCATGCATTTTATTTATTTTTTTGGATATGGCCATAACCATACACTTTTGTCCTCTTAAGCTATGGCCATGACCTAGTAATATGCTTCTTTTTAAGTCGTGGTTATAACTATGTATTTTGGCCCTTAAGCCATAGCTAATAAGCTAGTCTATATTCTTAACTATATCCTCAATAGATTAATCAAGGCATAATTAGCAATTGTATTATTGTATAATAAAATTCTTATCTAAAAATATATTGGATATCTACCTATAGAGAGGATACTTGTAACTTATTAACCAAGCTCTAATAAGTTATCTGTTCTTAATAAGAAGAACAAATAAACACAATAATATTAAAAAAAAAATATTGTACTAATAAAAATCTCTTATATTTAAACAGATTTTTATATAAAAATTTTCTATGGCATCTAAAATATCCTTCATATCTTTTTTTACACCAAATCATTACTAATTAATTTTTGATAAGTTAGATTTTTAATAACTTCTAAGAAAATCTATAATCTCCTTCCAAAATTTTATTTTTATATCAAATATATTATCAAAGCTCCATATATCTATCTTTTATATCTCTGTAAAGTATTGGTATTCAAAAACCCCTATATTTTATACAAAATACTCAAAATATAACAAAATCCTTCAATACATTTTTCATCCTAAAATGATTGTTTATTTTTTGAAATTTAAGATCCAATAACTCTTCATCCAACTATTCAATTTTTGTCAAATTTTTTCAAAGTGTACCTTATACTCTTAAACTTCACCGCAAGAGAAATCAACTATAGATTCACTTTGGATCATTTGATATCTCAAAAACCATAGCAGGTGCTTAAAACCCTAGTTTATAGACATTTGAGCACTATTTTCTTCATATCTCAAAAACCAAAAATTCTAATACTATAAAATTTTTGTATACAGCTTTGTAATATGAAAATACATATTTTTAAAAATTTTGAGCCAAAACCTTATCAAATTACTTAAGATATAATTCAAAATATATCATTAAATATGCAAGTTATTTTCTATCCTAGATTACAAGTATTGACTTCAACTCCCAATATCTCCTTCATCTCAACTTAGAATTCATTAAGCTATATATTTAATGTATAGCCAAGAAAGTGCTTTATCTAATCCCATATTTTTAATCCTTTATTTCTTCTTGTATACATGAGTTATACTCTAAAGAGTAATAGTAGATATAAAATCAATACCTTGACTTTGAGCACTTATATCTCTTTTATGAAAACTCTAAATCACTCAATTTTTATACCAAAACCATAGCTAAAAATCTAGACTTATTAGTCTTAATCTTTGATGTTCAAATGTCTTCAAAAGATAAATATTAATTCCTAATAAGGCTTCAAACAGCCTCCTTGAAGTCCATTGGATATGACTTTTGGCTAATAGAAATAGAGATTTCTATCCATCTCCTTTCATCTACATGGATGGCCTTATTATTCTTTCTGATGTTAAAATTTCTTTCTAACATGAAAAAAATTGATGTAAGAAACTTTGTTTAGGTTTGTTTTTTCTAGTTTGATTATGGTGTTTAAATCATATGAGATTTAGATATTTAGTGTGAAGCTTTGAGAGGAGATTTAGAGCCTAAAGGATTGAATTTTAAGTTATTAAGAGGTTCATTTGAAAAGATGAAAGTAACGTATAAAGAAATGATAATAAGGGATAGATGACTTCATCTACATTGATTGGACTTCATCTCCATTGGTAGATCTTCATGCCTAATGGACTTTTACTATATTGTTTATAGTATTTTTAGGATTTAGCTAACTTCAGAGGTAGCATTTGGAGAAGACAAAGTAAGGATTGTAAATTTTAGGTTTTAGATGACAATTTATATATAAAAATTAAAAAATTTGGAATTGGAATGAAGGAGATATTGTTAGAGATGCAAATTAACTAATTAGCAAAGAACCAAGGAGAAGAAATCAAAACTAGAATAATTTCAAGAACAAAGAACAGGATAGACATAAACAAGAAATAGATCAAGAATAAAAAATTGGATTAATATCATGAACAAGGCAACACTCTGGATTACTCCATAACTTGAGTTGGCAAGATTGAGGTGCTCTTCAATCTTGCCTCTTATTTATACTATGAGACCTTATGTCTTGTTGGACCTTCTAAGAGTATCTTAGAAAATTCTAAAAGCTTGAGGAAGATTTTGAAAGACTCTAAAAAGTCTACGCGAGATCTTGGAAGGTTGAGGAAGATTCTAAAAGATTCTAAAAGATTCTAAAATACTACAAGAAATCTTGAAAGATTAGAGAAGATTTTAAAAAGCTATAAAATATTTTAGAAGACTATCAAAAGTTAAAGTATGTCCATGATAGATATAGCCATATAAAATTAAGGTACGGATTTTTGATATATTATCACTCTTTTGATAATACAAGCAGTTATATAAGAACATTTGGAAATTAGAAGGTGTAATTCAAGAGGTGATTTCAAAACCTACATCTTATATAGAAGAATTGTGATATTTGGAATTTAGAAAAAAGAGATATTGGAAGTTGAAGATAGCACATCTAATTCCAAGGCAATAAATAGATCATTTTATTGATAGTGATGGTTTTGGCCATAATTTGAACTTCCAAACAAATTTTTGTCTAAAAATTCTCAAAAAGATGAATTATTATAATAAAAAGCTACATACTAATTTTTATGGTATTTGAATATTTAATTTGTGAGATATAAAGAATTTTACATGTAAGTGTTTGTAAATAAGGATTTGAAGCTATTCTTAGGATTTTAACATTATTTCAAGTTCCATATTGAATCTACAATTAAAATTTGGTGTTTTAATTGTAGAAAGTATATCAATATTTTATATAAAATTTGAGATTTTTTGGACGGTCTAATTGAAAAATGTAAGCTGTTGGGATTTTAGAAAAATCTCTTTTTAGCATACATAAATTTTATAATATTTTATTATGAACTTTGATATTTTTGTTTATTGAAGACTTATGTATTTGATGTAATTGCCCTTGTAGGAACAAATTTTATATAAATTTGAAATTTTTCTTATTTTAAAACTTGATTGAGCAATTAGTGACAACCAAAAGTCCAATGCTTTCTTGAGACAAGCTCTCTCTACCTTGATACCGTCAATCCTTTTAATTGCCTTAATAGTACTTTTGTAATTGTTGCCTTATATCCTTGAGATGTACTTGCTAACATCCCAAAAACAACAAGCCCTTTTATGTGCCCTCATATTAAGTCCGTCGATATCTCAACAATCATGAGCTCTTTACTGTATCTTTGTACTATGTCCATCAATACCTAGCAACAATGAACTCTTCTTTATACTCTTGTGCTATATTTGTTAACATCTAGCAATAACAAGTCTTTTCTTATATCTTTATGATGTATCCAATGATATCTCATTAATAACAAGGTCTTTTTCATGCCCTTTTATTGTGTTTGTTGACACTTGGCAACAACAAGTTCTTTTGAATTCTCTTAGTGCTATGTCGTTGACATCCAATGACAACAAGTTCTTTCTTGCATATTATCGTGTAGGAATATGATCATTAGATGAAAGAAGAAAGGAGTGGTTATATTATAGAAAAGTTTAAATGAGATTATTTAAAAAATTATCTTAGAAAAATAAATAATAGAGGAGGAGGTAGAAAAAAATCAAAAGATGTTAATGTTGCCTTTTGTTGAAGTGACTTCTAATTGCTTTGTATGGCTATAAATAATACAAAATAAAGTAGATTAGAAAAATAAATAATATGGACATCTTTAGAAAAGAGTTGAAAATAGGTTTTAGAAAAAGTTTCTACAAAAATCTCAAAATAATTACCCAGAGAGGAGTGGTTATGAGCCGGGGTTAGAATCAGACTCCAAGGCACAAAACCGTGTGCCTATGGCGGGTCAAAAGCTTTTTTGCAGATCCAAGAGTAGGATTAGAAAGCAAACTTGAGACGTTTTATATAGGATTTGATTTGGAGTGGTTTGAATCAAAACTTATTTTGTAAGAGCTTTGCAAAGTCAAAGTTATTTTGAGCAACTTTGCGTTTTGTGAAATAAAATAGGGTTTATGCTTTGGACAATTACAAAAGTTTTATAGCAGATCAATGGCTAAAATTTCGTAAATTGGTTGGTATTAATGTTTTCAATCTGTACTACAATTTTGAACTTAATCTAATGGTTTAATTGTAAGTAATTGAGGTCTAAGTGGGTTAAGGTCTCAAGAATGGGGTTTTGAAAGTGAGTTAGGGTTTTACAGATTTTGAGCAATTTGTCAATTGGATTTGAATGAAATTTATGTTTATAGATAGAAGACTTCATTTTCTACGCATGTATGAAATTTGAAAGCAATTGAATAGTGAAAACAAGAGATTTAGGCACTAGATTATTGGCATTAAGATTAGAGAAAGAGGCCGACCAATACCCAAGTAGATTTATAGGTTTTTCTTCTTTTTGATAAATTTGATCTTCTTTAAACTTGATTTGTTTGTTGTCAACTTAGTTTTTAAGGCATGTGTAAATTTTCAATCAAGATTAATAGTTTATTTGGTAGTTATTGAGGTTCTAAAATTGCTTTAGGAATTGCTTAGGAATTAGCTAGGATTTGGTTAGGATTTAGGATTTGGATTTACGATTTAGTGTTTGATTATAATTTCATTAGGATTTCATTAAGATTTAGGATTTGAGTTTAGGATTTAGTATTTGACCAAGGTTTGACTTAGGATTTGACTAGGATTTGATTTAGAATTTGATCAAGATTTTAAGATTTATATTTTTAGTATTTTCTAAAATTATTATTTTATATATTATTTTTTTATGATTAATATATGATTCATTTATTTTTCTTTTTATAATTTCTTTAAGATTGGATTAAAACTTGATTAATATTATTAAGATTTAATGGAAGTTATTTAAAATTCTATTAGATTTGTTAGGATCTTGTTGTTGCGTCTTTCCTTTTTATCTTCCACAGCCAGGTGCCCGGAGCATTCTCAGGTAAGACTTCATGTGTTACGACATAATTTGGTGAACCCAACATGAAAGCTTGAGGTGGAAGATTATTGGGATTTTTTTGATTTATTTGACTTATGGAGAAAGAAAGCAAGAGAGTTGAAGGAGGAATTATGGATGGTGCAATAATTGGAGCTTCTAACAGAGGTGCAAATGGAGCAACAAGTGGAGGTAGCAAAGGAGGACAAGGTATGTATTTTGATCCTAATTCTGCAAGCATGTTTGAAGCATTTGCTTTATTCATACAACAACAACAAGTAAAAGATCGCAAAGAAAGTATGGCAAATAAGGCATTAAAGGCAATTGTGGACAAGATCGATGAGTTTGAAGGGAAGAATATTATGAACTATTTAAGGTGTTATATTAAAAAAATAAAATTGAAGCATATTTTTGAGAAGGAGATGGTTCAATTATTTGAACTGGCTACTGTACCAGAGATAAGAAGCTATGTGAAGTCTATTATAGGACAATTTAGTGGTTCATGCAAAAAAATTTCTCAAGCATTAAAAGATGAGTATTTTTTTGAAGATAATGTCGAATTACAAAAAAGACATTTTTTGAATGGATTGAAAGGCCTAAAAAGGATCTTCAAGCAACAAAATTATTAAGGGAGTTTGAAAGGTAATATTCCCATTTATCTAAAAAAAAAAGCTATTATTAGATCCAAATA